>OY755178.1:11666626-12266626 GCA_963576735.1 Bedellia somnulentella
ACTCTGGTGTCGCTAAAATGAGATGCAGTGCGCATAACGTAACCTAGAGTCTTGTTAGCACTCTTACAACACGCCAGATGTACGTTAACTGAAATGCTTTTTGTCCAATTGCCGGCAGATGCAAGTTAGCTAAGCTAAGAAACTCGTAAGTTTACGAATATAACGTACTCCTGCGACATTATATGTGTTTGGAAACACGAATGATATTCCTAAAAGAATTTTCAATATGAACCTAACAGCTTTTGTGCTGTCACTACCAATTACAAGTGCGCAGAAAAATATGCAATTCCGTAATTCGAAACGCAGACGCCATCTGCCGTTCTGCCAGTCAAATCGCGGATAGAGAATAGCTTGACCCAGATAAGCAGAATTCGTAATAGCGCTCTGTGTTTGTATAGCGCAGCGGCTACGTGTCGCCCGTCCGCAGACTGTTCGATTGAATTTCATGTCCATCTGAACTTTGAGATATGATTATTGGTTGTTGGGTTTGGTTTTGATTATTGCGTTTGTTATGAATTCAACTTGGATTCCAATTAAAGGGGTATTTAAATGGGTGTTAATAGTTTAACAAATATTACGGTTTTAGAATATAATAGAAAACTCTTTATTGTACATCGTTAAAAACATTTTACACCGATTATTTCCCAAATAGAAGTATAATTAAATTTTACGGAAATTATATTATTTACGAGTATGTTGCTTCCTCATTGTAAGACTTGAATCAAATAATCAAGGAACAATCAACAATCTCTTAAAGGGGTAATAGTTTCAAAAGATACAATCGTTCAGCAACTAAAGAAGAAAACAGTAATGAATTGATAAAATAAGCATTTTGTGTCACGTGAAGCATGTTCGATAATATTTCATATCGCATCGCGTGATCATAATTTTAAAAATAGCTTAGACTTTATTATTGTTTTTTCTGGATTTGTGCAGTTACAAATTAAATCCAAACTACAAATTTTTACATAAAATTTGGAATTTTATCCGAAAATAGAGTTCAAAATTACTTGTTGCTACTATTTGATTGTAGACAATATATTTTGTACATTTTGTTACTTTAAATTTTATTTTGCGGTTGAATAATTTATTTAGAAAATTGTTGTTTATAGCCATCAGTCGTATTTATGTATATCAGAGCTTATATTCTACTATATTAATGAAACTTGAAAACATTTGATTAAATCAATGTCGCACTGTTGAATTTCAGTAAACACTTTCCATAACATAAATAATTCAGCGTCCTTGTTTAAAATACAAACAGTCTTATCATTATTTACGAATTAGAGAAGCAATAAAAAGGGTTTCATAATACCCCGATCCTTTACCCGTCTTTCGCGAAATGCAATAAACATTTCAGTGCTCTAATCTCTCGTGCACAACTTCTCGAAATAAAAGTAAACAGCGCTATATCCAAACAAAGAAATGCTACTTTTGATAGCATTTTCCGTGCAGTAGTTTCACAAAATAGTATAAACATACAAAGTGTTTCGAGTCAACAGCACCATTCTTGTGTAGTGACTTTAAACTCTTAAATTGTGGGAATAACCTCCAAGTATCTTTGTGACGGGATTCAGTTCCCTAGAGATGTTCTAGAGGAATATGACCCGCGTGGGTTGCCAACTACGTGAGCGGTAGACTGATGTATAATACACGGGAGTTTTCTACGTTTTACTTGCGTCCCTGAATAAATCATATTCTGTGGTTTATAATGAACAAAACAATGAAAGTTTTTTTTTTTGGAATCCAAATATCAACTTTATCTGAATCATGACTTACTTTTTGATATGATGCACACAAATTATGTTTTCTTATTTATGAAAAGTTTGCATATAGTTTACGAGTTGCAATTTTGCCATTTTCCACAAGTCTCAATGAATCCATTAAAGCATTAACATAACAGCAAAAAAATAAATTTATTTCAATATTATATTTATGTATGTGTTTCATAAAATCAAATACATATCAATAATATTGGTCACCTCTACCACCCCAAAAAGGGATTTACGGCGGGAACATATTAGTCATTGAGTCAATAACAATATTTTTAACATCAAGATGTACACCGATAGTCTCTGCCTACTTCAATAGAAACTAACGGCGCGGAGAGAGTTTGTAAAAACAGCAAATAAAAACTGTTTACGTTTTTTCTATTATAAAACTGTCATTTCTGATAAACAAAAATACACACTTTTTGCATGCATGAGTAAAAAGAATTCTCTTCACAAAAAACGAAAAAAGAAAATGTTAAGTGTAATTTTGTGTTTCAACGTTCCATTTTCCTTAAAGATCAAGCTGCAAGCGAGCAAGTTTTTGTGTTGAAAAAACCATAAGCACCCTAATTTTACTAAATATTTATATATACATATATGTATGACGTGACGTGATGGGTGACTTTAGTGACAGTGAGATCAGTATGGAAGAAATAATTAAAGCACTGAAAAGTATGAGACTTGGGAAAGCATGGCATGACAGGATAAACACCGAAATGCTGAGGGCTGGCAAAGGGGTGGTGGTTTCCTGGTTGTACTTCCTTTTCCAAAAATGCTGGTAGAGTGGCAAAGTGCCAGAAGACTGGTGCAAAGCGGTAATTGTGCCTTTATATAAAGGAAAGGGGTCACACCAGGAGGCTAGAAACTACCGTGGAATCAGCCTACTCAGTATTGTCTGTAAATTGTATGCTAAGGTTTTGAATGAAAGAGTGATAAATGAAACGGATGATAAAATTTGGGATGTGCAAGCAGGATTTAGAAAGGGAATAGATGTATGGACCAAATCTTTTCTTTAATATATATAATGAAAATATAAAAATTTCTTTATTGGATAAAATAAAAGATCCATATTGTGGTTAGTAAGACTTAGAATTAAAATACTTAATAGCTAATATTAGTAGATACAATCACAAAGAATAGATAAAAATAAATATAAACCCCATGATGCTAGTGCACTCCGCTCGAGCCAGGCCGAAACAAGCCTCGGGACTTATCCAACCATAACCCTGACGAATTGCCTCAGCACGGGTGCGCACATGTCTTCGGCCACTATTTAAAGAGCACCACCGAATAGTTCTTAGCTAAGAACCGAAAGGTGTATCATAGATTTAGAGAAGGCGTATGATAGGGTCGTTAGAAAGTATTTATGAGAGGTGTTGTCCAAGTTCGGTTTGAAGAGTCAACTTATAAGTGCACTGGTATCACTCTTTGAGGATTCCAGTGCATGTGTGAGAATAAACGGGGAAAATACTGACTGGTTCGGGATCTCTCGGGGTGTCCGACAGGGTTGTGTAGCTTCTCCGTGGCTCTTCAATTTGTTCAGGGATGACTGTTTAACAGAGTTGCGTGAAAGTCATTATTTATGGATTGAGAGTGGGTGGGTTCATCATCAAATGCCTCTTATATACTGATGATCAAGTGCTACTTGCGTCATCGGTGGAAGAGCTGCAAGAGATGATAAATATTGCATGTGCGTCTTTAGAAAGAAAGGGAATGAGGGTGAATGTGGAGAAAACCAAAACTATGATTTTTGAGAGAGGGGAGATTATGACTGAAAGCGTGATTGAGATTAATGGTAAGAAAGTGGAACAAGTGAAAGAGTTTGTATATTTGGGAAGTTTGTTTACTAGGGATGGAAAGTGTGATGAAGATATCGAGAGAAGAGTGAAAAAGGGTAATGCGGTAAATGGAGCACTGGCTATTCTATCTAATCGGTGTCCGAAAAGGCCCGAATGGCTGTGCATGATGCTGTCCTGTTCCTACGCCTATGCTTCCTACGTAAGGCAGTGAATGTTGAGTGTGGCAGAAGAAGCGTGGAAGCAGAGTGAATGTAATAGAAATGAGATCCCTCAGAAAATTTTGTAATGTAAGATTATGTGATCGTGTGAGGAATGATGTGATTCGTGAAAGGTGTGGTGTAAAAGATGATATTGTAAGAAAGGTAGAAAAAGGAATGTTTGGGCATATAGAGAGGATGGATGACAGTAAATTGGTGAAAGAGATCTATAGAGCCGATGTTGAAGGTAATGTTAGTAGAGGTCGACCTCGGAGGGCAAATTTGGATCAAATAGGAGATGTGCTCAAAAAGGCAGGTGTCCGAAGTATGAAGAATAAGAGAGCATGTATGAACCGATTGATGGATGTGAACGAAACCAGAGAGGTTTGCCAGGATCGTACAAAGTGGCGATCGATGGTCTCTGCCTACCCCAATGGGAACTAACGGCGCACGTACGGGTATAATGCTTTAAAAACTGGCCAAAACTAAATAGGTGTTAATTTGGTATAATTTGCGGCGTGAGAATATGTATGAATGTATGTGTATGTATAATAAATGCGCTGTATACACACTTGCCAAGTGGTGCCGGCTTAGAATGTAATCTTATCTTATCTTACCTATCACCAACGATACTTTATTTCTACCATCTTGTCTCCTATCAACTTCCAAATGTGGCTGAGGAGTTTCTAGCTCTGAAGCACTCGCTTGCTGGCTACCCCCTTTTTGTTATATTATGGCCTTGAGTATATGTTTGTATGTATGCAAACTACTATTTAGAGAAATTGCTGTGTAGTGTAGTGTAGGCTTAGAATAGTACTACCCCATTTCTTACGGTACGGTATTGGGGCTTTTAAGGGATTTTTGGGCGATGTGGTTGGAGAAAGTGGCTGAGGAATTTTTAATTCCTACTTCTTCTAGGGATTTATAGCCGTGAGTATATGTATGAATGTATGTATGTGTTTGGAGAAAAACGAACTGCAATAACTCAATTTACAATACAGCAGGCGATGAATGCACTTAAAATTAAAGATTATTATGTAAAGGAAATGATTTGATATCCTCAAAAATTGTAACACAAAACCAGATTCTCATTTCTCAGAACTCGTTTTATGGGATTGAACAAAATAACTTATAAATAAGTGATTTTCTTGGAATAGTTTTTGTTGAACTCAAACTTTGGAAGTTGATAAATATCTCACTAAATAGTACGAGTATGTACTTTGAAAGCACTAAAATGCTATTTGAAGGCACATTGCCGGCTCCTGGTTCATTAAGGGCGGTAGTTAGTGCCTCAGTTTATTGCACTCAATATTGTCTTTTCGAATTTGTGAAAATGATTTAGTACAGCCATGTTCAATTAAGCGCAGTCATGTCATGTTTATTACTACTAAGAGTTTGGGAATATATAAATTCAACGCTTAAAAGTAGACCGTAAGAATGGCAAGACTGTTTGACAATTAAATATTTATTTTTTTACAATTTAGCTAAGCATTTGCTGTGTAGTGTCGGCTTAGAATAGCACTACCCCTTTTCTTCCGGTGGGTGTACGTAAGAGGCGACTAACGGTATTGGAGCTTTTAAAGGGATTTTTGGGCGATGCGGTTGGAGACCCATCACCAACAACCTTTATTTTACCATCTTTTCCCCACGCAACTTCCAAAAGTGGCTGAGGAATTTCTAATTCGTTAGCTCTGGCTACCCCTTCTAGGGATTTATAGCCGTAAGTATATGTATGTATGTATGTTTTTTACAATTTATATGCGACTGTCAGTGAAATAGTGCTTATTATATAAATGAGCACTGTCTGGCCGGGCCCTTTTATAGTGCTTTGTTGGTGTGTCTTTGGTATAGATGACCGAAGTTAGGAACCAATAAATTGCAACCAAAACCAAATTTACTAAGTACAATAAAATCTTCCCACTTTATAATGTAGGTAAGTATAGCAAGATAAGTTTAATTTAATTCTGTTTTTGCTACTGTATATGCTCTTTGCAATTCGAGACAGCAAGACAAAACCTTACGAATTTTTAAACGCTTGTTGTAGAGCTGGTTGCGACAAGCAGTTACTTGAATTCCAGAATCATCTTAGTGCTCAGTAGAGACTACGACTCGAGTACTGTTGTTAAATAGTAATTCTTTTAGAAGAATAAAAATAATTCTCTTGTGTAGGTAAATAAATAAAATACTAACTCTGTTATTATATTTTTGTTACATTAGATATTTAAAATGAAAATGGACTAGTCTTCTTAGGTTTAGGATTATGATAGTTCAAATAATATAGCTACTTATGAATGTTAGGTCTATACATACATACATACATACATATTCTCACGCCGTTAGTTCCCATTGGGGTAGGCAGAGACTATCGATCGCCACTTTGTACGATCCTGGCAAACCTCTCTGGCTTCGTTTACATCCATCAATCTTTTCATACATGCTCTTTTATTCTTCATACTGCGGACGCCTGCCTTTTTAGCATACTCTCTATCTGGTCTAAATATGTTCTGCGTATTCGTCCTCTACTAACATTACCTTCCACATTGGCTCTATATATCTCTTTCACCAATTTACTGTCATCCATCCTCTCTATGTGCCCAAACCATCTCAACATTCCTTTTTCTATCTTTCTTACAATATCATCTTTCACACCACACCTTTCACGAATCACATCATTCCTCACACGATCACATAACCTTACATTACACAAGTTAGGTCTATCTATGTAACTATTATCTTTTTTTTCTAGTAAATAACAAGATATATACAAAATACTTATTACTGCAATCCTTGTAATAAAACAAAAACATAAGTAACGTTTCTGCATTTTGTGCAATAATTAAACTAAATTTAAACTTCAATAAATAAACTAATGTTCACTACATTATCAGAAGCTGTATGTAATTAAAAACTTTGAAAGCTTGCTCTCAAAGAACCGCTTAACTCTTTTAAAACTTAAAACGGTTATTAAAAACACATGCATGGTTAAATTTACTTACGTAAGTAATTCGAAGTGGGGTGTTATAATAGGCTCCACCGGCCAGCTGGAATCCCCAAATGGTGTCATCGAAATTAACCCTTTCATGAACACCTTCATTCATAGACTCCCAATTGGGTCTGGCGCGGGCTTTGAGGATTTCATCTTGAATTGATTTCGGGAGCTGTGAAAATTTGTATAAACATTTAATATTACAGTAGTTAAGTTTGTATTTGGTTAGTTATAACGTAATTTAAAAGAGCAAAAGTTTTGCGTGTGAATAAAATTGCACAAACATTATCCTCGGTTTGCGGTAAAGAAATTCAACTTTTGAATATCCCAGAAGTGATACAAATATAAGACAAAGCATCCACGCCCTAAAACCCCAAGGAGTGGCAAACGATTAAGCAGAATTTTACTTATTATTTTGTTACAAAGTCATCAGTTTATCATCACTGCTCATACATATCTACCCTGGAGTTTTAACCAGCCCTGAATAGGTTTGTTTACTCAAAGTCCACCACGCTGGTTTCGTTCCGGTAGGCAGACATGAATGCCTCCGGCTTATTTGGGTACTGCTACCGTGTATTCTTGGAAGAGCCCAACAAAACAGGCCTTACAAAGCGTGGAATCTAAATGTTCGAATACTAAATTACTTAAGCCGTTTATGTGATAACTATTATATTCCAAATCACACAAATTTAAACGTGACCGTGGCCCAGTGGCTGTGCAGATGACTTGCTTCTCGGTCCGCAGGTTACAGGTTCGATCCCCGCTGAGAGCAATATTTATGTAATTAGCATAATGATTATATTTCTTAGTCTTGAATATTATTTATATCGATATTATATGATATAAATTATATCCTTGTGTTAGTATCCCACAATGCAGGTGATACTTAGTTTGGGGCTATGTTGATCTATGATTTATTTGACCGTATATTTATTTATCCTAAATATTTATTTTATGAGAATGAGCCCGATATATCAGAGTCATAAGCCTCACGTTCAAACGTTGGCCCGGCAATGATTCTAGTTAAGTTTCACAAACGCTAGAGGATTGAACCGTTACAAAGAAGTGTTGCAGAGACAAGAAAATGAAAACAACAACCTCAATTGCATTCGAGTCGGTCGATACTCAATTACTTGCTCCTACTCGTTCAGTTAAAAGTTGGAGTGTCTGTTTGTTAGTAGTCATTCTTCGGAGTTCGGACGAGATGTTCGGAATTATTTGTTTTGAGTGTCATTGAAAATGAGCAGTTGTTATAATGAAATCATTAAAAAATAATACCTTCGCGGTACAGGTTACTCTTTTTTCTCCTGCGTAAAAAGATTATGATAATTTAGTTTTGTTTAGTTTAGTTAATTAATTCCCTATTTTGGGGTTTGGAAGAAAAACGAAAGATAAAATTGTACGCATAAAAAAGTCTAGAAGATAATTTGTCTTTAATTGTAAATTTCGTTGTTTCATTAATCAACCACAACTTATTGGATTGACGTTACTTTTGTAGACTGTAAGTGACGTTGCTGATAGTGTCACCTTTTACGCTGAGGACTGGTCAAAATTGTTACAGTTTTGATTAAGCTAAAACTAATTTTAAAAGGACACAAAGACATAAAAAAAATGATCTTTATTATGGCTCTTGTCTGAACACAATTTTTCTCGCATTCCGAAATCCATTTTAAAACTAAGGTCTATTAAAAAATATAAATACAAACCCTTCAGAGAACATAGAGAGACTAAGTAAGAACTCCCTGTATTTATTACTATCGTTTATCAAAACTAAAAGCCTCTACGCTAAATAACAAATTACTTACTTACATATTTAATTTTTTCATCCATTTTCTAGTAAGAAAACTAATTAAATTGTAAAGTTGTTTTCTAAACGGTTCCACCTACTGACTGCTGAATAATGAATCAACTTTGGCATCACGGTTGTTCATTAATAAATTTATAGTCTTATGTTTCAAGGGGCGTCTTAAATCTAATTGGGTGGTATAAATACATCATTTGGCTTTTAAACTGTCATGAAACACTGAACGGTTTTAACGTGTGAATAAAATATTTCCATAGCTTACTGGTACATTTGTGTTGTTTCAATTTTATAAGTTATTGTTGATAAATGTTTTTTGAAAAGGTTGCAATGTATTTATTTGGTTAAAAAGATAATTTCACATTTTTACAAAAAATGGTATTTTGAATAGAATATGGTTAGAATCCATGAAAATTTATATTGTTTAAAAAATCAAAATTTAACCTAAATTGAATGAATGTATATCAATATTACGTGGTTTTTCATCTGCAACTGAAATATATGCGAAATTAGTTTCAACGTAATTAAGTAAGAAAATCAAAACGCATGATTTATATTTAACAACTATACAGATTGTATACAATACCTTTCAATGACCCTACATTTTTATTAATCATTAAGTAGTACTTGTGTGATTTCGGACTAAAAAGGTTTAACACATTTCATTTCATTACTTTTGAAAAAGGTCACCCAAATAAGGCCTTCTAAGATATTTTGAGTGATGAAGCTGGCGATTCTTTCAAACCATTCTTTTTTTCATCTATTTCCTAATAAACTTTCAAAAGTGGCTAAAAAGTTACTAATTCTGAAGTTCTGACCACCCCTCTTTGGGATTTAAAGCCGTCACCATATGTATGCATAGCGTAAACTACAAAACACATACTCAGTAAATATTCAAGTGATCACCGAATACGATTTCGCATTGCAATAAAGCCAGTCAAATAAAATGTCAAACTGTTAAAAATAAAGGCAATTTGGAGGCATAATAAAAAGTTATGAATAACTCTAGTCACGTGTGAACGCTAAATTGACAGTTGCATGTTGCGAACATAACGAAGGTATAAAAATTCATGTGACTGGCATAAAGTCAAACGACACTTGCGAAGTTTACACAGAAAATGTTTCTGTCGCTACACAAATAATTGTTTCTCACGCCAACTATGTATATCCTTTTGAAGCCAAATACGCTTTTAAGAGCGAGCCAAACTTCCTGAATTGTACTTTTGTGCTGATTCCATCGGTGTTTGACTAGTTGTTTCTTTGTTTTATTTTTGGAATAAAATTCCTAAAAATATTATTTTTTTATTGTTCTGGAATACGACTTACATATGTTTGAGCATTAATTAGTGTTATAATAATAATATCATGTGTAAATTGGGATAATAAGTTTGTAGTATAGTCATCTACGTATTTTTGTAACAATACTTACAAACGTATTTCTTGTCAATGTGTATGCCAATTAATGGAATCATATATTTGTACATCATTTAATTTAAGACAGATTCTTTTTTGAATTAATTATGCTATGTATGTTGTGTGAGCCAAATAATAGTTTCGAAAGCTATTTGTGACTTAATAATTTTATTAAGAAATTTAGTTTACAGTTAACAGGGTTTAAAAAATCACTTCCCAGCAACCAAATTAATCAATTCAAGTATAAAAATCACTGCCCACTTAAACGTTTTAATTTGAAATTAGAAATAAATGTAAAAATGTTAATGTTTGGTTAAGCTAAAAAATGTTAACTAAAATAATAATTATTTTATTGTTGTGTTGTTTATATTTGATACTAATATTTATAATGTTTTTATTTAAAGAGTAAGAGAAAGGGTATTGGGCCTTTTTATTGGATTTTTGGGCGATGCGGTTGGAGACCTATCACCAAAAACCTTTATTATTACCATCTTTTCCCCACTCGACTTCCAAAAGTGGCTGAGGAATTTATAACTCCTTGGCTCTGGCTACCCCTTTTAGGGAGATATAGCCGTGATTATATGTATGTTATTTGAAGAGATTTTCATTTTGTGCTATGTAATGTTTACTATGTAAATTTTTAGTTTTAGTATCTACAGCCCTCTTGTGAAATTGCATGTGCCCAACAGAGTCCATATTTATTACTGGACCGTGATCACACCAACTATTTGTACACTTATGGTATGTAATAAAAGTTTGAATTTGAGTTATCTTCAGTTATGTGCCCTTAAATAATTTTGCATAAAATACAGACTAAGTGAGAATAACAACTTTAATTGTTTTAGCAATAAGCTATTTGACGAAGTTCTGAAAACTCTCTTAGGGTATTTATTTGTTTATAATGAGCCCTAAAAAATACTTTTTTGGCGGCCATGGCATGCAGTAACGTCGATTCTGCATAAATATCTTAAAGAGCTTGTTTGTGTTTCAAATATGTTTATGCGTAATCTACGTAATTTTAGAAATAGCCACTCACGGTCGTTTTTAATCACGTGACAGCTGCATAAAAAACCCAATTCTAGGAGACAGATTTTGTTAAAATATGTTTAAAATAATACAACATTTTTATCTCGCATCACAAATCGCTCCAAGAAAATGGTATTAAAACTGAGTAAATAAAAGAAATGTATATTTTTATAACAGTCAAATAGCCTATTAAAGTATCGCACATTTTCACAAAAATTTTAAATATAATTTAATCAATATTGATTACTTAACAACGACTGTACAGCAAACTGTTCCACGAAATGCTCTCTGATAGTATTGAAGAGGGAAAAATAATATTATTGTGGCTGAATTGTAGCGGGCGAAGGTTTTGCTTTTGTTTTAAAATGTTGATGTTTGTTTTCAATAAAATTTGTAGATGGTTAATGAACCTGTTGCGGAATCGCGGAAAGCAAACAAGGTTTGTTTATTAGATATTCCGATTCGTTTGTTGTTTTTGTTCTTCGCTTCTATGACGATGGCGTGGCCATGGAATATTTATATAAAATACTTTTCTTGCGTATATATGCAAATAACTTATAAGGGTGAAAAAAATATAACGCTATACGCATTGTATTTCGGCTGATATTTTTAATTTTGAGGTTCTATCTTTTTTACAAACAAATATGTTCTTTTAACGTTTTACATTGTTAAAGATAAGATAAAAAAAAAGATAAAAAATATTTATTTCAAAATAAAAAGAATTGTTCTCTATTTTTTGAACGTCACAAACTTACGTATAAGTTAAATCTTACTCTACTGACTCTACTTCGGATTCGGAAGGTGTATTGTTGCGAGAAGAACCCGTAAGAAACTCAGCAACACACATCTTTTCTTAGTCAAATTACAATATTGGTGTATGTCTGGAAATATCCCGAATAGAGCCCTGGTGACACCAAGCAGTTTCATCTATCATATAATCATTTAAACTGTAATAAGCTTTTAAATGAAGACTGCGTTTTATAATTACTTTGAATTTCTTTTCTGTTAGATTCAAAATGTCATCAGGTATTTTATTATAAAATTTTACACATAACCCCATAAAAGATGTATTTATTTTTGACAATCTGTACTTTTGAATTGAAATTTTATTATTATCTCTAAGACTTCTAGTATGTCTGTCACAGTTTTTGGAAAATGCTTTCAAATTTTTTCTCACATACATGATGTTTTCATAAATATATTGACATGGCAGTGTCATTATATTTATGGTTTTAAACAATTCTCTAAGGGAATCTCGTGAACCTAAATTATAAATAGCTCTTATCTGTTAAAGTTATAATGATGTTATTTTGAATTTTTTTAAAGTGAAATAATCTTAAAATGATGTGAATATAAAAACAAGTCATACAAACAACCACTTCCAGTTTTCAAGTAAAGTTCGAGATCGAGACCGATGAGAACCACTACGTAAGCAATTATATCTACAGGAAAAAAACTACTATGAGAATACTAATACAAATTCACCGAATAATCAAGCAAAATGGTATACTAACAAGGTAATTAAAACAACTATTGATTTTTAGAAATTTTAATCGCGTGTTAATACATTGTTTTTAAAGCCCGACGTTTCGAAAACTTTTCAGTTTCCCGTGACCATGATAACTGAAAAGTTTTTGAAACGTTGGGCTTTACAAACAATGTAATAACACGAGATTCGAAAATCAATAGTTGTTTTAATTATAATGTGCAATCGTGAAAATTTTAGAAAATACTATACTAACAATGTGTTAATTATTTGAATATTTAGGTTCTTTTTTGCATATTACTTTTTTTTAGATAACCTTTACATTAATAAACGTTCATAAAGCTGACAAAAATAAAATAAAAGAAAAATATGACAAAACTTTAGTACAGCCCGTGGCTGCTACATGAATGATTATTTTTTAGGTTTCCGCGGTAAATTACGAAAGCAAATTAATTTTGTAAATATTTGTGTTGTGCTTGCTTTGTTTGCTCGTTAATTACCCTCGCTCTTTGTAATTTCTAGAAACTTGAAAGGCAATTTGTGTGTCGTAATAGTTTTCAAAGGTATTTCAAGGTAGCCAAATTACTAAACTTCTAAATGGTATCTGGCTGAAGATTTTATTACGACATTAAGCTAAGATATTCAATGCAAAAAATAAAAATATGGCCTACCATAATGAGTGTAATTCTAATGTCAAGAGTAAAACTATTAAGTTTTAATAGTAAGCAACGTTATGTGTTAATCAACCAGAGTTGTAAAATTTTAAAAATAAACAATACTATATGTTAGTTATTAACCGAAAATAACAGCAGTGCAGCAGCAAAATATATTGAACTCGGTCGAATTCAGAGCCAAATAAAATTACGTGTATTTTTATAGCACTACTACAACGCAATCATTGAATTGTCTCGTTCTGTGTTGATTGAAAGACGAATCGATTTATTTTCGGTGTGCTCTTGTCACGATGACAGCTAGGTATGTGTGATTGACGGGTACAAAATATATGGGCGGGAGAATACGCGACGTATCCACATGAAAGACACTAGCAGGGAACTATTACAAGATGTGAATTGACTTCGGAATTCCTTTTGCACTTTATTAAGCGATGATTTAATTGGGTTATATACGAGTAGATGGACTGGTTTTAGGGCAAGATTTTAATTAGCTTCGATTGCAAATTTTATTTTCTAGAAGTAAGGTTAAAAACAATAATTATATAATTTAAAAAAAATGTTAATGTGAAAAAAAAAAATATACCGGTCGAATTGAGAACACTCCTTTTTTTGAAGTCGGTTAATAATAATTATAATTAAAGATGATAGAAATGAGCTATCAATTCGAAATAACCACAACTTCTTAGACTTCAGACAACGACTGGCTTGACATTAGACGGTTTATAATATTTTTGGATTGGATACAAATTCGTGAATATAGGAATGACATTATATATATCTTCCAATTATACTTTCTCTGCATACACGCACCTTCATTATAGTCCCTTTTTTATTTAAGATACTTAAAATAACAAATTATTTTAGTAGAAGCGCTGTAAAAGAGTTTTTACATATAATCTTACGTTTTTTTATTGTTAATGGTATATTGCAGCTAGTAGGTTGTCAAAGTAAAAACTGAATCTAAACCGCTTAAAAAAATATTTTAAATAGTTTGTTTGAATTCGGTTAAAATTATATAATAACACGACTAGTGAATGGCGGTTGGTAAATCAATTGAATGAAAATTATAGTGCTATTCACAATGAGTATCATTTATTTGCCAAAAGATAATTAAATGCATCCACTTAGACATTGAAAATCATTCAACATACCTTTATTTTAATTAATTAATGAATCTGATGAATGAAAGTGAATATAGTTTTATGAATCATAGGATCAATTGGTTTCGATTCTAAACTGATAATTTTGCATTTACATAATTATTTTAGCGTTATGTTTTCTATTTATATTTAGCAGCGCATTAAACTTCATTAATGTGTCCACAAGTACGGGTACCTGGAATAGTCAAACTTTGATTCTCGGGTTTGCTTATTTAAAATGAAAGGAAGCCATTTCCCTTGGCATCTTTCTGCCTTTGACTGTAAGTATCGACTAATACTTGTATTGAATAACTTTTTCACATACTTTTGGAAGATAAATGAGTAAAATATTGTAAAATAAAGGTTGTTGGTGATTGGTCTCGAATCAATCAAAATTACTCATAAAGCCTCTTACGAACACCCACTGGAAGAAAAGGGGTAATGCTATTCTAGGCCAATATTACACACCTTCTCTCTTTACTCAGGGTCTCTAGCGACATTGACCAACAATCACATAAAAAACTACAATACATTTAGTCACCTTGCATGACAGTCACGTCAAGAAAAGGGTTAGTACTAATCTAAACTGAAACATCAGAGCAATAAAATAAACTTCTGAAAATGGAATGAAAAAAATACCATGTTTACAGTAATTATTAGATCCTAAATTGAATTGACGAGCAATTTCCTGTATTACTACTACAGAATTTCGCAAAACTATGGCGGATAGTTATTTTTCTCGAATATTCGCAAAATAACATTTGATATTGAAACCGGAATTTCAAACCCAACTTTGTCCGTTCAGTGTGAAAGTAATTTCAGAAAATTTAGCGGTATTTCTTCTCCAGAGAGTTATCTTATAATTTGTGGCAGCTTTATGACGATTATAACACTGCCAAAGTGCGCCTATAAACGCTGAATAAATTATTCGTCTGAAGTCGTTTTGATATCTTGATGATTTTATAGTAAGCTTATTTACATAAAATTTAAATGGTGACAGCTACTTTTTGAATGGGTTTATTTGTGACATTTTACTGTTTGTTTGTTGCGGTCCTAAATATGTTATCGATCAGGCAGTAATAATATAAACGAAATTATTTCTATATAGTATTATTATGAAGTTACTTTTCAAGATGTGTAGTGTCGGCTTAGAATAGCACTACCCCATTTCTTCCGGTGGGTGTACGTAAGAGGCGACTAACGGTATTGGGACTTTTAAGGGATCATAGGGCGATGCGATTGGAGACCCATCACCAACAACCTTTATTTGGGGTATGCTCCGCTGTTACACCGCGCTGTTCACCCAGTGTAACTGTGGAGCATTTTTTTCTTTGCAGTTACACCAACGGCTTTTTGACATGAATCTAACAGCTCTACAGATATATGATCATAGATGAAACATATCGTGGACTCAATAACGTATTTGGACTTGCGAAATTTTTGCGTGTGCAAAATCATCAAGAGGTAAAAACACTTAGATTATTTTTGCAAAATATTGCTAATTTTGAACAAAATTCTTATTACTCGGCAAGTACTAGGAGTTCATAGGTTCATTAGAAATATCCCTAACGCAAAATTTATTTAGTATGAAATTCAGTATGCATATCTCAGATTTTAAATATTCATTGGACTGAGACAGCTATCATACATACCAAATGTACCGCACTTAATACAAATTCAACGACCAAAAGTGGACCGCAATCATACACATAGAGAAAATTGTTACAAATAAATGGATGCCATTATACCTCTGCCAACCCCTTCGGCGTGAACGTTTATGTATGTTTATTTTCAGTTTAGTAACATAAGAAAAATGAAAATGCGAGGAAAGCAAAGCGTATCGTAGCGAAGAGTTCGACCCTGACATTTGCATTCCGTTCGAACTCCTGTTCCTCCTTCGCCGTTCAAGTGATGGTGACCAAAGGTGACACAATGGCCAGGAGGCTTAAGATGATAATCATCAGTAACTCGATTTTAATCATTGTATCACTGACCCGACAGACTTCATACTATCACTTGAAGGATGTCGTCAAACTGAAATATTTAATCGACCCGATGAGGGTGTCTGTCAAGCGATGAGAAAAAAGGTGTTTTTAATATTATCCTCGCATTTTTTTCACTTTGTAAATTGTAAGTTTGTAAGTATAGTAGTTTTGTCTGTGCATTGATTCTGATGCAGTCAGTTCTTTTTTCAGTTGAGTCTGTCTATAGTAATTGGAGCTAAATCTTTCGAAACTCTAAAATAAGATTAGATGAAAAACATTGAGGTTATTTGTTATTTTTTCTAATGCCAAAATTTTGGGATGGGTATTTGATACTGAATGATATTGAAGGAATGACAGTAATCGATTACCAATTGATGAATCGATACTACAAGATTCAATATATCTATATAAATCGCAGTGAATAATATATTATAATACCGTAAAGTATTTAAAATATATATATATATATATACACTAGCTGTTGCCCGTGACTTCCTACGCGTCAATTTCTGTTATTATGATCGCGATAAAGAACTTTTTAAAATAATATTTTTTAAATTACTTGTGCTAATCATACTTATAATTTTATATTCTTGCGGCAGAAAACCATACTGATTTTCTCCGGAACCCGATCTTGACAACGCGAAATAAGTAAAGCAATCTTGACGTAAATCGATTCCTACTAACGACATATAAGGGTTTCATTAGCATTGAACGAGTTAGATGTTTAGTATCAGGAGAGGAAGCGTAACATTTGATTGACTCGTTTTGCAACTACCTGAATTTTACATAAATGTTACCCGTCACTTGTTTGTCATGTAAACGGGTGTTTTCTATGTTCGATTGGTCATTACGACAACTTGGCTATTCTTTTACGGACTTTGGCAATACTCTGTAATTTGGGTGGAGATTTTACCTGGAACGACGACTTACGGCTTTGTTAGAACGAAGTGTAATATTGAATCTGACTGAATTGTTTGCGTTTACATCCCATTAGTTCTATCCTATTTCTGTAGTTCAATAAAACTAATGACACCTTATTTTAGTATCAAGTATCCTGTAAGTACTATTTAGAACTAATGGGACATTGTTGAAATTGTGTTTTATGTGTAGCCACCCTAAATTATACATACATTTTCTTGCCTAAAGTACTAAAATAAACCCATTTTCAATTTCCATCATATGAATGTAAATTTTAAATTATTTGCTGGTATCTGGTCCAACGAAAAAATCACATCTGTGTGTTATCCATACAATAACTATTCAATGAAATTTCAACAATACGTTGGTTTTTTGTAGTCAAATACCTTGATAATTTTATAAGAAGTGTATTAACATCAAAATTAAATTACTATTAATATCAACTAAATTTTATATCAAACAAGTAGACCGAAAAATAAAACGTTTAAAGTAAAAAAAATATGCCACAAGTAAAATAGCGGCAAAAATTATACTACAGTTCTATAGAGAACTGTTGGGATGAAATTCGGAAGCCTCGAAAGTGCTCCAACAGTTCTATAGACCTAAATCTTGGGAAACTAATGGCATGCACCCGTATTTGCTTCTCTTAAAAACAAGATAAGGTTTGTTATTCCATTCACCACTACAATCATTGTTTATTAAGAGTGAAAATTTATGCTATTGTGGCTTTTCTTGTAATCATAAATAACGTATTTGGTAGTTAAGACTGTTATGTTTCGACAAAATAAATTTATGATAAAATACATTACTAATTATAATAATACTCTCTGCCTACCTAAATGGGAACTTACGGCTTGAGTATTTTATTAGGATGTACGTATGTAATAATAAGGGATGCATTCTGTAGTTTACGTCTGTTTTATAAGTATACTATAAAATTGGATTAAAAAAATTACTTACCATTAGTAGCGTATTCGATTTTTACGTCGCCGTCCATATTATTAATAATATTGGTAACAACACTAAAATACTAAAAGGTCAATGACGCTTCATTGTTTACAAAGTAATTTTTTCTAATTGATACAAACTAAATAATGAAAAACTACTTAAAATGCTAAATTTTTAGTCCTTGGAATACATGTTTTATGAGGTGTCATTCCAATGAATATTGAAATCTGAGATATGCATACTAAATTTCATACTAAATCAATCCTGCGTTAGGGATATTTCTAATGAACCTATGAACTCCTAGTACTTGCCAAGTAATAAGAATTTTGTTTAAAATTAGCAATATTTTGCGAAAAAAATCTAAGTGTTTTTACCTCTTGATAGTTTCGAACAAGCGAAAATTTCGCAAGTCCAAATACGGAATTGAGTCCACGATGTTTCGTTTATGATCATATATCTGTAGAGCTTTAGATTCATGTCCAATAGCCGTTGGTGTAACTGCGAAGAAAAAAAATGCTCCGCAGTTACACTGGGTGAACAGCGCGGTGTAACAGCGGTGCATACCCCAAATAAAGGTTGTTGGTGATGGGTCTCCAATCGCATCGCCCTAAGATCCCTTAAAAGCCCCAATACCGTTAGTCGCCTCTTACGTACACCCACCGGAAGAAATGGGGTAGTGCTATTCTAAGCCGACACTACACATCTTGAAAAGTAACTTCATAATAATACTATATAGAAATAATTAAGTTTATATTATTACTGCCTGATCGAAAACATATTTAGGACCGCAACAAACAAACAGTAAAATGTCACAAATAAATCCATTCAAAAAGTAGCTGTCAACATTTAAATTTTATGTAAATTAGGCTTACTATAAAATCATCATACCCCCAACCCCCCCCCTCAGCATACCCCCTTTATTTCACCATCTTTTCCCCACGCAACAGTCAAGTTCAGTTGTTACTTAACAAAAGTATGATTTGTGATAATTATGCATAGCTAGTGTGTAACCCTGGCGCGACTACGTCGCGTCCTATAAAATGAGTTTATTTTGAAATTTTCTGACCAATCACAGCACAGCTCTATTGAATTTCTAAAGAATTTTTCTGATTGACCGGTTTGAAAAAATTCCGACCAATCACAGCGCATCTCTGATCGACTAAAGTTTGCGCGCGCTTATGACACTCAAGCAAAGTCTATGGGCCAAAATCTAATCTTTGAAATTCTGTAACAATTAACTTAATCCAGTTACATCAGATGTCTGAATTTTGTGCACACCACGGCCGCGAACTGTACAAAACGATACCTGAACCAAATTTCTAGCTTAACTCATCGCGTCACAGGCTTCTGGGCAAGAAAGAGGCTTACAGAAATAATATATAAAGATAAATGAAATTTTTTAATAAATTGTACTAACGAATTATTGACGAGATACTAAAATAACTGGCTCAAGCATATTACTTCTTTGTCCAGAATTGTTTGGTGTAGGGAACCTGAAAATAAAAGGGACATTTATTACAAAATAAACTAACAAGTTCAACCACATAGCGTATATCATACACTAATGTAATTGTTTGTCACATCTAACGTTAATGATAATGATATTTTCTCTCCAACGCAGTCGAAGTAAAAAACATACATACATACATACATACATATACTCACGGCTATAAATCCCTAGAAGGGGTAGCCAGAGCTAAGGAACTAGAAGTTCCTCAACCACTTTTGGAAAGTAACATAACATAACATAAACGTTCACGCCGTTTATCCCCGAAGGGTTTGGCAGAGGTACCAATACTTCTGAACTCACATGGAAGCGCCATCTAGTGTCCAGAGAAGGTACCCACGTTTTGCTTAGACAGTGTATGCACGTGATAGGGGGCAGGCCTATCGCCGTTTTGTACGAATACACTGTCACATGACTAAGTACAACTCACCCATGTGGGTTTCCTCACGATGTTTTCCCTCACCGTTAACAACCATGATAAATTAACCACACATATGACTTTAGAAAACACAAATTGGTGTAGGCCCGACCCAGGATTGGAACTCACGCCCTTCTGTTTTCGGGCGGGTGTTCTACCCACTGGACTATCATGTCGCTAATTTCAATGTCATTTTGGAAAGTTGTGTGGGGAAAAGATGGCGAAATAAAGGTTGTTGGTGATGGGTCTCCAACCGCATCGCCCAAAACTCCCTTAAAAGCCCCAATACCGTTAGTCGCCTGTTACGTACACCCACCGACAGAAATGGGGTAATGTTATTCTAAGCCGACACTACACAGTAAGTAAAAAACAAAACACCTAGAACTATAATAGCATTCTAAATTTCCCTTATAACATACATACATACATATACTCACAGCAATGAATCCCAATAAGGGGTAACCAGAGCTTCGGAGCTAGAAACTCCTCAGCCACATTTAGGAGATAATACGTAGAAATAAAGTACCGTTGTTGATTTTTCTCTAACCTCTTAAGACACCTGTGGGTAAAAGGGGTAGTGACCTTCTAAGCCGGCACTTCACGGCATTTCCTTATGACATACTTACTAACTTATATCCCTTACATAATATCCTCTGCCAAATATCCGTGGTTGTTTTACATTTAACAAAATATAAGATAAATACGACATTTAAAGATCTTTGTTGAACTTCTCGCAATGAGATGGATGAACGATGTAATTTCAGAATCGTGAATAAAAAACACGGTGAAATTTTGAACGTTTTCTTTGTAATTCCACATTCTGCCCCTACCATGTGGAACATTGCTAATATTAGAACTCGATACATTTGTTCCATTTTATTTTTCAAGAGTTATTTATTTATTATAGTTTTTTTTACATCTCGTTTTTTATATTAGCGATGGAAAACTGGGCTACGCCTAACATAATATTGTAGCTTATTCAACTATTATTTTATCAGTTTTATTAGGTTATATTGTATGTATTTTTTTATAAATAGTATAAGAACCATAAATAAATGACTCTAGGTTTGCTTTTTATTTTTGTTTAATTTACAGTATTAATTCGCAGTACAGTTTTGCTTCTTAGTAGGGCTTTTATTTTTATGTTCGTATCTTTTTGGTAATAAAGAAACAGGCGTAGTACCTGAAAATGTAAAACAAACAAACGTTAATCCCTCAAATAAAATGTTCCAAATAACAACATTAATTTACTTGTTATGTTTTGTCTGCTTTGCGTTCTATTTTCTGTCTTATGTTTTAATATCAAAACGAAATGGAAAAAGAAAGTAAATTTGATAAAAGCCGTAAAAAATATAATAAATGCCACTTTTTATATATAGGCCATGACCGTTATCTTAAAAGTTATCGAGTGGCAGCCACTCTTTACTTACATAAAGACAAAAATATGGTATTACCATGTCAATTGCAAAAAGTATAACCAATGTACTAAATACGTACACATGCATACATATACTCACTCATTTTTGAAACTCAGAGTAGCAAAACTGCTAGAAAATATGAAACAATACCAAACCATATATAAAAACAAGGCGCTTTTATCAAACCGATATTCGATATTCACTATTAAATTTATCCGGCAAGTAGAGGTGGTGTATGTTTACATACGAAATAACGACAAACAGATTTACTATTTACCGAGTTTCGGATAGCATAATAGTGTTTCGCTAAACTCGAAATATTCTTGACTTCCAAGTGCTGCAAGATAAAGTTGTAACTGCCTTATGCTGGGAATACTATCTAATATGCTAGAGTTTTAACTTTAGCAGAAGTTTTAGTTCCGAATCAAACAATATTGCTTTTGCTTATATTTTTAAACACCAATAGTGTCTATAACTTTGGTATATATGGTTACATACGAATAAGTGTTCTAAAAGTTATTTTTGTAATGCTATAGAAAGAGTATAATATTATTTTATTATTGGTTTAAAAAGATATAAAAGAGAATAGTGTTGGCTTAAAATAGAAATCTCTCCTTTTTCCGGAGATTAACGTAAAGAAATGTAAAGTTAAAGATACGAGCGCCTATTAAAGAAGAAATAAAAGCATATTTATAATTACAAACAGATTAATTTACTTGTAATGTTTTGTCTGCTTTGCGTTCTATTTTCTGTCTTATGTTTTAATATTAAAACGAAATGGAAAAAGAAAGTAAATTTTATAAAAGCCATAAAAAATATAATAAATGCCATTTGTATGTATATGTCGTGGCCATATCGTAGATATGAACACATCGTGAAATGATCGATCATTTCATGAAATGGTCGTATTTCATGAAACGTTCAACTGTTTATTGGCCACATCGTGATGTCGTTTGGGTAGATGAATGATAAGAAATCGTTTCTCGATATGGCCAACTAAACGCGCGGCCTCTTCATGAAATGGTTAAGATTGTTTGGTCGTATCGTAAAATAGTTACATTAATTACTGGTAGAGGCGCTGAAAACGCTTTGTTTATGAGTGAAGATGGCGGCCGCTGACAAAAGTGTTATTTCTCTCAGTAAAAAAATTAATAATTCGTTATTAAGCGAGGAAGAAAGTAATAACAAAAAGTTTTCGACGAAAAGGTTCTCGAATACTTTGCTAATTACGAAAAAACTGAGCAATATGTTAAAAAAACGGTACAGTTTGGATCGCATTTCACAGGTTACCCTATTTCTACGATCTGGCCAAGCGTGGATCACAAAATCGTGAAACGTTGACGATTTTATGATCTGGTCAAATTTAGTTGGCCACATCATGAAATGTGACCATTTCATGAAATGATCGATCATTTCACGATGTGTTCAAATTTACGATATGGCCACGACATATATTTGCCCTGACCGTTATCTTAAAAGTTATCGAGTGGCAGCCACTTTGTCTCTGACAATGCAGTGGGGTTGATCTTTTACATAAAGACAAAAATATGTTATTACCATGTCAATTGCAAAAAGTATAACCAATGTACTAAATATACAAGCATTTTGGAAAAATTGAGTAGCAAAACTGCTAGAAAATATGAAGCAATACCAAACCATTTATAAAAACAAGGCGCTTTTATCAAGCCGATATTCGATATTCACTATTAAATTTATCCGGCAAGTTGAGGTGGTGTATGTTTACATACGAAATAACGACAAACAGATTTACTATTTACCGAGTTTCGGATAGCATAATAGTGTTTCGCTAAACTCGAAATATTCTTGACTTCCAAGTGTTACAAGATAAAGTTGTAACTGCCTTATGCTGGGAATACTATCTAATATGCTAGAGTTTTAACTTTAGCAGAAGTTTTAGTTCCGAATCAAACCATATTGCTTTTGCTTATATTTTTAAACACAAATAGTGTCTATACCTTTGGTATATATGGTTACATACGAATAATTGTTCTAAAAGTTATTTTTGTAATGCTACAGAAAGAGTATAATATTATTTTATTATTGGTTAAAAAAGATATAAAAGAGAATAGTGTTGGCTTAAAATAGAAATCTCTCATTTTTCCGGAGATTAACGTAAAGAAATGTAAAGTTAAAGGTACGAGCGCCTATTAAAGATGAAATAAAAGCATATTTATAATTATAAACAGATTAAATGGGAAAATTATTTAGGTTAGGTTTTAGGTTAACCTTTACATCTACAACAACCGTGTACTAGGTAATCAAATAAATGAATAATTGAAATATATTCTTTACATTGACTAAGGCGTGAAAATGTTTTGAGAACTACATACTGAATAGGTGTATTTTACAAATATGGTTCCTTTTTCACAAATATTAGAATTGGATCGGTAAAATTGAAATATCTGAAATTTAACGGGTAACATGGTGTAATCAAAGAGATTTTAAAATTCCTTATTTAATTTTAAATTAATGTTAATATATATGGTATATATAGATTATTAATTGCATGGAATGCTGACTGTTTCTAAAAGTGTTGCAAATAAAAAACAATATCTACCACTAATGAGAAAAAAATATCCATTCAAAGGCCTCACAACAAATCAAAATATACACGAACTTAAGTAAAATTATACAATAGAAAAAAACATTTCAATATCACGGACATGATATCCAATAAATTTAAATTAACTTTTTGTTAATTAGGGTTTAGTTAATGTTTTTGCTGTGTAGTCTAGGCTTCGAATAGCATTACCCTATTTCTTCCCATGGGTTATACAAATAATTTCTATTTTAATGAGATTGATTGTGCGAGTATAATATTTTGACGACAACCGTGGCTAAGTGGGTAGGTACTAGCTTCACAGTCCGGATATTGCTGGTTCGATCCCTGCTGAGAGGTACGTTTATGTGATGAGCATAAATGATTGTTTCTTAGTCTTGGATGTTATTTATATGGGTATCTTATAGTTTTAAATAAATCGTTGAGTTAGTATCCCATAAGAAAAGTAATATTTAGTTTAACGCCAGTTTTCTGAATTGAGTATTCCTGCTGAGAACAACTTAAGTATCGTTCTGTCGCATTGAAATCTTAGCAACTGAATGAGATAAAACGATACTTAAATCGTTCTCAGCTTGAAAACTCAATTCTGAAATCGGGCGTAAGGCTAAATTATAGTAAATTCACCTTTACTTTTATGAGTGATAAAAATATTCTCAATAAAAGTGCAGAATTAAAATAGTAAAAATAAAACTGAAAGTAATAAAAAGCTAATTGAGAATTTCATGGCACGAGTTCTAATAACAGCGTCTATGAGAGAAGAGTGCTACTAAACGGTTAAAGTAAGAGCCATTGGAATGAAAATGTGCTGTTACCGGGTAACCAGGCGCTGCCCGCACTGACTCGAAATTATCATGTTTATAGTTATTAAAATTCGATTTTAAGCTTTATGCCTTTGCCCGATAAGAGGATTTTCATCCGGATTTCGCTGCGAGATATCCGTATCCGCATCTGCTCAACGCTGCGTAAAAATTTATGGGTTTATCCCAACCAGTCGCGTCTTACACTTAACTGTATTATAATGTTTTGAACAGGGAGGCTTGTGTAATGCAGGTTTTGAGGTTGGTCTCAATTATTTTTTATTGAGGGTTTTCTTATACTCGGCGAAGATGCGGTATAAAACGCTCCCTTTCCCTACTTTTAACCGACTTCAGAAAAAAGGAGGAGATCGTTATTTTCGTAGGCACGTTCGTTTACTGTTTTTATGTTTGTATATATTTTTCTTATTTATTGAAATATTTTAACATTTGTGTTGGTCTGTAAGGAATGCTAAAAATTTAAAGTTTTTTCCTACCTAAAATAGAGTCAACTTAACCCAACTTTTATTTTGTAAAGCTAAATAACACTTCTGAACATTAACTTACTTGATGGCATCGTTTCAATTGGACATTGCATTTACTTGATAGGGGGCAGTATTTCGACGCTTTGTACAAATACGTATGACTAACGCCCGATTTCCGAATTGAGTATTCCAGCTAAGAACAACTTAAGTATCGTTCTGTCGCATTGAAATCTTAACAACTGAATAAGACAAAACGATACTTAATTCGGTCTCTGCTTGAATACTCAGTTCAGCAATCGGGCGTAAGTATAACCAGTTAATCTCCACCAACCAACCACTCAACGACCTCAATAAAATTGGCTTTGGAAAATATACTTTGAGCCAATCACAACTCAAAATTTGAACTGATGTCGCATTGATGACGTTCTCAATGAGCTATTACATAAAATTATTAAATAATTAATTAGCCATGTAATGTCGACTAAGAATAAATCTATCCCATCTTTTTCTGTGAGCACCAGACCAGATGACAAAGGCTAAGAATTCAGGGAGCATTGTTGTTATTAGGTTCGGAATCCTCGTAGTTTGAATGATAAAAATAAACATAACCACTTAGATATAAATTCTAAATGCTGTATTTCGGTAAACACAATTCTGCTAAAACTAGTGATACTTTAGGTTTAAAGAATAGTTTGTATCACTTTATTAGACATTATACATAGCAATCGGGATTAACCAACGATATTTTTAAATCATTTACGTGATATGTCTGCCCGACGTTTCGGCACACCTACTAAAATATAAATAAAGGAAAGAAAAATTTCGACACCAGTGAGGGACACCTTTCCTTTATTTATCTTTTACTTACTTACTTACTTATACTCACGCCTATTGTTCCCATTGGGGTAGGCAGAGACTATCGATCGCCACTTTGTACGATCCAGGAAAATCACTTTTGCTTCTGTTACATTCATCATTCTTCTCATACATGCTCTTTTATTCTTCAAACTTCGGACGCCGGCCTTTTTGAGCACACACTCTATTTAGTCCAGGTGTGTCCTCCGTGGTCGTCCTCTACTCACACTACCTTCCACGTTGATTCTATAGATCTCTTTCACCAATTTACTGTCATTCATCCTCTCTATGTGCCCAAACCACCTTAACATTCCTTTCTCTATCTTGCACACTACGTCATCTTTCACACCTAAACGTTCACGAATTACACTATTTCTCACTCTGTCGCACAACCTTACATTACATATACTTCTGAGGGATCTCATTTCCACTGCATTCACTCTACTTTCATGCCTCTTTTGCCATGCCCAACATTCACTACCATACATCAGCGTAGGAACCAGTACAGCATTGTGAACTGCCATTCGCGCCTTTTCAGACAGGAACTGGCTCGACATTAGACTGTTTATGGCTCCATTTACCGCATTTCCCTTTTTTACCCTCCTTTCAATATCTTCCTCGCATTTTCCGTCCCTTGTAAACAAACTACCCAGATATACAAACTCTTTCACTTGTTCCACTTTCTTGCCACCTATTGTAATCTTACATTCTGTCATACTTTCCTCTCTCTGGAAAACCATTGTCTTGGTTTTGTCCAAATTCACTCGCATGCCCTTTCTTTCAAAAGACTTACACGCAATATTCACCATCTCTTGCAACTCTATTTATCTTTTATTTATTAGTAATAATCCCGATTTCATGTCAAAAACATTCAAGTTCACAGAAAAACATCTGCTTTACTTTGAATTGTACCAGAAATGAGATAATTAAAGAAAAATACAAAACTGGCAGAGCCTGCTCCCAACGTGTCGTTCGGATTACCTCGTCAATGTAAACACGATCGCTGGAAATATGTTTCATGGGAGCATTCGTTCATCTCGTTCTACCAAATTACGGTATCTCTTTCGTTTTATTTCACTCTTTGCTTCATGTTATCATTTTGTTGGTCGCATTTGCGTGAAAGTAGGAAATATTTGCAACACCAATAGCGTTCCGTCGTGTTTAATGTAACATGTTTCTGTGTTTAAACAAAACACGAGCGTTTAAAGAAAACTAAAGAGAATGTTCGTTCTACGTGATAAAGAACATTAAGGAAATATGATGGATTCAGTAATTCCAGCTTTTCGCAGCTGAGGCCCTTAATTACTTAATTAAGTGCCGATTTTATCAGGTTGTTGCAATTATTAAAAGTATAATTTCAAACTTTTTGTTGCTCAAAATAAAAGGTCACGCAAAGAAGGGTACGCCCTAAGCCTCTTCTTACTTAACCCCAGGGAAATGTGTTTATGCTATTCGAAGTTTCCGTACACAGCTATAAATACAACTCTTACTTATCATTAGTATTTAGTTAATGACACTTCAAACAATTTGTTTTGGAAAAATAAATACATTCCTCTCTATTCCAAGAGCTCACCAAGAGATTCCAGCCTACCCTGTGATTTGGACATAGTCTACGAACTGGCCTAAAACAGCTTGGCTACCATCATAGTTGACCGGACTAACTGAACGAGCCCTCCGAAACACGAAAACATCTTAATTTTCGGATAATCACGTGTTCGGTTTTGCCATAATCATTCCAAACTACAAAACCCAGTATTGGTAGGGGGTGGGTAGAGTAGTAAACATACGAGAAAATATAGATTTTATTTTAAATGACGCTTTCTTAAGTTAATATATAAAACAAATGATACTAAAGGGGTCGCTTTTCTCATCTTAAGCACATTTCACATATGATACAAAGTACGGTGGCAATTGTACATGTTACACACCTTATTACACTACTTTTTCACTTGATGTTCTTTTCACCGCGTCGAGTAACACACTCTCAATTTTTTTTTTTGAACCTTTTGTGTCCCACTGCTGGGCAGAGGTCTCTCCCTGGATTTTCCACTCTCTAATTAGCACTCTCAATTTATTCAAAGGTTTTTTTTAACTTAAGAATAATATAAATGTAAATATATACGAGTAGATGATATCTTTGGATGAAATAATATAATACTAGACTACATAAACGTCTAGAGCCACCACCGTTTTGTTTCATAAGGCTAAGTACGTAATTTTCGTCTGGCAATTTTTAACGCTAAATTGTATTAATTTGGCATTGTTTTGGATTTGTACAGTTTAAAAATACAGTAACTAGATGATATTACGGGTATTGATGTATATTTTTAACTGACTTCAAAAAATTAGTTTCTCAATTCGATTCTATGTTTTTTTGTCTGCCTAACATCTAACCTGGTTTGGGAACCCCTGCGAAATTCTGTATAAATATAAATGTCTTTTAGCAAATAAACATTTTTATTTTAACATCATTAGCAAACAGACGTCCTCGGCATCCCAAAAATCTCCATAACGACCGGTCCTGTGCTGCCCTCATCCATCGGCTTCCCGCGACCTTGACCAAACGTCTTTCACTTTGTGGGAGGCCTGCCCACACTGCGTCATCCCCTACGTAGCCACCACTCCAGGACCTTCGAGCACCAATGGCCGTCGTTTTAGAGTTTAATGTGTCCAGCCCATTGCCATTTTAGTTTATCAGGCTATGTCAATTACCCAGGTTCTTCTAAGGATCTCTTCGTTGCGGTTTCGATCGCATCAATCTTGCATGTATGTAACGCCCTTAGTCCGTAAATGGTCAATCAATCAAAGATGTTTTGTAATGTTGGATATGATTCAGGTTGGTCCAATTTAATTTATACAAAAAAATGTCCTAATCTATTGATTATTAAATTTTGTAATATAAATTAGATGTCATCAAATGGCTGTGAAGTCGGATTCAATTACTGCAGTAAGGCGGGAGTTACATGCATATATATACTCTCGGCTATAAATCCGTAGATGGGGTAGTCAGAGCTAAGTAATTAGAAATTCCTCAGCCATTTTTGGAAAATAAGGTCGGGAAAAGATGGTAAAATAAAGGTTATTGGTGATGGGTCTCCAACCTCATCGTCCAATAATCCCTTAAAAGCCCCATACCGTTAGTTACCTTTTACGTACACCCACCGGAAGAAATTGGGTGGTGCTATTCTAAGCCGACACTACTCAGCAACTAATAAATAAGGCGCGAGTTGGTTTTGATTATTTTATTTTATTTATGTTTTTCGTAAAGTAATTTTGTCTGTTAGGATTTATGCAGTTAGATTTTCAAAAGGTCTCTTCATTAGTTTTTACGGTTACTCTGGAGTTCAGAGTGCCCACGTTTTGCTTGGACTGTGCATTCGCATTAACGCCGGTCACTAACTCATATAACCAAATTACCAAGAGCAAATCCGCTATGTGGGTTTAACGTTAAAACTAATGATAAATAACTACACGTGGACTATAGAAAACTCACATAAGTGATGACCCGACTCATGACTTGAACACGGGTCCTGCATGAGGAGTGGTGGTTGGTTGTTTGACAATAAACCTAATATTAAATCGTTTTTAAAACTGTAAATTTGATAAATAAGGTCTATGTTTCGATAGCGAGAACAGCGATGAGGGCTATATCACAACAGCAAAAAATACATCTCACTCTATTGTCTAGAAAAATTGATTCAAATAACAACTTGATCGTTATTGTTATAAAGCTCATCATACTATTACAAAAGCATTTTGTTATCCATATCCAGATTGATCTATCATTCAAATAACCTCACATGTTTGTATCAAATTATTTGTTCCGCAAAGTGACATCGGAGGATCGATTGTAATACCCTGTTTTCGTTCCTACTGAGCACATCAGTAAATTAAATCAACACGCAGTTATTCGAAAAGGCGGGTTACAACCGTCCTTCTCCATCAAGCCTATTACGCTTATTTTCTTTTTTATTGACTGCGAATAGCGCTGCGCTCAGCAAATTTCCAATAACGATGCCGTATGAGCGCGTTTGTTATTTGAAACCGCAGAAAGCAAATAAATAATTTGCGAACCGTATTCAGCTAAGCATTTTTGAATATGGACTCAAATACGCTTGAATGGTTTGTTGGTCATGCCGCGATGGCCGACAATTTTGTTAGAACGTATTTTATTCGACGAGTGAGAATTTTTCTAACTCGCGCTTTTAAAATGCGTATTGATCATAACAAAAAAAAACTGCAAATGTCTATTGAAAATCCGTTAGTTAATAATTCATTTAATTTGAAAAAAGTATTGATATAGACGTAGAAAATGAAGCACATTTACATTTTTATTGCAAAATATACTTAAGTCTTGAGCTGTGGCAAGATGAGTAAGTTGTGCTGAGAATAAATTGGCCAACATTCACGACAGCATTTGTCAGGCGTAGACCCTCGGAGCTTGTGAAATTGTGCTCATATTGCGGCGACTAATCCTCTACATGAATTCATCAGGTTCTGACACCCGCTCTTATCTAACAGAAGCGAGCACTCGACTAATACTGATGTTTTTTGTGGGTCCTTACAGAGCCTTTTTGTGGTTGAAGCCTAATTGAGTCAATCACAGACACGATCCCGACTCTGATAATGATGTCGCACGAGTTTCTTCAGCAAAATACACCAAATCCACGAAATACTTTGTTGGCAAAAACGTGAACGTAAACGAGTCGTATCTACATACATTGTTACTCAAACAAAACTGATTTCTATGCTAAAAAAAGGGCACTATGTTACTGACATATTTTATTCATGAGTTATACATATGTTTTTTCAGATAAAATATACGAGAACTCACAATATTGTATTACATATTTGTTTAGACTACCTTCTCCAACGTTTATGAACAAAACAATCACTGCTCAAAATATACTGAAGCCATACTAATTTCCATAATAATATTGATCAAAGAAATACTTAAAAACATTCAATCTGTCAGAGGTAATTCCTTAAAAAAGAAGCATTGAACATTTTAAAATGACGTGCATAAATAATATATAATAATAATATTACCTAAAATCTATCTGAAAAATGTTATCTGTTGAGTACATTTAGGAATAGTATTAATAATACAGTATGATTACAGTTATTCCTATATAGTTTTAAGTAGCTTACTGATTTTAGAGCCAGCAAAAGTCAATTGTCATTAATTAAATTTAAAGACAAAAAGTTTCAATCTGTCATCATCTCAATATTAAAAAGTAATTAAGACTTGTTCCCTGTGGTTTGTTACTTATACACCAAAATTATAATACATAAAACCAGTCAAGTTATAACAAAGTTACAAGGTTTAGGTTGATATTAGTTTGGTAAGATTATAATAAACTGTTTGCTCGTAAAAAGTTTGAGCTATGAAGATCACCTAGCTTTTACAAGTTGATAGTTCTTGGTTATGTTGTATTTATATACACATTATCCAAAGATCTCATTTAGATTTTTGGGATATTCTGTTCACAACTGTTAGCTGTGTAGTTTCGGCTTAGAATAGCACTACCCCATTTCTTCCGGTGTGTGTACGTAACAGGCGACTAACGGTATTAGGGCGTTTAAGACATTTTTGGGTGATGCGGTTGGAGACCCATCACCAACAACCTTTATTTCACCATCTTTTCCCCACGCAACTTCCAGAAGTGGCTGAAGAATTTTTAATTCCCCAGCTCTGGCTACCCCTTTAAGTGATTTATAGCCGTGAGTATATATATGTATGTATGTACTGTTAACAAATATGAAGAACGCGGTTCACAGATTTGGTTCTGTTAAGTGTTTACAACAAAATGGTGACAGAATTGAGCATTTTTTAATGGCATAATAGCTAATAGTTCATGTTAGCTAATAAATATTTTTTAAATAAATTATCTTAAGTGGTAATGGAAAGCAAAATGTTAGTAAACATCAAAATTCTATTTTAAGCAACACTCTTTTTCAAAGTTGTCTGAAGGTCTTATTAGAAAATTTACGTAATATGTGTATTTTATCTAGTTAATAGCTATAAGTTTTTGTTTTAAATAGCATTACACAAGTTTTATTCAACGTTCAATATAATTTATGTTATTAGGTAAAAGAGATCTATAGAGCCAATGTGGAAATTAATTTTAGTCGATAATGACCACGGAGGACACATTTGGGCCAAATACAGAGTATGCTTAAAAAGACAGTCGTCCGAAGTATGAAGAATAAAAGACTAGGTATGAAAAGATTGATGAGTGTAACCGATGCTCGAGAGGCTTGCCACGATCGTACATAGTGGCGATCGATAGAGTCTACCTACCTCAATAGAAAATAATGGTGAGAATATATGTATGTAAGCATGTATGTAATTATATACTCACGGCTATATTAACCAAAAGAAGAGGTCTAGAGTATCAATATCAGAAACTTCTTAGACATTTATGGAGTGAAGAAGCGATAGTAAATCTATTACAATTAAGAGAAATTTGTCTCATAAAGATACTTAAATGATTTTGTCCTACTTAAATTCAGTAAATTTGAATTGAAACCGAAAAACATGCCCTTTACAAGGAGCTTAAGAATATCTAGGTCCTAGGTCGATTACCTAAGTAAGCTAATGCGATTGGCTTGTCACAAGTTTCTGGAACTGCGATTTGACATGAACTTTGTGACTAAGACCTTCTTGGGTTACGAAATTAAAAGCATCAAGAGTATATTTTAGTACCTTTTCACTTGGCTTTTGCGCTATGTAAATATTTAAGTAAACCAAATTTTACGTAGGTTTCATAACATCAACTTTTTCTAAAAGATCCTACACATGGTGTCTTATAAAAAAGAGTTGTCTGTGAAGTCAGTTCAAGGATTATTTATTAAATATTCTAGCTCCAAAGTTCTGGCTACCCTTTTTGGTACTTATGACCGTGATTGTTATGTATGTATGTAAAATAACGTAATGTGATATTTGATACTTTGTTGCGGTGCCATCTGCTCAAGGATATATTACGTTAATATATTTAGAAACGTACATACAAATACTCACGGCTATAAATCCCTTGAAGGGGTAGCCAGAGCTAAGAAAGTAGAAATTCCTCAGCCACTTTTGGAAGTTAAATAAGGAAAAGTTGGTAAAATAAAGGTTGTTGGTGATGGGCCCAACTAGCAAAAATATATCGAAAGAAAGTCACCAGCACGTTTCCGTTGCAGCAATTAGTTGTAAGGACCTCGAAAATGTCGTATGAAAGCTCTATGCACGTTCTTTCAATGCGATTTGGGCGCACAATTTTCAGCTTTAGGTGCAGTAAATATTGTAAGATTATTAAAGCAATAGCTAAATAGTTGACAGAATGTCGAGTAATTGCAACGCAAAAGTTAAAAAGTGCTATGGAAGTTTGCTTTTATACCACCCTTTAGCTTTACTCAAGTCGAAAAATACTCTTTCATTCGCCTTATGTGTCGTATCAAAGTAGTGCTGTTGCAATCACTCGACTCTTAGATCGTATGAGTGCAACCAAGTAATGTTTGCTGTATCAGTTAAAATAATAAGTTAACTGATTTAGGGAAGTTTGTATTTTCTACACGCGCCATATATTTTTTTATCCGTCTTTGTAGGTTACGCGCTTGAGCTATTTGAAGTTTACCCGTAGGTATTTTCACGTGGAAAATTAAATTTGTCGTCTATATTGTCTACATTATTATTATCATTTCCATGGGCCGCAAGATTTCTGCATAATTATTGATTCAAAAATAATATAAACTTAGTAGTTTAATCTCAAATGCTTTTACAGAGTATTTATTCAACTTTTAGTCGAGAAATAGTGATGCTGTTGCCATTTTACAACTAGTCAGGGCGCCATGATTGTCAGTTTAGAGTTCCTCATACTAAAATATTAGATTTTTGTCATTGTAATAAACACAGAAATACAATAAAAAAAACTCAATAAAAATTACAGATTCTAACGTCGGCATCCAATTAACTAAGAACATCTGTCGTTAACTTTCATTTTTATTGAATTTGGTTTCAGTCATAAGCCAGTGTTATTTAAGAAGTATTTATTATATTCTCAAACTCACTCAAACTTTCACGCCGAATATCCTCTAAGGGATTGGGAGATGTACCAATACAAATAATGGGCAGGCCTATCGCCGCTTTGTACGAATACACTTTCACATGAAAAGTACTACTTAGCCATGTGGGTTTCCTCACGATATTTTCCCTCACCGTAAACAACCATCATAAATTAACCACGCACATGTCTTATAGAAAAGGCAAATTGTTGTATACCCGACCCGGGATTAGAACACTAGTCGTATGCACGATAAACGGTGTTCTACCAACTGAGCTATCACAAACATTTATTATATATTTGTGGGTAAAATTATTTTACAATAAGGTTGCTTCTATAAATAACAATAAACGATGTTACGCATTACTTGAGTGGATTCATTATATTACCACACTTAACAGAAAATATAATTATGCATGTTGTCTTCAAAATAGTACGATCATCTTTTGGCGTTAAATGTGGTTTTTTTTAATTCTTAATTGTTGACTAAATTTCTAAAGCATCATGGTAACAACAGAAAATATAAAACATTTTATTTGTATTCGGATTCTAAATAACTTATAAATTTAGATCTGTCGCTGTCATTGTACTTTTGAAAGAAGTAGCTGTAAATAGTTCACATAATATTAGTAGAAGCATGAATATTTTCTACGGAACCCACCCTGATATATTTTTTGATCCCTCTTATCTGTTGCTGACGTATAGATAGTTATAGTCTTAAGTACATTTTATTTACTTTTCGTCAAAAACCTCCACTTCTTTTAGTTTTTTTTACCGATTTTAATAGATTTTTGATATGTAAAACCAATTAAGTAAACGTATTCTCTATACTATTAAAACTCGACGAAATGGCGTCCATAGTTCTGTAAAAGATTTTGTTCAACTATCATGCAACTTTTACGCTGTATTATGGCTTTCATATAATATTCATAGGATCCCTGGGGCTATAATAGATTATTTAAAAGCGTTTTCCTAACTTATATTTTAAAATCGAGAGATAGCCTTTCAAACAACAATTACACGACAATATGTGCTATTATAGTAACCGAGATGCTATTTTGTTGAAAGAACCGCTTTTATTCTGCATTAATGCTGTAATAATAATATATCGAAAAACGATGTTATAAAAGCAAGTTTTACGACAAAAAAGCATTTAAGTTACTTTCATAAAGCTGTCATAAGACTTACAGTTGTATGAAGGCAATAAGAGTTATCTTTATAAAGTTATCGAGTAAACGCGATATGAATTAGTCAAGTCAACGTTTACTCAGAAAGTTTAAAGAACTAAAAAGAGTTGGGTGCTAATATATCTTGAAAACTTTTTTTATACGGCTTATTGACAAAATACGAGCTTTTATACGAGTGTCTTTCGATCTATAGTCATAAGAGAAAAATCTTATATGACTTTTTGCTAGTTGACCCCATCACCCAAGATCCCTTGTAAAGCCCCAAATTCCATTTTTTGCCTCTTACGTACACCCAAGGGCAGAAATGGGGTTGTGACATTCTAAGCCGGCACTACATGGTGTAAAATTACAAATGTATATTTACATACATATTTAATAGGTAACCTAATAGTGAGGCAGACCTATTTGTTATTTATTTATCTGTACTCTGTATCACATAACAACACTCAATTTTTGTTCCGTTTTCGAACTTGTTTTCAATTAGTCTTAACCATAGATTTATTACGCTATACTTACGTATATAGATTGGCAATACAAAGACGACAGCAAGATAACAAAAAGTAGAACGGTGTGCGTAAATGGGTGTGTGTGCGTGACATTAGTATGGCGGATTCCATACTAGTCCTGTTAAAATTCACGGCTCCCCATATACTGTATTAATAAACAACTACATATAAAAAACCTAATCATATGTTGTCTGTTTCCTTTTGAAGAAACAAATCACCACAAGAAATATTTATAATACATGCACTTATTTTTCTTTTAACTTCCATAGAACCAATGTCGATGTAGAAAATGCAAAGGTAGAAAAGCAAACAAAAAATAGTTTTATATGTTAAAACAATGCCGCAAGCATAGGTGACGTGGCCCACAATTTATATGGCTCAAGTTTTAATCTCGTGTCTCGTGTGGCTGGAGGCTTCTTTGCAACTTGCGGCTTATCACGACATTTGCAGGGTTACCAGCGCAGTATAATCAACAATGCCATGTAGAAATGTTTTGTTTTTATGATTTCGTATAATTTTTGTCTGAAGAGTTCTTGAGAAGTAAATAATGTATGATAAAGTTAGAGAAGCTTCAGAGATTTGCCAAGATCGTAAATATTGGTGATTGATATGCTCTGCCTACCACAATGGGAACTAATGGCGTAAACATATTTATTAATGTGTGTGTGTTGGTGTCGGTGTGTAGACATCCATACCAAAAAAAGCGGCCAAGAGCGAGATGGACTCGCTAATGAAGGGTTCCGTAGCAGCGCTAGCAGCAGGTAGGTAACATAGTGATATACAAGTTTAAAATGTTTAGTTTAAAATGTTATTTACTTATCACTGATTTACTATAAGAAAACAATGGTGCACGTTTTATGCGTAAGGCCTGTGATAGTAAAATTATTGTTATATAGTGAAATTAATAAATTAGGTAAGTAATTTGATTTATGACGTTTAAAAATAGAACTACTGGCTAGATCTCATTCAAACCAATTTTCGTTAGTAGTTTGTATAGTAATACACATCATATATTTTTTTTAGTTTTATCATGCCCATATTTTAGAAGTTACGGGGGGGGACACACATTTTACCACTTTGGAAAAGTCTCTCGCGCAAACTATTCAGTTTTGAAAAAAATGATATAAGAAACCTCAACATCATTTTCAAATATCTTTTGATAGATACTCCACACGTATAGGTTTGATGGAAAAAAAATTTGAGTTTCAGTTCTATGTATGGGGAACCCTAAAAATTTTGGATTTTTTTCAGATTTTATTTTAAAATCTTAATGCGGTTTACAGAATACATCTACGCACCAATTTTAAATAATGTAGTTCTTATAGTTTCGGAATAAACTGGCTGTGACATACGGATGGACGGACAGACGGACAGACATGACGAATCTATAAGGGTCCCGTTTTTGCCATTTGGCTACGGAACCCTAAAAACGTAAAAATTACGCAAATTCTAATTTACTTTATCTGTTTACTGCTTGAGAAATTCAAAAATAAAAAACCGGCCAAGTGCGAGTCGGATCGCGCACTAAGGGTTCCGTACTATCATATATATAGAAAATCCCGTTTGTGTGAAAATCATGGGAGCCAAATTAGGTAAGTAATTTGATTTATGACGTTTAAAAATAGAACTACGGGCTAGATCTCATTCAAACCAATTTTCGTTAGTAGTTTGTATAGTAATACACATCATATATTTTTTTCAGTTTTATCATGCCCATATTTTAGAAGTTACGGGGGGGGGACACACATTTTACCACTTTGGAAAAGTCTCTATCGCAAACTATTCAGTTTTGAAAAAAATGATATAAGAAACCTCAACATCAAATACCTTTTGATAGATATCCCACACGTATAGGTTTGATGAAAAAAAAAATTTTGAGTTTCAGTTCTATGTATGGGGAACCCTAAAAATTTTGGTTTTTTTTTCGGATTTTATTTTAAAATCTTAATGCGGTTTACAGAATACATCTACGCACCAATTTTCTATAATGTAGTTCTTATAGTTTCGGAATAAACTGGCTGTGACATACGGACGGACGGACGGACAGACGGACAGACATGACGAATCTATAAGGGTCCCGTTTTTGCCATTTGGCTACGGAACCCTAAAAAGACAGACCTGTTCACATAACAATCAACAAAAAATTTTTTATTTCAAACCACCAAGTGTTTGGTTTTGGGTCTATATTCACACGTATGTTTAATCACACTGACTCTTTTCTCTGCATGAGTATTCTACTAAGCGACTAAGAATATTAAGCCTTATAAGCATAGGTGACGTGGCCCACCACCACCACACAAAAGGAATAAAGTAAACTACGATTACCAAATTGCGAATACGGTCCTGAATGAGGTTTCAAATATACGTGATTTAGGCGTTCAACTAGATAGCAAAATGCTATTCGAGGCCCACATAAATTTAATCGTTGATAAAGCAAATAGAATGCTAGGCTTTATAAATAGAATTTGTAAGTCATTCTCGTCAACTCATTCACTTAAAGTATTGTACATGTCATACGTCAGATCAATTCTTGAGTACTGCTCTAATGTATGGTCACCTCTGTATGAGAAATATATTTGTAGGATAGAAGCTATTCAACATAGATTTTTACGCACGTTGGCTTAGAGAACGAGAGAACGAGAACGAGAACGAGAACGCGTTAATTATAGCAACTACGCTCAATTAGAGGCTAAGTTTCATTTAGACAGTCTTAAAAATCGACGTATTGTTTCTGATATGGCATTGTTATATGATATATTGCATAATAACATTGACTCCCCGGACCTTCTCAGTAAAATCACATTAAATGTACCCAAGAGGAGAACACGACTGACAAATATATTTTAAAACCAATTTGCGAGTACTAATTTTGCCTCTAGTGAAACAATTAATAGAATGGTCAATACATACAATAATGAGTTTCTGGCTAATAGATCTGTTCGCGGAAACTAAACTATCATTCCTAAAAAAGGTTAAAACGGTGTTACTTAAGGAAACTACTTGATAAATATTATGTATTTGTCCATTACAATAGATTTCATTCCCATTAAAGTTCTAACACACATAATCACACACACACTCTCACACATACACAAACACACATTTAAAGAAAAATAATTATATTTAATTTGTCCATACATATTTCTGTTACAAATAAATGCTCAGTTTATTTAATGAAATTTGTGAAACATATAATTGGCACGATAAATTGTTATATTTTAAAATGCTTGTTAATAGATTAAGTGCTGTTTGTTTTACTCAATAATAAATAAATAAATAATGATCGTTTACCTGATTAACAAAAGATCCGATTGAAAGACTAACATAAGTCGACCTTAATTTTACTGACTTGAACCTACCTACTAACCTACTGGTAATTCTAATTTGGAAATGCTTACCATGAGTATGTATTATGTATGAATTGTATTTAATGGCGGACTACTTAAATATTAACGCTTATATAAAATGTTTCAGTTTATTCATGTTAAAAACAAAATGTACCAGGGTTGCATGTTGTTCCAGGGCTAAATATAATAATGCAGTGCTTCTTGAAGATGATTAACTTTTGCCTCGTTTATAAATATTGTTGTTCGCATCACTTTACGATACGACTTGGATTCTGTTAGTGCAAAGTGAAGACGGAATCTTTAGAGAAAACTTTGCTCGTTATCGTGAAGAATATCTTTGAAATAAGATCGAAGTAAATTTGTTTTATTACAAATACACTTTGGAAAATAGAGCTATTTTAGTAATAGCTCTACATAATTAAGGGAGTAGGCGTTCAGATGGGGTAAGTGCGCGTTGTTAAAGACTTTTGTAGTGTTTTGGTTCAGATAGAAATCTACGTCAGAGTGTTGTAGGTACTAGTACGTAGCATGCATTAAAGCAATGCGAAATTAAGTAACTTAGCGAGGTAAGTGATAATTGAGTACTAACTTATGGTATTTGGTTTGTATGATAATAGTTTAAATTTTATAATCTCACTATTTCTAATACGCAACTCAACACTAAAATCTCGGATTACACGCTCAGTCATTCCTTAGTTTCAAAAATCAAAATCGAAATATTCTGATAAAAGTAATACAACTAGGTGATGAAATTTAACTTTCCTGTTTTAAACTCTAAGGGTAAGAAGATTTATTTAATTTTATTTTTATTTTATTTTATTTCGTTTGGAAGATTTACAGCTTTATATCCATTTAAAAAAAAACAAAATTATTACAGGAAGCCATTTGAAAAATTTTCACATATACATATCTATATCATGAATATAAAAAGGTCCTAGACTCTACAAATAATAATTACATAGGTGAAATATATTAATGTAAGTTAACATGAATATTGCTAATATGCCAAAAAAATAAATAAACAAAACTAAGACTAAATTTAAAACTTACGCCATATTAAGAAAAGATATACTCACCAATACATCCTGCTATGTACCAACTAATAAAATTTGTATTTATGCTTAGTTAGAAAACCACTTACATACCGCGGTGTAAGAATGTTAGTGAGACGCTGCTATAGTGAGTCCGCTGTAGTGTGCGCTCTGACTAAACTTTCACAGACCCTTGATTGACCTTATCTATTACTTATATTGTGTGACTTGTTCAATACCTCTTTCTACCTTCGGGTGTCGTAAGAGGAGACTAACGGAATTGGGCTTTTTTAGGTGGTTTTTGGGCGATGTGGTTGGAGACCTATCACCAACAATACTTTGTTGCTACCATCTTGTACCAGGTAGGGGTACCAACTTACAAATATGACTTAGGAAACTCTTGCACTGAAACTCTGGCTATTCCGTTTTGGTGTTTATGGTCGTTGTATATATGCTATAAGATATTGGATTGAATCAGGCGTTACTTTGACTCGTGTTGAGTCGAAACGCGTCGCATGTTTGTGGTTGCCTGTGGTTTTCGCTTGCGGGTGTGTGTGTGGTGCATTGTCTGCTTTTCGATTTCTTGTAAGTGGGAGGGCGGGCGGTGCACAGTGCATGTTGCATGAAGACTGCAGGTATTATTTAGCGGAATTAAGCGAAGAAATTTATATGACTTAGGAAACTCTTGCACTGAAACTCTGGCTATTCCGTTTTGGTGTTTATGGTCGTTGTATATATGCTATAAGATATTGGATTGAATCAGGCGTTACTTTGACTCGTGTTGAGTCGAAACGCGTCGCATGTTTGTGGTTGCCTGTGGTTTTCGCTTGCGGGTGTGTGTGTGGTGCATTGTCTGCTTTTCGATTTCTTGTAAGTGGGAGGGCGGGCGGTGCACAGTGCATGTTGCATGAAGACTGCAGGTATTATTTAGCGGAATTAAGCGAAGAAATTTATTAATTTTAGTATTTATATGCTATAATTTACAATCCATCTACGTGGGATAAAATAACAATAAAATATTATTTCTTGAAAACTCTAGCTGAAAATAATGGAAAAAGGTGTTGTTGGAAAATATGACGAAAATTTATATTCTACCTTACTTTGGCTATAATATTTAATTCATCAGAGAGGAAAATTAACAATAAAAACTTACACTTTGTCACAAAACACTGCCTGAAAATAAGGTATCTTGGGTAAATATACGACAAAAGCAAATGGGCATCATAACAATAATTAGGACCCAAATATTTAGTTTGTTTTTGATGATTTGGGCACACAGAGAGGATCATCATCATCATCCGCCAATAGACGTCCACAGATGAACTAAGGACGGTCCTATACTTACCTCATCATCCACATCCCGCAGTTTTTTCCATGTCCTCGGTCCTCCTTGTGGGGGCATATCCATACTGCGCCGTCCGAACGTAGCCGCCACTCCAAAAGCTCCCAACTCATTTCCTCGGAGTCGATCGATGCAAGTAAATTGGGAAAAGAGATATATACATATGTAGAACCAGTGCGGATGAGATTTTCAATGAAGAATGACCATGGAGGACACGTTTAGATGAAACTAGCTGACCTGACAGACTTCTTACTGTAAATTTGCTTATGCCGAACTTTAGGCGTTTTTATAAAAAAAATGTTAACACTTAGGGGTATGAAAATATATGTTCTTAGACCTACTGCATATGCATGAAAAATTTGGTTAATATCGGTAAAGCCGTTTCGGAGGAGTACGGAGACAAACATTGTAACACGAGAATTTTATATATTAGAAGAAGATAAGGAATGTGTTCAAAAAGGCAGCTGTACAAAGAATGAAGAATAAAAGAGAATGTATAAAATTATTAATTATGTAAATGAAACTCGATTGGTTTGACAGTCGATATAAAGTGACGATCTTGAATATTTCTATTATTATGTTTAATTATATCTTTTTGTAGATGCAAAGGGTATTTATTTTCCATATAAAGAGGTACGTCATCATCACACCGACTTATTTCAACAAATTAAGCTTAATTTGAAATAAGTCTCTGCCTACCCCAATGGGAACTAACGGCGTGAGAATATGTATGTATGTATGTATGTATTGAAATATTGTTATACAAATTTTAAACTCCTAAAATAAAACCGAAAATGTTAAAAAATAAATAAAGAAAAAAAGGTTTTCTGTGTGTGAATGAAACGAAGCGAAAGGAAAAAGAAGTTTCACAACTTGGCCCATTTACTGCGATCTGGTCGGGCGTTGCTGACAGCGACAGGGCCTGCCAAGGCGTGGAACTTCTGATATCTGAAAGGATGGCTCAGTGTATGAAAGGTTACGAATGTGTGAGTCCAAGGCTCCTGTGGTTAAAGGTGTATATAGGGCTTGTCCGGATGCGCATAATTTGTGTGTATGCTCCGGACATGTTTAAGTCACTTTCCGAGAGGGGAGGAGTTTTAGAATTAGGAGTGTTAGATGATGTTGTGAATGGGTGTGATCAGAATGAGAGGATTGTAATGTTAGGGGATTTTAATGGCTGGGTTGGTGTGTCACGCAACGGTTGTGAAAAGATTTAGGAAAGTATGGTGATCAAAGGGTGAACGATAATGGCGAGAAAGTTATTGAGGTATATTTGGCGAAGCATTTTTGAGTTACAAACACGTTGTTTGAACATAAAGATATCCATATGAGAGGAAACGAGATAAGTATGATTGATTTTGTGATTATTGATGAAAGGCTGAGAGCAAAGGTTGTTGACACCAGAGTCTATAGGGGCACGAATGTTGGCTTAATTTCTTGTTATATTCCGAGTAAGGGGTCTGTGCACGCGTTGGCTTTATAGGGACAAAGTGTCAACAACGGATCCTGCGAGAATAAAAGAGGAGAAATCGGAAGAAGATGAAAAGATCAGTGATGAATACGTGAAGAAATTGGATGATAGACTAAGTTGCGTGGAGATGATGGATGAAATGGAAATAGAAAAAGTATGGAATATGCTCAAATTGACAATAGTTGAATGTGCGACGGAAGTATGTGGATTGTGTAAAAGGACAAATAGACCACCAACAAGTTGGTGGGCTAAGAGTGTGAAAGAGGCAGTCGAAGAAAAAAAGAAAGCTTGGTTATATTTACTAGCGGCCAGAGCTAGTAAACGAATGGATGCGACAGTAACAGATGATGTAGTGAAAAATAGTGAAGATGAATATAAGAGAGTTAAGAATGAGGTTAAGAAGAAAATAGAAAAGAAAAAGCGTGATCTGTAAGAATGATGTGAGAGGAAACTTTCTGATAATTTCCGGAATAACCAGAAGTTGTTCTGGAAATATATCCGGAAAGAAAAGGGAGTTTTCCAAAACACGAGAGTGAATGTAGTGAAAGATGATCAGGGTGAATTGGCGACGGAAGAAAGTAGCATGAAACGAGTATGGAAGAACTGTTTTGAGGGACTCTTTGAAAAAGTGGACGCATCCATTTCTTCGCCAATCGGCAGTATTGTTGATTGGAACGTGCGATGGGCGACTTAAGTGAAAGGAGATCAGTATGGAAGAAATCATGAAAGCAATGAAAATAATAAAAATAAGGAAGGCGGCAGGCTGTGATAGGGTAACTATCGAAATGCTGACGGCTGATAAAGGGTTAGTGGCTTCTTGGTGGTCCTTCCTTTTTCAAAAATCCTGGTCGAGTGTCAAAGTACAACAAGACTGGTGCAAGGCGGTGATTGTACCTCTGTATAAAGGAAAAGGGTCACGCCAGGAGGCTAAAAACTACCGCGGCATTAGCCTACTCAGCATTGTCGGTAAGTTGCATGCAAAGGTATTGATTGAAAGAGTGATGAATGAAACTGATGAGAAAATATGGGATGTGCAAGCAGGATTTAGGAAAGAATGGGATGTATCGATGAAATCTTCTCTATCTTCTCTCTAAGGAGCATCACCGAAAAGTTCTTAGCCAAGAAACAAAAGGTGTATTGCACCTTCATTGATTTAGAGAAGGCGTATGATAGGGTGGTAAGTGTTTATGGGAGGTGTTATCCAAGTTCGGTTTGGGGAGTCAACTTATACGTGCATTGGTTTCACTCTATGAGGATTCTAGTGCATGTGTAAGAGGAAAAGGGGAAAACACTGACTGACATTAGCCTACTCAGCATTGTCGGTAAGTTGCATGCAAAGGTATTGATTGAAAGAGTGATGAATGAAACTGATGAGAAAATATGGGATGTTCAAGCAGGATTTAGGAAAGAATGGGATGTATCGATCAAGTCTTCTCTATCTTCTCTCTAAGGAGCATCACCGAAAAGTTCTTAGCCAAGAAACAAAAGGTGTATTGCACCTTCATTGATTTAGAGAAGGCGTATGATAGGGTGGTAAGTGTTTATGGGAGGTGTTCTCCAAGTTCGGTTTGGGGAGTCAACTTATACGTGCATTTGTTTCACTCTATGAGGATTCTAGTGCATGTGTAAGAGGAAAAGGGGAAAACACTGACTGGTTTGGCATCTCTAGGGGTGTCCGACAGGGTTGTGTAGCTTCTCCGTGGCTTCTCAATTTGTTTATGGATGACTGTTTGACAGAATTCGGTATGCAAAGTTTTTTTAGGTATTTATTAAATATTTTTATTCGATAGCAAACACAAAAATAAAAGACTAATTTGAATATTTTTTATCTTAAATGAGTAATTGCAAAGTTATGATTTTTTAAAGATTGTTCAACTTTTGTACTTAATGACGTCATCGAACGAAAATATCACGTAGCGACATGCAAATAAAGTGAAATGCTTAACAAAAATGTTGCTGATTGCAAAACATTTCACGAATTTGTGATCTCAAATGAAATTATTACGGTATTATACTGAACAAACCTATGATTTTCGATATTTTGTTAATAAACTGCAAAAACGATTGTCTTTGAAATAACGCTGAAGGTCAAATACTGTTACAGTATTTTGTTGAAATAACGGTCATCCTAGCTTTGTTTGATTTAATTTCAAGAAAATATGTTTTAAAAACATAATATCTCGAAGTGGTTTCGTAATCAGCACCACTTTTGTAAAACTTTGCATACCGAATTGCGTAAAAGTGATTATGGACTAATAATTGGTAGATTCATTGTTAAATACCTCTTGTATGCTGACGATCAAGTGCTACTTGCATCGTCGACGGAAGAGTTGCAAGAGATGATGAATACTGCATGTGCGTCATTTAAAAAAAAAGAAAGGGACTGAGAGTGAATGTGGATAAAACCAAAACCATGTTTTTTGAAAGAGAGGAGAATAAAACCGACTGCGTGATTGAGATAAACGGTAAAAGAGTGGAACAAGTGAATGAGTTTGTATATCTGGGAAGTATGTTTACTAGAGATGGAAAGGGTGTTGAAGATATCGAGAAAAGAGTGAAAAAGGGTAATGCGATAAATGGAGCTCTGGACAGTCTAAATGTCTAGTCAATCGGTGTCCGAATAGGCCTGTACATGATACTTTTCTTGTTCCTACGTTTATGTATGGCAGTGAATATTGGGTGTGGCAGAAGAATCATGAAAGCAGAGTGAATGCAGTAGAAATGAGGTCCCTTAGAAAAGTTTGTAATTTAAGGTTATATGATCGTGCGAGGAATGACGTGAAAGATGATATTGTAAGTAAGATAGAAAAAGGAATGTTGAGATGGTTTGGGCACATTGAGAGGATGGATGCTAGGAAATTGGAAAAAGGTATCTATAGAGCTAATGTAAAAGGTAATTTTCGTAGAAGACAACCACGGAGGACACACCTGGACCAAGTTGAGAGTGTGTTCAAAAAGGCAGGCGTTCGTGGTATGAAGAATAAAAGAGCATGTATGAAAAGATTGATGGATGTAAACGAAGCTAGAGAGATTTGTCAGGATCGTACGAAGTGGCGATCGATAGTCTCTGCCTACCCCAATGGGAACTAAGGGCGTGAGTATATGTTTGTATGTATGTATTATTATTTATTGGAAAAAATCAATTCTATTTCACTTTCTCAATAATTTTTCTTCATCTGAGAGGGAAATTAAAAATAGAAACTTATATTTTACAAAACACTGGCTAAAAATGAGGAAAATATACGACAAAACAAATAGGCATCATAACAATGACTAGGAACTAAATATTTAGTTTGTTTTTGATGATTTGGACACACATAGAGGATCATCATCATCCGCCAATAGACGTCCAGTGATGAGCTTTGGGCGTTGTTGAACTGCAGAGTCTATTCCCACCACAATGGCTTGTATACTAGGGTGGAGCGAAAATTTTTTTTTTAAAGTTCGTTATTCCTGTATCACCAATGATTGATCGGCATTCTAAGAGACTTAAAAATAAAATTTCAAGTTCCTACCTTAACATCTTAAGGTGTCGCATCAAACTTGAAAATTGAAAAAAAAGGAACAAAATTCGTTTTTTGTAAAGTTTTTATTTGTGACAAAACTATTTATCCAAATGAAAATATTGAAGCCGAAATCAATTATTGTACTTATGAATAGACATAGTATATTAAATAAATGTATTTTAACATTCGAGAGATGAATCAACAGACTCTTCTTTTTGCTTAAAAATATGTGATTTTTGTAGTAAGTACTGGTATATCTTGCCTTACCTTTATCTTCGTGCAAATGATTCCATCTCAGGCCTACCTACATACATAAATATAATCACGCCATTAGTTCCTATTGGGGTAAGCAGAGACAATCGATCGCCACTTTGTACGATCCTGACAAACCTCTCTAGCTTCGTTTACCTCCATCAATCTTCTCATACATGCTCTTTTATTCTTCTTACTTCGGACGCCTGCCTTTTTCTCTCTTTTGTCTTTTTCTGCCTTTTTTATCTCTGGCCTCTAGCCCAGAAACAGATGAAGAAGCCCCAGTAACGAGCTTCATTGACCGTTCTACTGCCTGAGTGTTGCAAGGATACTTTTCGATTTCAAATACTTTGCTACCTGAGGAAATAACTCTTGAAATTTCTGCATCACCATATTTCATGGTCATCGGAGGTTCTGTTATTTTGATAATTAACCAGTCAATTAAATTATGATAGTTCGATGCATCGATTTTAAGATTTGTGTGATGGAATTCTCTTACTCCTTTCTTGCCTTTAAACACTCTGAACACCAGGTGACAAAGTCACGTGATATTCAGAAGTATTAGTACCTCTGCCAACATCTTCGGGGATATTCGGCGTGAACGTTTATGTTTATGTTTTATATATGTTGCCTTTAAAAATCTACGAAGCTTGGTTCCCTTATATGAGATTTATCATCTTGAAACATTGCTAGAAATATGTTTTGTGGATGTGCAAAGAAGGAATTTCTTTTAATAGTGTTTATAACATCGCATTTTTGGTCATCCAGTAGATACAAACATCTTTGAATCGTGCTAAATGTATGAATTAAACCATATTTGCAAAAAGGTTTTGTTTTTACTTTAAATCAAGTTGATGTATAGACATTCATAATTCTTGTTTTCTCTTTACGGCTGTTAGATTAAGGTAGACACTTTATACACAGACCCGAAATACATTTTTCGTTGATTCCTTTGGTTTTTCAAAAGGTTTTCTTCCGCAATAAGGACTTTAAACACACACTTACGAACTATTCTGGATTCAAATTTACAAGTAGCAAATTGATGCCAAATAATTTAGATTCGCATTCTTCATAACACATTTGCTTTTTTTTTTCATTTTGTAATTTCTTCACATTCTTGTATTTAAATTGCCGTGTAGTGTCGGCTTAGAATAGCACTACCCCGTTTCTACCGATGGGTGTACGTAAGCGGCGACTAACGGTATTGGGGCTTTTAATGGATTTTTGGGCGATGCGGCTGGAGACCCATCACCAACAACCTTTACTTTACCAACCTTTCCCCACTAAATTTTCCAAATATGGCTGAGGAATTTCTAATTCCTTAGCTCTGGCTACCCCTTCTAGGGATTTATAGCCGTGAGTATATGTATGTATGTATGTATTCTTGTGTTTATTATAGTAGGAAATCAATCTGGCAACTATTTGTTTAGAATTGAAGCCTTATTCCAATTATTTTCAACATCAGCAGCCGTGATTTCACATAAATGTTTCACAGCAGGATCTTTACCATTATTCAGTTCCAGTAAGTCATTCTTTAACCAAAAGTAATATTTTATAATATCACAGTAAGTTGGTAACACATTATCACTTAGATCGCAAAAAAAGGGGCATGGCGAATCTTTCGAGCTTTTGGCATTTGATTGACAAATAATCAGACTTTTTCACACTTGTCGTTACCACTTTAATGGGAAAGTTTCAGAAAATTATGCAAAGATGATCAAGTTAACTCTTAAAAGTAACGTAAAATGTAAGTTTTGTTACATATAGATACACAATACAATTTATGTGCATGTACACAATAGACATAAAAGATTGTTTTTTTTTTCAAGTTACCCTCATAGCGCGCCACCTGAAGATAAAGTCGTACGGTTTTGATTTTTAGCATAAATAAAGCTAATATGTACGGTCATCCGTTAATGACACAGGAAAAATGAAGTTCCAAAAAAAAATATTTTTTCCCAGATTCACTCCACCCTATTGTATACATTTAATTAATTATTTAATTTAAATAATTTAGGAAATAAAATATTTACTCGGCTTGTAGATTATGTTTAGTTGTACCTTTTTGTAGATGCAGAAAGTAAAGTGTATAATACATAAAAGGATATGTCATCATCATACCGACTTAATCCAACAAATTAAGCTTAGAGTAAAGTATTGCTGTACAAATTTTAACTAAAATATTGTGAACCAATCGTTGAAAATAACATTACATATTTATTTTTACGATACCGACTGATATTTTAATATAAATTGCAATGCAAATTTGTGCACAGTTAAACACCACCAAACAATGTGAACTCGCCGTAAAACTGCTTTTAAATGAGAAGAGCAATTTGCGTATAAAGTTTAAAACGGTTGGAAATTTTTAACCAGTTGGTGAACACTGTATATCTAAAAGCACTTTAGATAAAATTATCGTTCACTTAAAATAATTACTATGTTCAATTATATAATTATTCAAGTTTTGGTAGCTCAGCAATGAGCTTAGTCTCAAATGTGGAAGATATGGGTTCAAAACTAAAAACGAGATGCATTCCATACACATACATGGATTGGCTGCACTTTTGGCATTGATTCGTGTTTCAAAAGTTAAGTTAATTATTTACTGATGAGATTGGGTATTGAATGGGGCAATAGAATGTTTGGTTTAGTCTTCATAGTGATTGTTTACAACAACTTTCTATGTATTCATACTACTAGTATTAATTCATACATCCACATCCTCATGGGTATTAATCACAAAAAGGGTAGCCAAAGTTTGATAGTTTGAAGTTCCTGAGAGACTTTTGGAAGTTGAATGGACAAAAAATGTGATATAGAGGAAAGATGGTTAGGGGTCTCGATTTACATCACACAAACCATCACTTAAAAATCCGCAAAACCCTGATTCACCTCTTCCGACACACGTCGGTAGAGGTGGGTTTGTATAAATCTGAGCTCAAAAATGTATTTGAATTTGGAAGTAATTCCTTCTTTTGTTGGAATATATTTTCTTTTATCAATTTTCTCAACTGGATAGAAATTGTGGTTTTCATTTTGATTATAGCCGGAGAATTAAGCATGAGCACGTTTCCATCAAACTTTCCAGGTTACAAACATACATAAATAAACTCACGACTATAAATCCCTAGAATTAAGGGTAGCAAGAGCTTCAGAATAAGAATTTCCTCAGCCACTTTTGGAAGTGGAAAATTTTTCGATTTCGGTGATGAGTCTCCAACTGCATCTCCCAAAAATCACTTAAAAGCCCCAATACTCTCTCTACACAGATTCTCTCGTTCCCAGGTTCAGACTCTACACAGATTTCCAGGTGTTCTTATTGATATTTTTAATAGTTGAAGATATTTTTTTGAGTTAAGGACGTATTTTTACGCATGCTGTATGATTCAAAATAAAACTTTGGATCCATAAAAAATAAAGTGAGTTTCACCTAATATTGGGTTGGAATAGAACTGTCGTCTAAAGATCCAAGGTATTTAGAAAAAATATTAGGCGAAGAAGTTGGAAACCTATGACTTTTCTAGACTAGACTACAAAAGTAGCTTCAGTTTTGTTAAGTTCTATGCAATAGTTACCCTGATTGTGATTACATTACTGCTGTTAGAATAGGTAACGTAGACTAAATTACCGCATTTTTTCCTATTTGAAAATAAATACTGCTAACACCACAACGTACACAGTTTTTTCACAAATATATAAATACAAAAGAAACATTTGATTCCTTGAGTTCTAACAAATATGATGAAATATGAATGTAAATACACTTCTTAAACTCTCTCGGTTTGTAGATATTATATATAATAATATAATAATAATCGGGATTAACCAACGATCATTTTTAAAACCACTTACGTGATATGACAGCCGTGGCCGAGTGGATAGGTGACTAGCTTCTCGGTCTGGAGGTCGCGGGTTCGATCCCCGCTGAGAGCAACATTTATGTGATGAGCATAAATGATTGTTTCTTAGTCTTGGATGTTATTTATATGTGTATTATATAATGGCGACATGATAGTCCAGTGGATAGAACACCCGCCCGGAAAACAGAAGGGCGTGAGTTCCAATCCTGGGACGGGCCTACACCAATTTGTCTTTTCTAAAATTCATATGTGTGGTTAATTTATCATGGTTGCTAACGGTGAGGGAAAACATCGTGAGGAAACCCACATGGCTGAGTTGTACTTAGTCATGTGACAGTGTATTCGTACAAAACGGCGATAGGCCTGCCCCCTATCACGTGAGCACACTGTCTTAGCAAAACGTGGGTACCTTCTCTGGAAACTAGATGGCGCTTGCCATGTGAGTTCAGGAGTATTGGTACCTCTGCCAACCCCTTCGGGGATAAACGGCGTGAACGTTTATGTTAACGTTTATGTATTATATAATATTAAATATATCGTTGAGTTAGTATCCCATAATACAAGTTATACTTAGTTTGGGGCTAACTTGATCTGTGTATAATATGTCCCTATATATTTATTTATTTATTTATATGCTGACTGCCAGCCCGTGACCACGGCACCAGTAGGTGTGCCGAAACGTCGGGCAACCATATCACGTAAGTGGTTTTAAAATTGTTCGTTGGTTATGCCGATTATTATTATATATAAAATATTAATGTATAATTTAAGAAAATAATATTAAACTGTTCAAAATAATAAGAATTTTTACTCTAAGTTAGTTTATAATATGACAAAATATGTACGCCTGATGAACTTAGAACACTTTACTATGTCAACGCAACAAATACTTTTTCACAACTGTCAAACACAAATTTAGTTTCCCTGAGTCACTCAAACCTATCCCAAGAGTCCGGAAAAAATGTTTCGATTCCTCAATTCATATAACGAGCGGCAGTTTCAATTGTTAGCTTCGGACTTATGTGGAGGTCTCGGAGGACTTGCTATCTCAGGTACAGGAAAGGGGCTGGACTGATTCGCCATTAGACTGGCTATATGATCCTGACTGACCCGTAGAAAATGCTGAGAGCACGTTTTAGACTTTCCCCTCTTAAATTTCTTGAAGCGGAAAATAAATTGTCTCGAAGCGAGCTACAAAGTTGAGATTCTTAAATGAATACTTTACAAGTTTCCTGTGGGAACTACTCGGACGAAAAAAGAAAAGACTAAGCATTGTTTGTACTGTTCAAGTCGAGCTAATAGATTTTTCATAAATGTCTCTTGTTCTAAGAACTCTGAACATGGTTTTATTACAATTTAAAATGAAGCATCTTATAAGACTATTCTGAGAAATTTGTAATAAACTTTCGAAGCATGAATTTTATCAGTGACATTACATTGTTTGTAAGTATATTAAGCTACAAAAAATGATCGTAAATGCTTAAAGCAAAAAAATTTGAAAACATAGAAATCTTTAACGGATAGAGCTTTATTACAAAAACAATCTATAGTTTTGAAATATACTTTCTGATGTAAGTTTTTTAAGTACCTTATTGATAATAATTATACAACGAGACTTAGGCGAAACCGGACTCATCAAAAGCTTGTTCTGTAAAAACTCGAAAGAACATACTATTTTCAGTTATATGTATCAAATATCAAGACGCACGGCAGTGCGTCAAGCCAAGCCAAGGCGGCGAGCGCGCACCGTGTGTGTATATTACACGAACCATTTGGAGCGACTTTTTAACACCATCATAACTAAAAATCTAATGAACATAAACCAACCAAATTTGGCTCATTTGTTGATATCAAGGATACAAACTAGTAGCCCAATTTCCATAAATACATAACAAAGGGTTATTAAGATATAAACGTCCAAAAATCGCGATTTTTTTAGTGACTCACTGACATATAGATCAAAAACCTAACCCACTTCCAGATATCCCATGAAGTTGAAATTCGGCATCCAGGTCGGTGATCAAATATTAACAAAGGAAAAAATCTGAAAACGGAGAATTTTTAAGATTTTTCAATATTTCCCTCCCAAGAACATTTTGTATAGAAATCATAATAAATCCCATGATGAAATGTTGTTGACGCTAATATAAAACTCCGTTCTGAACAGGTTTAGGTATGCTATGCATACTTACTTGATCATTCATTAAACTTCGACGCTAAAGTTATTTGCAATTACAAAACTCAAACTATGATTACTAACGTTACTAGCACAGCCCGGTTGGTTGCGAACAATAGCAATACATTTCTTCAATATATAAAAACTCAGATTCGATTCCTGTCGTACTAATTAATAGGTATCATAATACCTAGTATCTATCTCATATCAGCTAAACGGCGACCACTGTATGAGTCATTCAGTATGACACAACATCGGATAGCGTTTTCATAATACATAAATACCTACTAATCATTAAACCTACGGAAATTAAATAAAATGATTTCGCTCATAATCATATTTAATAATATAATACTATTTATGATTGTAATAATGATAATTACATACATGAAATAACATAAACTAACTTAAACTTAGTCGCTAACACGTCGCTACAAGCGTGGGGCCACAGGAGATCACAGGGCAAGACGCGCGGGGTGAGGGGCAGGGGCGGGGCATGACGGGATCTGCGAACGTACCAAAGCGAGCGCCAGCCGCGCTCATACGCGCGAGCGACCCCATGCTGTTCGGTTGTCTAGCGAAATCCCGCCTATAAGGTTGAGTTTTATGCTTCGTCGTCGTATGAGTTACAGCTGGTAACGGTGTTGTAAATTCTGCTTTTTTTCTTGCTGATTGTTTTTAGATTGGGTTGTTTGTAGGTTTGTTTCTTTTGCAACTGTGATAGCCCAGTGGGTAGAACACTCGGTTATCGTGCAAACGAGTGTTCAAATCCTGGGTCGGGCCTACACCAATTTGCCTTTTCTAAAGACATATGTGTGGTTAATTTATCATGGTTGTTAACGGTGAGGGAAAACATCGTGAGGAAACCCACATGGCTGAGTTGTACTTAGTCATGTGACAGTGTATTCGTACAAAACGGCGATAGGCCTGCCCCCTATCAGGTGAGTACTCTGTCCATGCAAAACGTGGGTACTCTGAACACCAGGTGACAAAGTCACGTGATGTTCAGAAGTATTAGTACCTCTGCCAACCCCTACGGGGATATTCGGCGTGAACGTTTATGTTATATTTCTTTTGCCAAATTCATTGATTTGTTTGATTAAAATAGTAGATAGGTAGTAAGGTAGGTATAAAATCAAACGCAGAAAAAAAATACCAACTTATTTCTTAACAAAAAGTAATGATATCCCACCAAAAACATTTTAAATGTAAAAAATGTTAGCCAAGCAAATACAATACAAAAATTTATAATATGTTAACTAAAAGACTTCGCAGACAAAAGGATTGATATCTGAATGGTTGCCAAGCACTGCAGATAATCCTGAAATACAAAGTAGATAACAAGTTAAATTAAAGTTTTGATTTAATTTGGCTAGTTTTCACCACAAAATCAAATTAAAATGTACCTAGCATTTAAGTTGATTATCATGATAACTCGTATGTGGATACTACGGGGTATATATATATACTCACGGCCATTAATCCAAAAAAGGGGAAGCTAGAGCTTTAGAGCTAGAAATTCTCCTAACACACATTTGGAAGCTGATAGAGGACAAGATGGTAGTAATAAAGTATCGTTGGTGATGGGTCTCCATCCGTATCGCCCAAAAACCATTTATAAAAGTCCCATACCCTTAGTTGGCTCCTACGACACCCGTGGGAAGAAAGGGGTGATATTTTAAGCCGGTACTACAGGGCATTCTACCGCTTATATGAAGAGGTATACGCTTGAATTATGGTATGAGTTGTTTAAGGTGGCACTACCTAATTATTTTCCGAGGGTAGCGTATGAGGGATGCGAAGCTTTTGACGTGGTTGTTGGGCGATGTGGCTGGAAATCTTTCACCTAAAAAATACTTTATTCCTACCATCTTTTCCCCAAACTATTTCCACAAATGGTTTAGGCATTTCTGATTCTGATGCTCTTGTTACCCTTTTTGGGATTTATTCAAGCGGAACCAGCTCAGTGGCGTTATAACTTGAAATTAATTACTTCGATTTGTATAGTTTCATTCGGTCGCCTGAGATTCAGTCTTACCTTGTAGAGAAGCAATATTTAAAACATAATCAATAAAATAATGACATTATTCCACGACATTCATTCTTTTTCCATCTTACCTTACCCTTTATTCGCATGTGCTTCAAGCTATGATATAAAAGCATTGCCCAAGTCTCAATAAATCAATATTGACTCATATTTGAAACATCCACCAAACAAATCTATAGTAATCCCTAAACCTGTTATTCTTCATCATTAGCTGACCTTAACAAAAACTCAAGTTGTAAGTTGGGACCACAAGCGCATGAGCTCGCTACCTCTGTCAACGTTAGGCTCTTAACAGGGAAAGGGTCGGCCAGAAAGCGTCTCGTGTTTTCGAGGCAATTATACGGCTTTAAAAGAAAAATGACTCTTTTACGCTCGCCATGTGTGGGTGTGTTTTCCTCCTTTATTTAAAAACGTGATTTTAGGAAAGATTTACGAAATTCACAAGAGTTTTTGTAGCTCACCCGTTCAAAGCCGCGCTTGTAAACATGGTTCAGAGGTAATATTGACCTGACGGTATTTCTAGTGCAACCGTAATACCTCAGTGGGTAGAACAGCACTTATCGCGCAGAAGTTGAGAGTTCAAATCCCAGATCGGGCCAACACCATTTTTTTTTCTAAAGACATATTGTGTAGTTATTTTATCATGGTTGTTAAAGGTCGAATAGAAAACATCGTAAGGAAACCCACATGGCTCAGTTGTACTTAGTAGTCATACTAAACGGTGATAGACCTGCCCCCTATCACGTGAGTACACTGTCCAGGCAAAACGCTGGTACTCTGAACACCAGGTGACCAAGTCACGTGATGTTCAGAAGTATTAGTACCTCTGCAAACCTATACATTACAATACTCATTGCACAGATAATAAAATACCTTTTCCCGATTTGTCTTCATCCATTAAATTTATTTTATACAAAGTTAAATAAGGTACAGTATGGTTCCTATTAAATTGAGACAGAGATTAAAAAAAAATCATCAGAAAAAAAATTAACAAACTAAAAAACTCAATGGCAATGTTTTGTCAATATATCAGAAACTATAAACATAAAACCCTTGCGATGTCGAGCTGGCAGCAACTGGTAGCTCAAAAAACCGCATGTGCGGACATAGGACATTTTGGCAGCAACTGGCACGTACTTGGGAGTGTACTTGGACGCGCGCGGAGTATACTTTTTACGTTATTTTTAATAGTTTGGCTACTCTGAGATACAACTCAGCCTATTTAATACACTCTGTGTTAAACAAGGAAATGAATGAGTTACTTTTGTTTTATGCTTTACTTACTTTTTTTTTATTGCCAAGCATTCAAAGTTTGTTGATCGATCAAAGGGTATGGGGCTTTTGAAGTACTTTTGGGCGATTTATTTCTACTATCTTCTCCCTTATCAATTTCCAAATGTTGCTGAGGGGTTTCTAGCTCTAAATCTAATATTACCTACCTCTTTATGGAATGTATGGCCGTGTGTATGTATGTGCTAGTACTTCACACTTTATGTATAACATTTTCCTTTATAGAATTTAAAACTTTTCAAATTCATTGGTTCATTTAATGCATCAGCTTCACAGGTCATTAGCGCTCCCTCGTTAAGCAACGAGAAAGACACAGAATATTTTCCCTTTGCTAAATCATAGGTATTATGATTAATGATGTTTTATATCAATACCAATGATTCCGTTCATCGTCAAATATAATTTAATTAAGAGAGATATGCGTAAACGAAATATATTATCTTAGTAGTATGTGGCCGTAACTGGATTGTAGCCTGAATTTCATAATGTTATAGCTAATTTTGAAAACAATATAGCAGTAACAATTTTAAATAAATAATTGATTGTAATATTTACATACATACATACATATACTCACGGCTATAAATCCCTAGAAGGGGTAGCCAGAGCTAAGGAATTAGAAATTCCTCAGCCACTTTTGGAAAGTTGTGTGGGGAAAAGATGGTAAAATAAGGTTGTTGGTGATGGGTCTCCAACCGCATCGCCCAAAAATCCCTTAAAAGCCCCAATACCGTTAGTCGCTTCTTACGTACACCCACCGGAAGAAATGGGGTAGTGTTATTCTATGCCGACACTACACAACAATTAATATTTACTGTCTGTTTTATTAGTGAAGTATGTTCGATAAACCCAATAACAATGTATAAATATTCAGTTAAGAATAACATTAACCCATTTCCTCGATCTAATGTCCTAATAGACAAATTAGGGTTTAGGTTTGGGAGCTTCTTACGTTATTGTTGGACGATGTCGCTGTAGTGGAGACCCATGACCGCCTTACTATGCGGCAATTCCTAGCAATACAAATATTAATAAGTAACTTGGCTTAATTCCACGAAGAAAGAAGAAATAATAAATAAATAAATATATATTTAGCGGAATGAAGAGAAGTAACTTATTAATATTTTTAATCCATTGCTTTACAATTTTTATCTGCTCAACTTCCAAAAGTACTCCATAAATTTCTAACTTCAAAGTGCTGGCTACCCTCTCTTGAAATTCATTATCTTCAGTCATATATGTTAATACGAATAGTGTAGAGTTTACGGAGAGGGAAACGTTATGTTATTCAAAGTCTTTGCTGGGATGGCTTGTAAGTTAATTATTATTTTTTAACAATTAAAATCATTTTTGAATGGCTCTTCTAACATATTCAAATGATTATTCTAAAGGTTGAATGTGTATGAATCTTCATTTATTTTATCAATCACTTTATTTTACATAAATCCCATAGTCGTATCTTACAACAACTGCGGGAAAATAATTTTTTTAGGTATGACATACCTAGCTCAAACTTGCTAGAAATATTAAAATGTTAGATTTGATATACGGAAATACAATTTGGTTATGTATTGAAACGTAAGCGAGTCACAACATCTAAATAATTAGTTCTATCATGGTATACCATCTCATACAAAATGTTTTTAGTTACCTCTTCGCTCAATAGATGGAGTTAAGATATAGTCGACTTTTAAAATAAAAACTTAAAGTGGCTAATAATCGTTTAAAAAGCCAAAAGACAGTTAGATAAATATAACATGGTAATTTATTTTGTCACTTAATACCATAAAACATAAATTATTACAATTAGAAGCAAAATATAAAAAAAACTGTATCTTCCTTTTTATGAAATTGTATTCCCAAATGATTATTGTAGAACTACATCTATTTAACTAAAATGTTTAGTGATTTCAACTACTGACAATAGATGGCGCCAAATTGAGATGGTGTTTATTGACGTATCTTACTTGTTTTGATTTGCGTCCACCCAAGTAATCGAATTGGTGATAATTGTCGACTTAAAATAACACTACCCTATTACTACTCGTGGGTGATTGCAAGAGGCGACTCTAGAACTAGGGGTTTTTTAAGTGATTTTATTTTTTAACGACCTCGGCGTACACGTTTGGACCAAAAAGAGACTGTGCTTAAAAAGATAAGTGTCCCAAGTTTGCCAGGGCCGTACAAAGTGGCGATCGATAGTCTCTAACTATCCCAATGTGAACTAACGGCGTGAGAATATACATGTAATTTTAATTCCTGCCGCATCGCTCAAAAATAACCTTGTTCCAATTCTTATCACTATTTTTTAGCCGTGTAGTGTCGGCTTAGAATGTCGCTACCCCATTTCTTCCGATGGCTGAACGTAAGGGGCGACTTACGGTATTGGGGCTTTTAAGGGATTTTTGGAGGCCCATCACTAACGATAATTTATTTATACCATTTTCTCCCCTATCAACTTTTAAATGTGACTGAGGAGTTTCTAGCTCTGAAGCTCTGGCTACCCCTTCTTGGGATTTATAGCCGTGAGTATATGTATGTATGTTATTTTTATATCTGTTAGTACTTTGTTGTAGAAAGTTGATTTTTAGTGTTAGTACCCCTGCCTGCACTACCGTCGGGGATTTGCGGTGTGAACGTTTGAATCAATATTAATAACTCAGTGATTGACTTTTTCGAAGCTTTGGCTACCCCTTCTAGGGATTTATAGTCGTAAGTATATTTATGTATGTAATAATTTTTTTTTTTAAAACAGCCAGGTATACAGCATTTTACATTATGATTAAACAATGAGATTTATATTTTCTGTTACTCCAACGGTATGAGAAATAATAATAATCACGCAAGATTGATAAATACTTTTTACAAATAGGATAAGTATTCTATACTGAAGGTGTAGCGCGTAGGTACCTAGATAAAATAAAATTAGTAGTTTAATGACGGCTTAGTAGCTCAGTGGGTAGAACACTGCTTATCTTGCAGACGACTAGTTTTCTAACCCTGGGACATTGTATTTGTACAATACGGCGATGGGCCTGTCCCCTATCACGTGAGTACACTGTCCGAGCATAACGTGGGTACTCTGAACACCCGGTGACAATGTCACGTGAATATCGGAAGTATTGATACCACTGCCGACCCCGTTCGGGGATATTCGGCGTTAACGTTTGAGTTGGAGTTAAATGTCCGTATGATTGCAGTTGAAACCAGCTATAGATTTTTTTTAATACTTCTCTAATAATACTTTCAACATTTTCAAATTATTAGCCGCTTTATGTGGAGAATAGATTATAAAAGAACCATTAATTTTGGAAATGGGTTAACATTCGAGCCACATAACCCAGTAAAATTAATTATAATGTATTATAATATTAAGTGATAGCAACCGTGATAGACCAGTGGGTAGAACACTCGGTTATCGTGCAAACGACTAGTGTTCAAATCCTGGGTCGGGCCTACACCAATTTGTCTTTTCTAAAGACATATGTGTGGTTAATTTATCGTGGTTGTTAACGGTGAGGGAAAACATTGTGAGGAAACCCACATGGCTGAGTTGTACTTAGTCATGTGACAGCTATGTGTGACAGTGTATTCGTACAAAACGGCGATATGCCTGCCCCCTATCACGTGAGTACACTGTCCATGCAAAACGTGGGTACTCTGAACACCAGGTGACAAAGTCACGTGATGTTCAGAAGTATTAGTACCTCTGCCAACCCTTTCGGGGATATTCGGCGTGAACGTTTATGTTTATGTTATGTTATGTTATGTTATAATATTAAATGATACCATTTTGAGCTGACATTTTAGTATAGTAATAACCAGAAGTTTGAATGCGACAAACCCACAGATGCTTGTGGAATGTCAGCTTGTGGAAGACACATTTTTTTGATTAAATATTTGTGGTCTATCACCACATCGCCAACCAATCAATGAAATTAAACCCTCCAGCCACAAACTTTATTCTATGCCTCAAACTAAACAACTCAAATCATTTAAACCTCATGTGGGGATTATAAATAACTAATAAATAAAGAATAAATAAAGGAAAGAAAAATCTCGACACAAGCGCTCAATACCTCACTGACATGACGGAATGATGCGGAGTAGTGCTATTATACGCCGCGCCGCCACTACAGCACGAATACGTCTTGCACGATGTTATTAAATAAATAAATGTGTTTATTCTGTTTATTTTATTTTAATAAACAGAATATCGTTCATTATTCACACATTTTTTTTCGGCTATAAATCCCTAGAAGGGGGAACCAGAGCCTAGGAATAAAAATTTCGTTCGCCACTTTTGGAACTTGTGTTGGGATAAGATTATAAAACAAAGATTTTTGATGGTGGGTCCCCAACAGAATCGCCTTAAAATCACCCAAAAGCCCAAATACCTTTAGCCGTCTATTACGAACCATTACGGTAAGAAATGGGATAGTGCTATTCTAAGCCGACACATAGCAGAGAAGAATATCGACAACGACACTGTTAACATTACAAGCAAAAATATCTACAAACGGATGTAATACTCGTACGCAATTGGCCTTGTCGACGATTTTGTCCTTGACCTAGTCTTTGTCCTTGACCATATTTGCAAATTTGCAAATAAACATTTAGTGAAAGAAAGTCATAAAGTAATAAAATCTGTCTCGCTTGTGTCGTTTACCGAGGCGCCCCCGCCCCGCGCGCCCCGCAGCCGCCATTTCCTAATATTAGCCGAGTAAGATACCGGGCTTTGTTATCATTTGGTTTTTGTTTTTATCGCCATCTAGCGAAAAATAAGGAACTAAAAAATAGCCCGCCGAATAAGGGTATTTAAGCACATCACATTTCGTTGTATGGGATTGGGTATCTGTACTAGTATAGTATTATATTATCTGTGGTTCTATTATCCCATTTCAAACTAGCCTTTACTGACGCTAGTTTTGAAGCAAACTCGATTTTCTATTAAATCTCTAGGATTCCAAAGACTATAACAGAACTATTCAATTTCGTGAGCCAAATTGTTGGGATTTCCGGGCCGATGAGAGTCGTCTTGAAGGGTTAAGTCAGTTGAGAAGTCCATGTTTATACTTGCCGGTGTCATAAATATCAATATTTCAACGTCTGTTTTACTAACTTATGGAAAATAGAGATTTTGTAAAGTTTGAAAATCAATTTACATACATACATATACTCACGGCTATATTTCCCTAGAAGGGGTAGCCAGAGCTAAGGAATTATAAATTCCTCAGCTACTTTTGGAAGTTGAGTGGGGAAAACATGGTAAAAATAAAGGTTTTTGGTGATGGGTCTCCAACCGCATCGCCCAAAAATCCATCCAACCGCATCGCCCAAAAATCCGTTTATTTTTTAACCGACTTCAAAAAAAGGAGTGTTCTCAATTCGACCGTATATTCAATTATTTTTATTGCATGTTTAAAAAGATTAAGCTGTATAAAGTGTTGTCCTAGAATATTACTGATTCATTTTTTCCGCGAGTGTCCATAAACGTCACTTAAGGTATTAGGTCTTTTAACTTTTAAAACTCGCTGAAGAATTTCTAATTCTCGAGCTCTGGCTACGGCTTTTTGGGCTTCCAAGCCGTGAGTATATGTATGTATAACATCTCATTCAAAAGCGGCTCAGGTCTACTTTTATTAGAAAAGTTTGGCCTTAATCCACCACACTGTCCTATTATGGGTCTGCAGGTATTTTATCAATTTACAAAATATGACTTTTAACAGGCATAGCCTAATTCTACCCGGTAGTAGTAGTGATAGGTTGTAATTAAATGTGTACCGTTTAAACATTGAATAACAACCACTCACAAATATTGCTGTAATTGATGCCAAAATCATCACGATGCCTTAACGTGGCCTTCGAAGCACGGAAAAACAAAATTTCTGACAATGCAGTGATTTCGTTTGCAAATATTTATCTGAACTAGTTTAGTTATGAATCCCCATGTAATATACTTAGAAATAGATAGTGAGTCGAACGCTTTAGTTATTCAAATAGAACAAGACTTTAATGAAACAGGCGCTTCAAAATCGAAGCCACTATTAACTTGGATATATTTAATCAGTGATAATTTAAAATAATGTTTTCTGAGCGTGTTTGCTATACAACCTTCAATAGCCATCAATGTATTTAGTACGTGACTTTTTCAAGAGAAACCGATGGCAGCAGGGTAGCCTCTAACACATTTTTCACTAGAATAGATTTTGTACGAGGAAAAATTGCAAATTTCTGCAACGACGATACCAAGCGATTCTGTCGTGACGTCGGAAAAATACGATGACTGGAAAGATTTTTCATTTTACGCTTATCTGATTTTTCGTGATGGTCGTTTTTACCGTTTTACTACTATTATTTGAATTTATTACTGATTTTCAAAAAGGTATCCAGTTTGTTTTCAAAGTATAATTTTTCCCAACTCTTGGACAGTCAGTCGCAAAAGAAGTAATTTCTGGTATACATTTTTATGTTAGGTGGCCCAGGTACATGAGTCATAATGGGTAAGTCTGAAAATAAAAGACTAAGAGTTAGGAATTAATATAATATCATTTGGAATTATATTATCAATTATATTATTTTGTTGCTGTGTAGTTCCGGCTCAGAATAGCACTATCCCGTTTCTTCCGGTGGGTGTGCGAAGCGTAAGCGGCGACTAACGGTATTGGGGCTTTTAAGGGAACATTGGGCGATGCCACCAATAACCTTTATTTTACCATCCTTTTCCCACAAAACTTTCCAAAAGTGGTTGACGAATTTCTGATTCCTTATCTCTGGCTACCCCTTCTAGGGATTTATAGCCATGTGTATGTATTAATTTATATGTGTTATCAATATATAAAATCACTTAATAACCCTAACACCCCGAGTCACCCCTTACGAACAACCACAGGAAGAAACAGGGTAATGCTATTCTAAGCCGACACTACACAGCTTTTTATTTGTCTTTAACATAATTTAACAATACAGTCTTACAATCATTATAGATAAATTACGATAACTGGGTTAATACTAGTAATTATAATTATTCGGATATTACTTACAGATATCTATTGATCTTTTTTCTAGCAAGTTCCTTGTGTTTGACTAATTGTATTCCAGTAGTCATAGGTAGAAGCTTGTTTCAAACCTACACCTCATTCAGTCACATGCATATCATGCTCTTGTTAGTCCAACTAAAACATACTTGCTTCGTTACTCTCTGTGTCAATAGATCCTTTTGAAGGTTGAATGTGCGTCTTACAATTTACTAATTAATATAGTTGTCTTAACACTTTTGTTCTGTGCAAAAGGTAGAAAATATATTTTTCAACATTGTACAGAAAAACCTTTTTAATAAAGCTTCAGTCTATCCATCTGTCACCTGGCTGTATCTCATGAGCCGTTATAGTAAGACAGTTGTTAATTTTACAGATACTTCAACTCAGATTAATATAAAGTGGAGTACCCAAACAAAAGTATTTTTTGTTGATTTAATTGTGAATATGTCCAATTTGATATCCAAACAAAAAAAATTTTTTTTATATATTTATGAGAGTCTCTGTTGCAGAAGCTATGTAGAGTGGGCTTAGAATATTCGTACCCCATTTTTGCTCGTCATTGGTGAACAAGCCAGTTAAAACAGGCATGGCACTTTGTAACTGGCCGTTGGGCGACGTCACTGGAGACCAATCACCAACGCTGCTTCACTTTTACTATCTTTTCCACATTGCAAAGTTAGTAACGAGGTACTGGCTACTCCTTTTTGGTATTCATATGTGTGTATGTAATCTGTAATTAATAGAAGTTTATAGCACTATGCATTTTTTTTATAAATGGATCTAATTTCTAACAATAGCTATGTGAAATGAAATTGTAAAATAATATAAAACGGAAAGATACTGTAGTTTTAGCGGATAGAAGACAGTAATGTAAGAGATAATACAAAGCTGATTTCAGTAGTCAACGAACACAAAAATAAGAGCAGTTATAAGATATACCAATGAATCTCTCTATGTAAGGCTTTTCGATTGAGCCTTGTTACTTGTGGATAGGTACCACACATTTTAGGAATTGAAGTCTTCAATTAAAATAAGATACATATTATTATCACATCAATTGTATAACTAATTATTAGTAAGCGTGTATTCCAGATACCTGTACCCGCAGTTCGCACAGCATTTGCCCAACGCTTCCAAAAATTCCTATCTTTCTTTCTGTTCAACCAATTCGTAAAGGAAATCGATGCTTCAAAAGAATGTAATATTTTTTTTTCTAAAAGAGAAATTTCAAATAAATTAGTGAAGCTTAGCTATATTGAAACAGAAGCATTATTAAGAGATGTCTCCTAATACGCACGCGCACACACGCACTCACATAAAACACGCTCAAAACATACATACACACACACACACATATAGACACAAAACACATACAAACGCACGCATACACTTCCTCAATCTCACATTATCAAATTTTGTAAATATTAAATTTCATTTCTTTCGTTTATTGTTTAAAGTAATTTTTTTGTATCTTTATTATAAATTGTTTAAAGAATTAGTAAAATTTAAATTTTTATCAGTAGCTGTATAGTATAAATGAAAGTACTTTTATTAATATTGTAAGATCCACGCGATACATGCAACGCCTAGTGCGTGGATCACCGTACTGTTATCGGATATGTGAACTATTGATAAATAAACACCTTTATTTTTTTCAATACGAAAAGTTTTTTGTCTTGCGACTGGGATTTAATGTTCATGCGAGTAAAACCTATGAAAGTGTTATTATTTGCTCATATAAAACTGTTTTTTAAGATATACTAAATATAATATATAATATTATAACATATCAGTTATTCTATAGTCGACGTAATGTTCAAAAAAGGAATTTCTAATTGGCAATTCTCTGTAAGGAAATTGCGTTAACAGATTATTGTATTGGATTCCACTGTTACTTTGGCTTTAATTGCATCAACCGTTACGAATACTGTATGTACATATATTTGTTAGTATTGTATTGATTTTATTCAACTACTCTATTCCCGTGTAGTGCTGTTGTAATGTTGGTACTTATGCATTTCTTCCTGCGGGTGTCCTAAGGGGTGATTTAGGGTATAGGGGCCTTTGAAGTGAGTATTGGGCGATGTGGTGGCAGATTCATCACAAACAACCTATATAATACAATTTATTTCTCACCTTAATTACCAAAAAAAGGAAAACTCATACTTAAATCAAATTTAAAAGCTCTGCCTACTCCTTTTAGGATTCATAACCGTGAGAATATGTATTTATATCTTATATAGTGTGACATTAAAATTTCACTAATCTAATCTAATCTTTTTCAAGTTTGTATTAGGCGGGGCGGGGAATTGTATTGCTCCCCTTTTTCCTTTTATATCTGCACGGATTGGAAAATGTTTACGACGTGATTTTAAAAATTAAGGGGATTACAATTAGTGAAAAACTTGTAACAAGTTAATCTTTGCCATAGTTTATTGCATAATTCGATTAACATACATACATGTATCCGCGCTATGAGTATGCACACACCCGCTTGTGACACTCATCTCTACTGCATTCACTCTGCTCTCGTACTTTTTCTGCCATACCCAACATTCGCTGCAATAAATAAGCTTTTTTCACACTCTATTTACCGAAATAATATTTCTCTTCTTTTAATACCTTCATAACATTGCCTATCGCTAGTAATCATTATCCCCAGACATGTCAACTCTTTCATTCGCTAATTTCACTTGAGATCAAAATATTTATATCTTTTCCCCATTCAATTTACGAAAGTGGCTGATAAATTTCTAATTCCTTAACTCTGGTCACCCCATCCAGGGATTTATAGGCGTGAGTATATGTATATACATATACTCACGCCGCCGTTACTTCTCATTGCGGAAGGCAAAGACTTTCGATCGCCACTTTGTACGATTTAGGTAAACCTCTTGAATTTTGACTTTATTTAATCTAGACACATCTAGAAGAAAAGATCTAGAGGGACACATCTAAATCAAGTAGAGAATTTGCTTTTAGCGGCTGGCATCCAAAGTGCGAAGAATAAAAGAGCATGTAAAGAATGAGAAGATTAATGTATGTAGATTTATGCTACAAGATGAAACAAAAAATTGATGTTTAAAAAATACAATTAATCATAACTAACATACCCAGTAAGTGAATGAAAAGATTTCATTTTTATCATCCGTATTATCCTACAATTCCAATTTTAACCAAATGCATTTACGAGAAACAAATAGGAAAATTTCATTGCATTCACTGTAAGTTAATTATGCAATAGATTTGCTGGTGTTGGGAAGCACTGCTATTTTGACTTCAATTGCAATTTTGTTACATTTTAAACCAAATATTGAATAATGAATAAATTAACTTACCACGCCCTGTAAATTTCATTACTTTACTAGTACTTAAATTGTTTTGGAATCTTTAATTATTTATTATCATTGAAATACTCCTTGACTTCCGCCAGCGGTCCCGCGGTTAAAATAAATAAATAAATAAATAAATAAAAATCATTTATTTTCAGGAATTTATCCCATATTAGAAAATTACAGATATGACATAACATCATTACATATGTTTAATCTTATCGTCATTTATAATATGTGTACAATCATTTTTGTCACCAAAAAATAATAGGCTCATCTTAAATATGTATGTAAAGGGTACAAATCAGAAAAACATATATTATATCTAAAAAAAAGTGTAAAAGCATATAAGTATAAGTATAAATCATTAATCCTATCTACGATTCTCACTCAAATGTGTACCAATCCAAGAACGAAAGATAGGGCTATTTAAACCACTATAAACCATTTGCAAAATGGTATTTTCCGAGCGGCGCAGCCTATCCCACAATGCAGCAACTCTAGCCCTCATTACTGCGTAAAAGTCAGGCACTCCCGCCTCAGCAAACATACCCGAGGCACTACAATATCAAGGCAGTCTCATGAGGATACGATATGCATCATTATATTGTACCCTCATGCTACTATACGCCTTTCTACTGTAGTTAGTCCAGAGCTGACAAGTATAGAAACACAAACAGTAAGAATTAAACAACGTCAATTTTACCTTGTCACTGCACTTGCCAAACCTGCGCGCGAGCATATTGCACCGAACCGAGAGCGCCCGCCTTTCACGTTCCATATCCGCGTCATCTTTCATATCGAAGGTCAGGATATGGCCCAAATATTTGAACCGCTCTACTGTCTGAACTTCCCTGTCATTAAGTAACAACTTAGGTACGTTCTCCGGACCTTTCCCATACCTAAAAATCAACATTTCTGTCTTTTCAACGTTATATTTCAGACCATGTTCATTAGCATAATGTTCACAGACTGAAACCAGCTTTCTAAGACCCTTGATTGAGGGACTGAGAAGCACCATATCGTCAGCATAACTGAGGCTATTTATACAAACCCCACCTACGTGACATCCCACCCCGGTGCTTCCCAGTCGCTCTATCAAATCGTTGATATAAAGATTGAACAGATCCGGAGAAGTAAGCCCCCCTTGGCGTACGCCGCATTCTAGCCTATAGACGCTAGAGGTCGCGTCACCCCACTTCACAGCATTTGTTTGGTTCTCGTACCAAAATCTCAGAAGTTCAACAATACTTTTGTTTACACCTGATTTAAGCAATTTGAGCCAGAGAATGTTATAGTTTACCAAATCAAATGCTCGTCTTAGGTCGAGGAAACAAGCGTAAACTGAGGTCTTTCGTTCTTTATAGTAGTTGACTGTGTGTTTCAGACTTAGTATTGCCAGGTCTGTCGAGAGTTTGTCACGAAAACCAAACTGCGCATCGTTAATGCATATCTTACTTAAAAGTTCAGGCTGCAACAACCGCTCAAAGATCTTACCAATAATAGTACCTAGCGAAATGGGACGATAGTTACTTGAAACCCCAAGGTTACCCGTTCTGTTTTTTGGTACCGGTACTACAATAGTTTTCATTAAGTTTGGAGGCAAATATGAATATCGTCTACAAAGATTATATAATTTAGTCAACTTAGGTATTAGTGCACCGCTACTGTAAATTATGTGTTCAAGACTAAGATCATCATACCCTGGAGACTTACCCTTGCTCATTTTACCAATTACCTTTGCAACGTCATCGCACGCGTATGGTGTTACTGAGTCATTGGGACCAGATTTACCAAGATTAACCAAAGAGCTAGCATTAGGTGCTATTGACACTGGTTCCGGGGTAACTTGAAATTTATTTACAAAGGCATTAGCAACTTGAACTGGGTTCTGTTGACCATCAACTGAAACAGGTAAAAGTTTTCTATATTGAAGTTTTTTAACATTTTTCCAAAATTTACCAAAGTTTTTAGAATTTCTATTTTCCGCTAAAATATTAAGTTTTATTTGTTCTTCCTGGGATTGACACCACCGTAACTTATTTTTAAACGTTTTGCGTGCAAATAACATAGATTCATAATACATACCCGAAGTCGGTCTTCCGACTGCAAGCCAACAATTGAAACGATGCCTATACTCTTTGTGAATTTCTCTTATATGGTAATTCCAGCCCGTCACATGTTTACGATTACCTTTGTTAACCTTTGAGTGAGAAACGTAAGATTGGACAGCTCCTTCTTGTAAAATATTCACAATATTATCATATAGATTTTTAATGAAATTATGATGCTCTGTCAGTTTATCACATACAATACAATTATCACAATCACTACATGTAAAGTGTTCATTTATATTTTTCAACTTTTTGTCACAATATTCACTATACTTATTAATTTGCTTAAGGTCTCTATTTCCCCAACGAATTTTATTGCACTTAATATTGTCCAAAATTGAGTGTTCAAGCAAACCGTCAATATTACAAATAATACGAATCGGAAAGTGATCTGACCATATAGCATCCATCAAAACACTAACACTCATCACCGTAGTACGTGCTGCTTGTGTCGTCACGCAGTGATCGAGCCACCTCTGACTCCCATGCGCTTCACTTACATAAGTAAAAGTTCCAGAGTCTAAACCCAGCATTTCAATGTCCACAATGTGCCACTTTTGTTCGGCACAGAACTCGTGCAACTCGTTTCCGAACCCTGCTGAAGGATGTGCGTTAAAATCACCTACGACATAAACGACGGGTATATCTGTTTCCTCGACCAACGCGCTAAGTCTACCCAAGCAGCTGGTAAATTCAGGCAAGTTATCAGGTTCATCAGTTGGCATATACACATTTATAATCAAAATTGAACTTTGACCAACAACTAAACGAACAGCCATAATTCTATCACTACTGCAATCGATTATCGCGGCATTTTTAAATTTACTCTTCCGCCACATCATTGCCAAACCCCCATATGGTCTTCCACGGAGAACACCCTTGGATGTGTCAACCGATGATGTAGAGTGACAGGAGAACAGAGGGTGAATAGTATGTATGAAATCCACGTCATGTGGCATAAGCCACGTTTCTTGTAATGCAATAATGTCGTTATCATTACAAAGCTGTTTTATATAATAACTGGATCTTTTTATAGACTTGCAGTTAAAAGATATTATATTCAAAGGTTGTAAATCCATATCAAAAATTAATTAAGTTCTTATTACATCTTTAGATGGCTTTTGTCCTCTTTTTGGATTTACTCGAAACAATCGATACTTGAGCCCTAACGGCCAAAAATCATTAGATAAAAATCTATCCAGTCTGTCTCTTGAAACTAACACTTTAAAAGAATTAAACTCTAATTGCTGTTTTTGGTTCAAAAGCTGCACGTCAATACATTTTTCACCCATATCTATTATGTGTTCTTTAATATCGTCGATTGTTGTCGTATTCTTACATCTCGAAATGTACAATGTACTCGGTAAATCCGCTACCATGATTTTGCTCGACCTCACTGCCGTCCCTTTCATGTTCTTAAAGGTATACTTAGATTTTTTACGTACTACAGTAAATCCATCTTTAGTTACGTCCGAGTTCGGACTTATTACCACTATTTTTTAAGCGGTTGGCTTTAAATACGGAGGTCTCAGGTTCGATCCCCGGGGGGTAAACTCACAATTTCAATTCGTAAGATTTAATCCTGTTGGAAGTATTATGCAGGTGCAGGCAGATTTCAGGATGCAGAAACCTGATTATCAGAAAATTAAGATGATTCCGTGCTTTCGAGTATAAGTAGTCGTTAGCGTGGTGGACTAAGGACAAACCAGGCTCAGATAGAGCAGGCTCGAGCCCCTTGGTGGGGACATGTATGGGCTGTGAGGATTATTGGAATCTAAAAGACACTTTATTATAATTTGAATACACATTATGCTTATGAGACTATACTCTTCTTCCGTTGAAATTAACTTCCGAATTTCTAGAATTTTTTATTACTATGTTTATCGTTTACAACAACTCTAGTATTACCGTCTCACATAATTTAATATTTCGAAAGAGCGAAAAAAATAAAAATGCTTTTTACATACGAATGGAACTGACAAACAATTATTAAAGTTTTTTTACTATTAAAGATCAATTAAATATGCGAAGAAAAATTAGTTTTTGTCTTATTTCTATAGATACTGTTTGAATTAGTTATTGTTACTAAATCGATATGATACGATGATGGTTAAATAATGATGTTTTGTGGAGGAAAAGGCAAGATCTTTTGCCAGGCAGTGGTGTGCCTGGGGACCGCGGTCCAACTGTGTTAAGTTGGAACTTCTATATATGCTAAGTAGCGTAGAAGCTTCGATACCGTGATGAAAGATTTGTAAGGCGAGTCTTGATGACGAGTGTGACATATATTGCCTGATAAAGTGTTGCTGTAAATTGTGATACTTCTTGCACTGTCAGCGTTTCTATGTAGTGCACGTCATTGCGTATTGATATGACGTCGCTACAAAACCCATGCAAGATATTTAATATCATTAAAGAATATTGATTAAAATTAATACCTGTCTATTCAGCTTAGAAATCACCTTAGTTTAACAAATATAAATTGTTTTATACAGCAAAGTTTTATTTTTATTGTGTAGGTCACCTTGCAAATTATAAATAACAGAAATAAAGAGCTGGATTATCAATATTTACCAACTCATAACAGTTCTGTTGACAAGGAACTAAAGTAAAATCCAAACAATTTTCAGAACGAAAATTGAGTTACAGTAAGTTTGAGTTTCATAGAACTGAAACTGCGAAGTAGTGTAAAAACATTCTATCTAAAAAAATGAGTGAAATGGAATCCGTAAAGTTCCATTTTTCCTACTCGCCCGACAAATCAGGGAAAATTGCACTTTAAACACATTTAGTCCGCGCCATTTATATCAGAGCACAAATTAAATTCATCCATTCAATTTCCATTATCCGACGATATGGGAATTAATGCGATGCTGCTTTTATTTGGGAAAGTGGTCTCGACGTCATTAATTTGCGAAATGAAATCCACATCGTATATTTAATACAACAACAACAGACACGTTCCCAAGTGTTTTGGAGAACACTTATCAATCAGTTTTTTCAAATGAGAATTGTATGTACAACGATTTCTACTTTATGTTACAAAGTAATAAATTATAAAAAGAAACACATTAATGATAGATAAGTATATTGTGGATTCTAAAGCCAACATACATATAGACATATATGCATACATACATATTCTCACGCCGTTAGTGCCCATTTGGGTAGGCAGAGACTATCGATCGCCACTTCGTACGATCCTGGCAAACCTCTCTAGCTTCATTCACATCCATCAATCTTTTCTATGTTACATACATACATATATACAAACATATAATCACGGCCATGATTCCCAAAGAGGGGAAGCCAGAGCTTTAGAGCTGAAAACTCTTCAGCCACATTTGGAAGTTGATAGGGGGCAAGATAATAGAAATTAAGTATTGTTGGCCATGGGTATCCAACCGCATCGCCCAAAAACCACTTAAAAAAAACCCAAAACCCTTTGTCGCCTCTTACGACACTTGTGGGTAAAAAGGGGTAGTGGCATTCTAAGGATAAATTATAAAGAAAGTAACATACAAATATAAATATATTCATACATTATGTAATAATGCGACATGATAGTCAAGTGGGTAGAACACCCGCCCGAAAACAGAAGGGCGTGAGTTTCAATCCTGGGTCGGGCCTACACCAATTTGTCTTTTCTAAAGTCATATGTGTGGTTAATTTACCATGGTTGTTAACGGTGAGGGAAAACATTGTGAGGAAACCCACATGGATGAGTTGTACTTAGTCATAAGACAGTGTATTCGTACAAAACGGCGATAGGCCTGCCTCCTATCACGTGAGTACACTGTCTAAGCAAAACGTGGGTACCTTCTCTGGACACTAGATGACGCTGCCATGTGAGTTCAGAAGTATTGGAACCTCTGCCAACCACTTCGGGGATAAACGGCGTGAACGTTTATGTTATGTTATGTTACTATGTAATTACTAAATTAATCATTTTTAGTGAAATAAACCATTTATATTAACCATCTTTAAAGCTTTTTTAATGGATGCGACATTACTTATCAAAATTAAATACGTCAATTAATTCGAGTGATGCATGGAACTCATTTATATACAAAAGCAAATACAATTTAAAAAAATGGCGAATGCTGTGCTTCTCCCTTATAAAAGGGTTCGGTAGAAGCGAACATTGATACGAAAAACTTAAAAATGTCTTATGACCAATTGTGTAAAGAGTTATACACTCATCATCATCACACTTTAATGAAACGTGTAATATAATAATCAAACTTTCGTTTCGCGACGAATAAGTGATAATGATTTTTTACACCTCTCATCTTCCTCGCAGGCTTAACTGTATTTAAATATGCGTTAATGCAAGTCAATTATATACGTGTGTGAGTCTGTGTATTTCTATGACTTAATATGTCTCTGTATGTATGTGTTAATAAGAAGTTGTACAGTCCGAAGAGATTTTATACAATAGCTTAAGAAAATTGTTAGAACAAAACTATAATTTGGTTAGTGCCCATGCAAAAAAATTAACTACTTTAGAACTTTATTTTAATTTTTGGTATTTTAATTACGTTGTACAATTATGGTAGAAAGTTGTAAGTACTCGTGTGAAACCCTTAGGCATCATGAATATCAGGGTTTTCTTCTTTCTTATATGCAAGTTTGTGGTAAGCTTCTACAGTCATATACTAGCTAATAGATCAGTGAGAAGAACAATCATTTATCATGTAGGCATAGGTTAAAATCCCAAGTCAGGCCTACACCAATGCGTGTTTTCTAAAGTTACGTGTCTAATAAAATTATCATAGTTGTTAACGGTTAGGTAAAAAAATATGAGTAATCCCATAAATGGCTAAGTTGTACTTAGTCATGTGTGAGTATGATTGGCCTGCCCCCTATTACGTGAGTACACTGCCCAAGCAAAACATAAGTACTCTGAACACCGTGTGTCAATAACCATAAATAATATAATATCACGTTACGTTTAGAAGTATTAGTACCTCTTGCCACACCTTCGGGGATATGCAGCATGAACGTTTGAGTCTAAAAAAGTTTATGTTCAGTAAGTGAATAGAAGAGTAAATAATGTGCACATATTATTGTTTTATTTATCTTTTTAATACATCCGTTTTTTACGCTGCCTTTATATATAAGCTATGTAACTGTGTGTAATAAGATATTTATAAAATCCTCATGCTGCCACATCACTTTAATAAAATCCAAAAAATGTTTAAACATCTTCAACACAATTCAAAAATAACGTGTAACACAATGGCTCTTATTCATCATGTCCCTAGTTTTGAGTGTATTACCAGAAAATAAATGTGCCTATACGAGTTCTTATTGAGAACGGAATGAACGTCATAAACGAGAGCATTGCTGGGTCCACATTAGTGATGTTTCCAGCGGTATAAATGGTGAGCAATTTGCTAGAGCGTTTATCACCTAAAGAAAAGTTCTGGCGTCGTCTGAATCTACTGTAATTCAGCGTTGAAATTCGAGGGTTAATCACGGGTCCCATACATCAGCGCTTAATTTGATACGGGCAACTTTGTTTGGGGTTTAACCGAGAGGCTTGATACTGATCTTTTTGTGTCGGTTCTAATAGGGTTCTCTGGATACGTGCTTATTCATGTAAATACTTGTATATGTAAATATGTTTTGTAGAAGCTCTTGTGAAATTTATAGTTGAACTTGTATCTTTATGCCATCTTTTTGGCTGAAAATTTAATGAGAAAGGCCACTAATAAAACTTGTCTCAATAGGTTGGGACAGTCAAATTATGTGACAGTTACGATCCTAAATTATGGTTCTGGAAAAGGGCAATTTGCGTATGTTATATCATATATACATACATATACTCACGGTTATAAATCTCTAAAAGGGGTAGCCAGAGCTAAGGAAACTTTTGTAAGGTGACTTTTGTAGTTATTACCGTAATTTGGAACTGCAACTGGATTATCTATACCCGAAGTAACAACATTGGATCTCTTCTTACGAAAATTAACGCTGAAGGAATGCACACTTATAGTTATTTCAGCTACGAAGAGCATAAGTCTTTGTTTTAGTTATGTCAATAAAATACATAAGAAATACAATACAAACACCACACTACCATGCTTTGTATTTAATAGACATGCAAATGTGTGCGGGTATGGCCAGATTATTGATCGACTTTTTTGTATTTCGTTTTTAATTAACTATTATTTTGTTGTCAATCATTTTATGTATCATGAAATGTATGTTATATGTGTCACTCCAAATGGGTCCTGACTGAAAATCAGTGTTGTGTGTAAAACGCACAAAAATAAGCTGAGGCAGGACCTATTCACATTTGTTTCATTTATTTTATTTTATTTTGTATCACTTTTTATGTCTCTTTTATAATTTTAATATTCAAGTAAACTGTGTTGTAGTTAATATTTCAAATGTGAATAAACGTCTCTTCTTTCTTTCTTTCTTTCAAATATATCCTAGTTGGATTTTTTTTAAAATGAGATCAAATGTTGAATAAATTATTATTATTTATCACTAGTGAATCGGCCCAGCTTTGCACGTGAAGGGTAGTTTTTAAACATTTGAGGTTTCTTCAATTACTGCAAATTTATCGCAACTTACAGCACTCCTGAGTAGTGTAGCTTTGTGATTGTGAAAGTGATTTTTTAAACGGTTTAGGATATCCGAAAATAAGCCCTTGCAAACCAACAATCAGGGTTACAAACTTTGCATACATCATACATATATTAACGGCTATCTTTTGCCCGCGCAACCGGTACATCCTTATACCAAGATTTAGTTTTCACGTGCGCCGAGGCGATGGCTCATTTGATGTATAAGTTTGATGTTTCTATACCGATTTCTATGATATATTTTTTATTGAATAGGTAATAATAATTAGGGGATCATAAGATTATTTCAAACGTAAGAGTAAACAAATATAATCAGAATGCTCCGAACTGCTAAGCTATCAGGAGTTACACGTGCTATTGTGAGTTAACCAAAAAAATTGATATATGCTTTTGCTTGATATTTTTTCAACAATTATATGTACGATATTTTCGTGATACATGATTTCTATGTAACTTAAACTATTAAGGCTGCACACGCGACGGCAGCTTAAGAAATGGAGTAACTTCTACCGTTTTCCCAAATTTTCCCAAAATTCCCCTTCAGTACTCTGCCGAAAAGTACCTGCCCAGGAGTATGAAGAATAATCCTACCAAGTTTCGTTAAAATCCGTCGAGTAGTTTTTGTTTAATTTAAATCTTTTTGTTCATGAAAACCTCATGTGGGGATTATTAGTTTTTGTTTCCATAAGGAACATACAAACTGACATACAGACAGACAAACATTGTACTGATTGCATTTTTGGCATCAGTATCGATCACTCATCACCCCTAATAGTTATTTTGAAAATATACTTCATGTACAGAATTGACGTCTCTACAGATTTATTATAAGTATAGAATAATATAATTTGTTTACAGGCACAAACTTGTATATTACTGATATAATGATTTTGAAATCACTAGATAACATTGCAGCTATTTGACATAGATACGTAAAAGAAAAATGTTGTAAGTACCTCTCTTTCCGAAAATTTTACTGCCAGGGGTTTATGAAATTTCACACATTTTTATTCTACATAGAAAAAAAGTTACTATACTAATGCGCTTTTTAAAAAGAACCTATGAACTATATGATATAAATAAAAAAAAAAACATTACCTACACTATAATATGTAAGTACGAGATAGGCGCTGAGTAGTCATTTTGAACTGTTCACCCATTTTTCAAGCTAAGCCTAGCCAAGTTAAAACTACTTTTAAACGGCTAACACACATTTAGAGTAATTGTAACACCAGCTGACCATAGTAAAAAGAAGCTAAAAAGAATCTGCCGCAAAAATATTACGAACCAAACATCAAATACATGTCATCAAATAAATTTATAATCACATGAATGGAGTTTGCTTTTAATCCAATATATGCACATTAACCTATAACCATTTTGCAATTATGAATTGATATTTTTGGAAATCAAAACAAATTGTTTAAATTCTGGTTCATATTTCATACAAACAATGTTTCAGAACATTGAACAAAATAATCTAAAATACTTGGTTCCGTACTAAAACGCTGACTTTGCGCTTCAAACGCTATTTGTCAGGTAGGAATTTTACAATATTCTCTACCGCTTTCAAAATCAATTTACTTCGATAGAGTGTTCGTACAAAACCCATGTCCTCCCATCTGTGAAAAAAGTCACGTAGCACGCGAGTCGAACACTCTCTAAATGATAATAGCACTATAAAGCTTGTTGATTTACGCTACGAAAGGGATATTGTTTTTGAGCATAGAGAACTTAACTAAATAGAGAAGAAACGAAGAATGACATTTTTTTAAAATGATTCAGTGCATTTCAACTGGCTGGGTTAAGTGAAGCAAATTTATGAGCAAAATACTCAGAATATTAAATCAACTAATCAGGGTGTAGGAATAAATTATATTGACAATTGGTTTTTAGCCAAATCTTTTTAAGCATTTTTTGTAGTATACTACGTTTGGTTCCCACTCTATTTAGTTATGTTTTTGAGAAACTCTGACAAGACTTAACTATTCTTCATTCAGTTTATTAAACTTGCTAAAAAGGAAGATAGTGCTTTTTATGTTCTATCACTCGAATCACTTGGTAACTTTATAACTTTGTTATGTAGATCCAGAGAATAGTTAACAATTTTGCTACTATTTTCTTACTTAAACTCAAACGTTCACGCCGTATAATTCCCGAAGGGGTTGGCAGAGGTACTAATACTTCTGAATATTACGTGACTATGTCACGTGATGTTCTGAGTACCTACGTTTTACTTGAACAGTGTACTCACATGATAGGGGGCAGGCCTATCGCCGTTTGGTACGAATACACTGTCACATGACTAAGGACAACTTAGCGGACATGTGGGTTTCCTCACTATGTTTACCCTCGCTGTTATCAACCACAATAAATTGACCACACATATGACTGTAGAAAAGACAAATTAGTATAGGTCCGACCCGGAATTTGAACTCACGTCTATCTGTATCGACTATCACAGCGTTAGTCCACAGCAACAACGGTATATTCTATTGATATTTGCAACAACTCTCAAACATACTTTTAAGACTTATGTGTTTTGAAAACCAGTTTTGACTTTATCTATTAACTAGCTGACCCCACAGACTTCGTACTGTCAAAAGTGTAGACTTTCACGTCGTCAAACTGAAATATTTAACTGACCTGTTGAGGGTCTCTGTCATGCGATGAGAAAAAAGGTGTTTTTCATAGTGTCCTCGCTGACCCCACAGACTTCGTACTGTCAAAAGTGTAGACTTTCACGTCGTCAAACTGAAATATTTAACTGACCTGTTGAGGGTCTCTGTCATGCGATGAGAAAAAAGGTGTTTTTCATAGTGTCCTCACAAATTTTTCACTTTATAAATTTTAAGTTTATAAGTAAAGTAGTTTCGGCTGAGCATTGATTCTTAGTCTGTTTAACCATTTTTTAAGAAAATTTATTGATCTCTTAATTTTTCTGGGATAAAAAGTGTCCTATTGTGTTAATTGGGATCATTATCTGGCTTCCTGTAAATTTTATTTTAAATACGTTCTGTGAATTAGTCTCCATTTAGCTACAGACATCTAAACTTTCACATTTATAATATTAATAGGATAAGGCTTAAACATAAGCTCCTCGCGCAGGTGACCTCGCTCGCCGGCCAGCGCAGCGTCTTGTCTTGCGCTTCATGCACGCGTGTCAATTTTGTTACGGAGTAATTTAACCCTTAATTAGTCGCACTAAGAAAATTACACAATTGCTCGCATGGGGTCACAGGTGACCCCAAATTGTAGGAATATTTTATATTATTTATAAAAGATATAAGTAAATAAAAAATTATTATTATGAAAGTACTTTATTAATTCTAATATATTTAAAAAGAATAACATGAACTAAATATCTAGTCAAACAAAAAGAAGCTACATCAAAATTACTATAAAAAATTATCAATTTGTACTTATACTAAGATCAAAGTTAAAATTTAGAATTATTTTAGGAACTCTCCGAATTACTTTTATTACAATGTTGACAGTATATTTGAGAGTGATCATTGCACACAAACTTTGTGCATTTTGTACATTTGGTTGGTACTTTTCTATCGTTTTTCCGCGGACAGTTATTGCAACGCCCACGTTTAGCAGTTGTTGGTGGGGCGCGGTTTTCCAACTCATGCACTTCCAAAAGCCGTTTTTTTACAATCTTAGGAGTTGCATCAGTGCAAGTCAGCTTCAAGTCGTCGTTTCTGGTGATTATGAACAAGTTCAACAGATAATTGCCGCAAAAAAGACGCCTCACGTGAGTAAGTGATTTGTTGGTATTTGCTCGATGTACAACAAGTGCATTACACTTGACTTGACACCTGGTAAGTGTAAAATTATATCATGGCCTCGTGTTCTTACGGCGCTTGACGGTGGGGACTTTGACCATGTTTGTTTAGGCCCATTTCTCCCATTATGTCTGGTAAAATAGAAATTGTCATACTGTCTTGCAGAGACGTCTTCTTTGTTGTCAGACGATTCGCTTGATTGTGCGGACGATTGGTCAATTTCACTAGCACTATTGTGACCACTTTGTGTTACCTCGTCTAACTCCAACTCAGAATCTGACCCTCCAACTTGTTCTTCATTAGAAGCTTCTGCCAACCATTGCGCAATTTGCCGTTCTCTTCCATCCATGACTAATTCTAGATAAAAAAGATACAATACTTACAATAAACGCAATTTATTATTAATTTCATTTGATCAAGCTGTAAAAAGCATATTTATAAAATAAATTTACACACTGGACATATAATAATACAAATTGAATTAATAATACACAAGAAAAATACATAAAATAAACAACTCACCTCTTTCAAAAAAGTAACGTAATTACTCGCACGGGGTCACCGCTCAAGAGCGCAGCGACGCTTTCTTCCACTCCCGTGACTAGATCGCTACTGGAATACAAACTTCGACTCGGGTTATGAAGCTAGCGGGGGCGTGGGGAAATTCGGGCAGAGGCAAGTGCTTAAATTTTTAATGCGAAACTGCCTTGACCCCATGCGACTAATTAAGGGTTAAAAATTGTATTATCTTCTAAGATGTTTATTTAAATTAAGTGATGTCAATGACAATTTTGTTTCCGATTAAATACTCTCAATAAACAACATATTTATTTGGATAAAGATTTATATTATGTTGATAAAACATTATGGCAATTATGCAATAAATTCGACCAAATTTATTTACCATAAAAATGGTTATAATAAGTGAAACTTAAAAGTTAGACATATACTGTCGCGAGCATTTTTTTAGATCATTTAAAGAGAAATAATTCTTTAATACATTTTTTTTGGGTAACTTAAACCGTTTACGCAGTGCACACAACGGAAGCCTTAGTATGAATAATTATCCCCGTTTTTGCAACATTATTCGCTGATTATTTGCTCCTGTTGGTCGCAGCGTGATGATATATAGCCTAAAACCTTCCTCAATAAATGGACTATCCAACACAAAAAGAATTTTTCAATTTGTTTGGGTAGTTCCTGAGATCCTAGCGTTCAAACAAACAAACTCTTCAGCTTTATAATATTAGTATAGATAAATAATATTTTTGACCATTATTAACCATAGTTAACCAGTTTTGACTTTATCTATTAATAAATAATCTTTTTGACCATTTTTGACCATTAACATTCCTTTTCCTATTTTTATTAACAAAATCTGCTTCAACACATTCATGAATGCCGCTATTATTTACTCAATTACATACCATACATAACACCACAATATTTTCTCAGGGACCTCATCTCTACGGCATTCACCCTACTTTTATGTTTCACCACTACCAACATTCGCTGCCATACATAAGCGTAGGAACAGAACATCATCATGCACAATCATTCGTGCCTTTTCAGACACCAATTTACTGGTTATTTGATTTTGTCTTGTAATTTTATTGAATGAAGGTTAACATCATATTGACGTTTTAAGCCTTTTTAACATAACATAACATAACATAAACGTTCACGCCGAATATCCCCGAAGGGGTTGGCAGAGGTACTAATACTTCTGAACATCACGTGACTTTGTCACCTGGTGTTCAGAGTACCCACGTTTTGCATGGACAGTGTACTCACGTGATAGGGGGCAGGCCTATCGCCGTTTTGTACGAATACACTGTCACATGACTAAGTACAACTCAGCCATGTGGGTTTCCTCACGATGTTTTCCCTCACCGTTAACAACCATGATAAATTAACCACACATATGTCTTTAGAAAAGACAAATTGGTGTAGGCCCGACCCAGGAATTGAACACTAGTCGTTTGCACGATAACCGAGTGTTCTACCCAATGGGCTATCACGGTTTCTACCTTTTTAAATGGTATATAAATAGCCATGAAGTGCCGGCTTACAATGTCACTACCCCTTTTTACCCACGGGTGTTGTAAGAGGCGACAAAGGATATAGAGCTATTTTATTATACGATTTATGGCCGTGAGTCTATGTATGTGTATTCACATTAAACTAAATGGACATATTAACATATTTGAAATATAAACACAGATATCAAAATTCGTTCTATTATTATTTACCCATGCCAATACCAAACATCCATCTGTCCATCAATTGGTTTAACTTTTCCAATTTCACTTTGATAACTTTGCATTATTGAAATAGGATCAAATCGATTAAAACATGAGCAATGTATATGATTCGGATTGCACTCGATAAATGTAATCTCATGAGTTATGCCAAACCGTTTGGAAAAAATATTACGTATTCATGCTCCGATCAAATTTGTTCGGAACACACGTATTTGTTGATTTATAAATATCCGATTTATTACATTGCGATATCACGACACGACCAACTGTTAGTGTTTTTGGATTGCGGTTTTGGAATAAAAATTTGTTTGTAATTTTAAGTTTGGTAAGAAGTAAATTTTTGCAGATAAGTATAGTAGACGTATAGTAGTGAGACGAACCAAGAAAATAAAACATTATCACTTCAAAATCAATTGTGAAAAAAACACCTATTGTTAGTGATTTATGCTAGAATAGTTTAATTATTACATTAAAAATACTAATTAATAGCTAAGTTAGAGATCTTTGCCAGGATTGCACAAAGTGACGCTGGTCTGTGCCTATGCCACTGAGAAATAATGGCGTGAGCATAATATGTATGTATTTATTAATAAAGGCGATAGGCCTGCCCCCTATCACGTGAGTACACTGTCTAAGCAAAACGTGGGTACCTTCTCTGGAAACTAGATGGCGCTTGCCATGTGAGTTCAGGAGTATTGGTACCTCTGCCAACCCCTTCGGGGATAAAACGGCGTGAACGTTTATGTTATGTTTATGTTATTAATAAAAACAAGACATTGGAGTTAGGAAACTGGTCGTAAAAACCTCTAATAAGACCCTGGATGTAACAAATTAAAATTGTAGCAAGCAATAAAGAACGTTAAAATTCCTTTAACAGTTTCATGTTTAATCCATGCTAGATTCGAACTCGCACAATGTTTGCTCGATAAATCACCAGCACTTTTGGTGTTATTTGAAAAGGGACTTTACCCACTTTCCGTATCGGTCTTTACATGCAAAATTTGTTACAGGAGATTTGTTATCTCTTTTGTTTTCTTTGAGTAGGAATGAGAAAGTGGTATGTCTGGTTTAGTTTTCAGTGATATGTGCTTGAATAAGTATTGGTTTTCTAGGAATTTATTTATCGCTGTGCTGTTGGTGGTCAACCGGTCAGGAGGTCATTGGATGGGGAGGGAGGCAACGGAGATTGGACGAACGTGCGTATTATTCTTCACAAACTGTTTTTATTTCTGATTCTAAATTTTTACTTGATGTGATTTATGCAACAGTTTAGAAATGAAAAAAATGAATGATTTGCTTTATAATGTTACCTGACTCTTAATTTGATAAAATATATTCACTAACCAAAATCTGAAATAATAAAATAAGTTTTAAAGCGTATTATCAGATTGATATGATAACTCAATATTAATTTGTAATAATTATCCATATAAATTCAATGGGCGTCTATTTTTTTTAACCCAAGGCTTAAATACCCGTACCTATACTATTAAATTGTTTTATGAATCTTGTCGTACATGCTTGAAGTAGAAGATTATTATTCTCAAACCAATTACAATGACAAAATTACCTCCAACAAACTGCTGATAATTAAATTAAATATTCATGCGTTAACTCGATCCCTACGTTAGTACGAAAGGCTTGAATTGAATTTTCTCTCCTTTTGATCGAATATAATATTCTGGGTTTGAACTTTGGGTACATTAAGCCGTTAATCTAATTCTATTTTGCCTTAGGACTAGCTTTAACTTGGCTTATAAGAAGGTTTACAAGGCACCGTTCAACTTGTTGTATAAACACAGGTGGAGTTGCGTAACGTATTGTTATGATATTTTGTATTTACGTATCGTAGCGTTAATGTTTGGGAATATTATTAGTAAGCTAACAAAAGTGTGTAGTGCCGGCTTAGAATAGCACTACCCCATTTCTTCCGGTGGGTGTACGTAAGAGGCGACTAACGGTATTGGGGCTTTTAAGGGATTGCTTTATTTCACCATCTTTTCCCCACGCAAAGTCTAAAAGTGGCTGAGGAATTTCTAATTCCCTAGCTCTGGTTACCCCTTCACGAGATTTACAGCCGTGAGTATATGTATGTATGTATGTATGCTAACAAAAGTTTGCCGTGTTGTGCCGGCTTGGAATGTTACTACGCCTTTCTAACCACACGGGTGTCGTAAGATAAGGGTAAGGATAAGGATATGGGGCTTTGTTAACTGGTTTTTGGTCACCAACCAACGCCACCTGGTCACCAACGATACTTTAAATATACCATCTTGTCCCCTATCAACTTCCAAATGTGGCTAAGGAGTTTCTAGTTCTGAAGCTCCGGCTACCCCGTTTTGGCATTTATGGCCGTGAGTATATGTATGTATGCTAACGTAACGTGTTTCCGTAATTATTTTTATGGATTTTGTGAAAGTGGGAACCCAATTAACATATTTGTAGGCCTATAATTCTACGAAACTTTTATCATTCGACAGTACCCTATTTATGTTTATTACTTAATTTTCAACGAATTGGTGTAAAATTACAAATATAACTGTTAGCTACGTCCACACTGTGCCTTTTTTTGTTCAATAAGGGCATGCGTCATAGCGCAGTCAACAGCGCACGTGAGGCATGCCCTTAATGCATGTGCGATGACAGTTGAAAGCGGAGCGCGCGCTGTGTTGCAAGTTATCCGGAGTCGGGTGGATTTCTGTGCGCCATAGCGTTCACCAACAAGATGGTGGACGAAGAAAAAGATTTAACATTAAGTTTTATTGAAGATTACAGAAGCTTTCCACAACTCTGGGATCCTAACAATAAATTTTACACTAATAAAGTAAAGAGGAACGATGGTTTGCAAGTACTGGCTACTAAATATAAAATGGATATCAATGGAGTTAAAAAAAAGATAAAAAGTCTTCGCTCGTATTTCTCCAAAGAGCATCAAGTAAGCAAGCTGCATATATTCCCCCAAGTAAAATATTGTCGTCGCACATGTTTCCAACAGAAACTCAAACTACGAATAAAGTATGGTGTTGGTTTCAATTAACGCATTCACTTATTGTAAGCGTCAATTGAAAGTTGAATAGAAAGATGAAGACGAAAGTTGAAGATGAAAAGGCACAGTGTGGACGTAGCTTATGTAACGTATATGTAAATACATATTTAATACCTAGCCTAATAATGTGGCAGATTTAATTGATATTTATTTATTAAAACTATTTATCATAAAACAACACCAATTGTTTGTTGGATTTTGGTTAAATTTAATTAAGTTTTAAATTACAGTAAGAACCGATCATATATAAACTGTTAAAGTAAGTTTATAGAAAAGTTAATAAATAACATATTTTTACTGTATTTATGTGAGTGACACTGAAATGGGTATAATTGGAGTAAGGTCCAACGTCAAGAGATCATAATTATTTCAAAACTGCTTACGACGCGACCTTTTTGATAAATTATAATTAAGTAAGAGTGCTGCAACAATTTTTATATTAAGAATTTAAAAAAGAAAATTCAATGTTTCTATTGGTACTATTCGGGAAGTAATGTCTCGTGTTTAATTATATTTAATAGCTGTGTAGTGTCGGCTTAGAATAGCACTACCCCATTTCTTCCGGTGGGTGTACATAAGAGGCGACTAACGGTATTGGGGCTATTAAGGGATTTTTGGGCGATGCAGTTGGAGACCCATTACCAACAACCTTTATTTTTACCATCTTTTCCCAACTCAACTTTCCAAAAGTGGCTGAGGAATTTCTAATTCCCTAGCTCTGGCTACCCCTTCTACGGATTGATAGCCGTGAGTATATGTATGCATGTATGTTAATTTTACCTAAATCTTTTAGTTCTGTAAGTATTATGTAAAGATTTGTGAATGGCATTGTGTATTAATAATCAGTATTATATTGTTTGTATTAGCCTGTTAATTGAAATTAAAATAATAATATACTGATATATAAACTGTTCAGATCTCAGTTATTATTTTTATATTATGGTTATTGATACGGGCTAATTTGGTAATTAGTATTGAACTTAATAGTTTGATCAACAGTAACAAATTCATATTCGTACAAGTAATTAGAACTCAACTCCCTTATAGATTAATGTTACAGGTTTAATGTTAAACTACCTCCGAGTTTCATAAATGAATATGTAAAATAGATGTTTATCAAAAATTCAAAAAAATATACTTTGTTATTTTTATACGCTCATTGTACTTAAATGATATATAATTTCATCTCTTCCTGTTCGTAATTTGGAATAAATATAGGGACAAGTATGCAAAAATTTATCTTTATTAGCGTAACGAAGAGTTTTGTCAGGATCGTACAAATAATTTACCAATCCAATCACTCCAATTAAAATAACTGCATATAATCTAACTAATAGGAATTAAAGACGTTAGCATAAGTAAAAGAAAAAAACAGTCTAAATAATTTGCAAACATTGATAAAAATCCAATGTTTCAGATCCGTATCATGAAATAAGCTTCAGTTTCACGGAACAAAATCGGTCTGGTTGTAATGGAAACAGAGCGGAGCTACAACGAATGTCCCCGCTCATTTTCTTCAAGCCGGATTTAACTTGTATACGGAGTACAAACAGTTGTACAATAAGTATAATACGGGAACAATATAAGAGACAACGAGTTTTTTTTAAACAAGAAACGTGAAATGACCTATTTTATGGCTACATCGAATGTTTATTTTTAAAAGAAGCACATAAAATGCTTTGTTTGTTTTTGTGACCATTTAAAGTTTGGATATTTGTGAGTTATTGCCTTTCAGTTTGACATGATTCTATATAAAAAGTTGCGGACAATATCATAATTATCGATGTTATCTACAGTTTCTACTAGGTGAGTAGTTTCGTAAGGGATGAATTAGAAATTCGGGTCTTTTTAAGTGATTATTTCGCATAAAATGTAGCTAAGAGCAATCAAAAATCACCCTTGATTTATCGATATTTGCTCCACAAAGCGTCCAAAAATAGTTAAGGTATTATGATACTAAGTAAGTGCGAAAGAGTTTGCTGTTTTATACATACATACATATACTCACGGCTATATTTCCCTAAAAGGGGTAGCCAGAGCTAAGGAATTATAAATTCCTCAGCCACTTTTGGAAGTTGAGTGGGGAAAAGATGGTAAAAATAAGGGTTTTTGGTGATGGGTCTCCAACCGCATCGCCCAAAAATCCAATAAAAAGCCCCAATACCCTTAGTCGCCTCTTACGACACCCTTGGGTAGAAAGGGGTAGCGACATCCTAAGCCGGCACTACACGGCTGTGCTGTTTTATATCACGTGATATCTAGTTAAAAGGTCGCTTTTACTATCTATGCAGCTCATCACGGCAATTCTCCCGGCCACTACTTTCGTGTAATATATTTTTTATACCAGTTTATTTAATACCAGATCACTACCAAACCTTTGCTTACATCACAAACATTATCAATATCAGAGTCGATATATTATCATTTTGTTTTCAATACTTATTTTAATTTGCGATTTTTATATTAACTATGTAACTGTTGGTAGAAACTTTATAGGTCTAGAACTTTTGTGTCTTGAAATATTGTGTACCGTTTGTTTCTCAAACAAATAAATAAATTATTAACCCGCGTATAAAGGCAATTTGCACGACACTTACAGAAAGACTATGCAAAGACCATATTGTAGTGCTATCATCATAAAAAACCTTTTAGACAGGACTGCATTTTAAAGAAAAAACTTTCAGTTTAATTTTAGGTATCAAGTTAAATTTATATTTACTATTTACGAAGCTATTTATTCTGTTTTATATATATTCCTATTGTTTATTCATGAGTTATATTTTTTGTGCCCTTGGGAATGAAATATAAGGGGTAAAAAATATAAAAGCAGCATTTTAATAAAGTTAAGTTACTATAAATTTGTTTGAATGTATTTGCATGAGTGATACGTTAAAATGTTATATTCATAGTTATATTATAAATTACCCGGATACATTATTTTACTGTTTACATTCAATTGAGCAAAGCTGGTATAAATTTATGAAACTAATGAAAAAATATTTTAAAAAGACATTCACTGCCGTACGCGAGGGTTTTGATAAAAATATTGTATCTTTTCCCCATTCATCTCCTCTATCTGAGAGTGTGTTGAAATAAAGTGACTATGACATACGAGCTTATATATATAACATAACTGGGCAAAACGGCTATTTTACCTTTCGAGTACAGAAATCGCGAGGAACCTTGTGACTTGTGAGTATAATATGACTATGATAACAGTTTTTAATTGTAATCCTACCTTTTTCCTATTACATCCATACATATAATCACAGCTATATATCTCTAAAAGGAGTGGCCAGAGCTTGAAAATCATAATATTCTTCAGCTACTTTTGTAAGTTAAGTGGGGAAAATGTTTTAAAATAAATGTTCTTGGTGATGGGTCTCCAAACGCATCCTCCAAAAATATTTTAAAATACCCGATAAAAGAATGAGGTAGTGCTATTCTAAGTCCACACTGTAGTGTAGTACATAGCAAACTGCTTTTTCCTATTATTAATGCAATGCAAACTTGGTAAACTCAGTGTTTTTATATTTAACACGGGCACAGTACTAAGAACGTGGAGATTAGGTTTGTACGATACGAGGACGTTCAGCTGATGCAATTAATTATTTAGGTCAAGCACAGAGCATCCGACGCTTAGCAAGCAGAAAGCTTCTGCTTTCGTGGAAAACTGGGAAGCATGGAAAATATTGATCTTTTGCCTTTTTTCTGTCTTAGTTCCGTAAAAACAGATTGTTTGCGAGTTTTATGAGTTGTAGAGTTATAGTGCATTATAGAAGCAGCGAAAAATATTGTAAACTGTAATGTGAGTTGCAGATAGAGGTGGAATATTAGCCACTAATAAGAAAAAAATGCGAAAAAAAGGCACCGCGAAATCATTTCCCAATCAAATTAGGGCGTAAAATTTTTATTTTATAAAAACAAGACTAATAATACTAATAAGTCTACACGTAATTTTGTCCCCTATCAACTTCCAAATGTAGCTGAGGAGTTTCGAGCTCTGAAGCTCTAGCTACCTCTTTTTGGAATTTATGTACATACATGCATACATATACTCACGGCTGTAAATCTCTAGAAGGGGTATCCAGAGCTAAGGAATTAGAAATTCCTCAGCCACTTTTGGAAATGTGAGTGGGGAAAAGATGGTAAAAGTAAAGGTTGTTGGTGATGGGTCTCCAAACGCATCGCCCAAAAATCCCTTTAAAAGCCTCAATACCGCTAGTCGCCTCTTACGTTCACCCACCGGAAGAAATGGGGTAGTTAGTACTATTCTAAGCCGACACTACACGGCAAATATGTATATAAGTATGTTTGTATCAAATTTAAAAGCGTTTCTTATTTCTTAAAGACTTAATGCACAATTAAGATGATTATATCAATAAAATAGGACCCGAAAAGAAAATAATTTGTTTGATATAATTTGTTAGAAAGGTCTGAGATTAAATTTAGACGCGAAAGAAGCTCAAGTCAAGTGGCGCGCAGTGAACGCCTCTATAAATTAAATTTGCGGTCACCTTGAGACATCTGTAAGTAGTAAAGAGCAGTAATGCTATTAGACGCAGACCACGTAGTAGAAACGGTTCTGCCACATGCTACATGACGGTTATCATGTTGCAAAATGGTTTGGTTATTACCTGACTGTAAATGTGGGAATTGTATATTACTTTGTAAATTACTTTTTAAAATATAATGTAATGTAAATTTATGTATTCTTATAGAATGTGTATGTGTATTCACTTTTTACAATAATTTATTTATTCTTATTAAATATAACCCTTTCTTATTTACTCTAACTAAATACAAATTAAAGGAACGAAAGATCTTTGTACTAATTTCATGCAATGATCTTTTTTCATAAACTTTCATCGTTGTATCAAAGTTTGCCAAAACTTTTTGAGGTTAATCCTATCATTATTTATCTTTAATTTTATATTGTAGGGACAAGTCATACAGCTTCTATTTGACAAAAAAATATGTGAATTAGATTATTAGTTATATCAAGAATACAATTAGTTAAATGAAACTATTTATATAATCGATTTCGGCAGAAACCTTTTACAATAAAGTTTTTATTGTTTTTGGCCCAGTGCATTATATTATACATATTATGATTGAGTCAAAATTACAGCATTAGATTTCATTTATAATTATTGCAGCAGACAGAATAAACATCCAGGAAAAGACCTATACATATCATACAACCCTTTTGAAACTCAATAATATGTTGAGTTTATCTGGTAAACTGAAATTTAGCGAGGATAATTTTTTGGATGGTTTACCAAATTATATTTGAACAATAGACGATGTATGCATTGATTGATGATCAAGTTTGTTTATTAAAACATAATGTTTTACTGTAAATCATACAATATAATGGCTTCAAAAGTGTAGTAGGATAGATTTTCTGAACACTGGTGGCTGTTATTTATGTTTACATTTAATATTTTAAGGTTTTTTGTAATTAACAAGAAGTTTTTATAGTCTAGCATTGTTAGCCTATCTGTTTTTTGGTAACAGCTTAATTCTTAGACCGTAAGGCTTAGAAAACTGCGATTTTGTTTCGACGCATAATTTATTCACGCAAGACAGTGATAGTCAAACTACAATCATGTTCATAAACATGAAATTAATCTCTTGAACGTAAAGAGGTAGGAATTTATTTTTCTGCTCAGTAACATTTTGGAGACAGTATTTGGCGTATCTTTAAAATAATTGTTAGAAAATGTTACAAGGAACAAACATGATTTTTATTAAATACTAGTGGATCGTCCCAGCTTCGCGCGGGTAGCGTTGTTTTTTTTAAATATCTGAGGTTTCTTTCTTCAGTCACTGCTCAAGCATTGTGAAATTCAGCGCAATGTTTTCAATTTATTAAATTTATAGCACTCCCTAAACAGTGTAGTTTGGTGATTTCGAATGCGCTTTAATGAACGGTTCAGTATTTCCGTTTAATAGCAAATTTTGTAATAAAACGCTATGAAGTATTTATAACAATCTAAAAAATGAATCATTACGTGATGTAGGATGCAACTACTGGCGCCATCTAGTATGTTATATGTAAATTAGTAAAGATTTAGTTTTGGTCACGGGCGCGATGGCTTATTTTATGTATAATTTCGGTGTTTCTCTACCGATTTCTATGATTCTTTTTTTATTGAATAGGTAATAATGTTACCTTTTTTAAATTAGGGATGAGTGAGAGGTTTACAAACGTAAGAGTAAACAAATATAATCAGAATGTTCCGAACTGCTAAGCTATCAGGAATTACTCGTGTTACTGTGAGTCAACCGTAAAAGATAGACATAAACTGTTAAGGTTTTTTTTTCAGATAATTTTATGAAGAATATTTCCGTCATACATGATTTCTATGTAAATTTAACCATTAAGGCTGCACACGCGACGGAAGCTTAAAAAATGGAGTAACTTCTCCCGTTTTCCCCAAAATTTCCCAAAATTCCCCTTTACTACTCGGTTGGAAAGTATACAAAAACCTGCCCAGGAGTATGAAGAATAATTGTACCAAGTTGCGTTAAAATCCGTCGAGTAGTTTTTGTTTCCATAAGGAACATACAAGCCGACAGACAGACAGACAGACAGACAGACAAAAATTTTACTGATTGCATTTTTGGCATCAGTATCGATCCCTAATCACAACCTGATAGTTATTTTGAAAATATATTTCATGTACAGAATTGACCTCTCTACGGATTTATTATAAGTATAGAAGATATTTTTCGAGTTAATTTCACTACAAAACAACATATTCTGATAACCTTATAACGAAATTAAAAAGAAAGCACAGTTATTTTATTTTGCACTATTATTTCATTAATAATATATTCAATTAGTCGACAACAAATTTTTGCTGAAGCAGCTATCACTCTTAGTCATTTTAATTTTCATATGATCAGGCTAATGTACTTGTACGATAAAAATATGATATCTTTCAAACTCTGACGGTACCCTCTATGGCATCAAACTTGAGATCTCTAAATCGTAAGTCAAACGACCCAACCGTTAGGCCACAGTAGAACCTGTAAAGGCTTAAAATGGCCACTTTCAAATACAATCACAAAGGTACACAATGTAAATTTAGTACTTTTTTCTTTCTTTATATTAAAATAGATTTTTTATCACTTTGTTTATAGGTATGGTAATGGGATCCCACACCTGTCGGGGAATGAGAAGAGTTACTTTGATATATGTGGTACCCCAAATTTTCAAAAGGATTGTCTTGAACTTAATTTCGAGAACAGTTGTGGTACCTATTATGGTGGGACGTCTCTGTTATAATAATAAAGAGGCAAGACGTGCTGTATATTCAGTTTCAATCTCTGCTTTAAATTGTTTTGTTTTTCCCCTTTATTGATTTTGTTGCTGTGTAGCTGCTTTCTTACTTATATATTTTATAACTTATTATTTTTGCAATATTTCATTAACTAATTATTTTAATTAACTAATAATAATTATTTATCTTAGATTATCTATTGAGTTTTCCTGTGACTTTTTTTGTAACAAAATCTTATATACCATTTTCCAATTTCGATCAAAGGCATTATGCTAATAAAAGACATAATATTTCATCAATGTCAACAGCAAAGCCACCTTTTCAATCCGCTTCATTTTCTCTCATAAAAGCACGCATGTCAATATACTTTGTACGCTCACAGAGAATACAGTACATAATTTATGCATGAAGTCTTTTTACGAAAAATTCTCTCCTTCGGTTCCGTAACGTAATTTTCTTTTAAAAGTAAACGGTACTTTAAAAGTCTCCGAATATATTAGCTAAATATCTTCTTATATTTCGTCAAAGTTCAGAGGAAGTGCTCAGGGATTAAAAGTTAAAAACTCAATGTTCTTTATTAGCATAAACTGGAACATATATCCCTGGAGAGTTTGTCGCTTCATTACATACGTTTACTTAATATTTCCGAGATTTGTGTCGTCTTTAAGAAAATGTATATTAATGTTTATACAGTAAGGAATAACCTCATGAGTATTTGAATATGTTTTGTTCTTTTTTCGACTTTTTGATATTATACAGGTTATGATAATTTTTGTGTCGATTATCTATAGAATGGAATAGAAATAAACTTTTAAATTCATCTAACACTCAGTCCGCATATCAAATCAATTAATGTCCGACACTAATAAAATCATACGTATGAAACTCAATAGGTAAATGCATATTCAGAACTCTGATAAAGTTATTGTTTCTTAATTAAGCATTACCGTATAACATTCTCGTTGATTTATTTTATGACACTAATACAAAATAATCTGAAATTGGAAGTAGTTTTTACCTATACAAAAAAGGGCTTCATTGAAATGCAAATCCTACAGATAATGATAGAAGTGTCAAAGTAAAGTAAAATTTTTACAATAATAAGTAAATCATGCTCTGGGTTTTATTTAGTTACAAACTAAAACTCACAGCTATGAATCCTAAAAAGGAGTTGTCAGAGCTATAGAATTAGATTTATTTCTCCCTTATGGAAAGTAGATATCCAGTTATAACGCTCAGTAGCCATTTAAAAATTCGCATTACCTTTAGTTGCTTCTCACAACATTCATGGGAACGAATTATTTTGAAAACTAAATTAGCTTTGAAATAAAAATAATCTATCTCGCAGCAGACAACAACAAGCGGATTCATATGTCATTTAATTATTTCAATTATAGTAAGCTTTAAAATAGAGACCGCGTTTTATTATTACTTTGAATTTACATTCCGGTCCAGCATGTCATCGGTATTCTATACTATAATAAGACTGTACCGAGGTCAAAACTGTACACTAAAGAAAAAAATTAAAACCGGTGGAATATGTTCAATTTTCGACATTGTAGCCAAATTTGCGCTTTTTGAAAAAAATGACTGTCTGTCTTTCTGTCTGTATGTATGTCCGATCATCACGTCAATTCTACCAGACGGATCTTAATCAAATTTGGTATGAATGTAGCTTATACACCTGGCCAACATATAGGATATTATTTGTCCCGGATTTCACAAGCGTTCCTACAGGAGCATAAAAAAACCTAACTTTACACGATTAGTTTTTTTATCGAACGCCTTTATCAGACTCTTCTTGTTTATAGTCTTTTTGAAAAAATAAAAGGGTTTCCTCCATTTTCATCAAAATAACGTCCATTTAATTGTTTATCAATAGTATGACTACTAGATATATAGCTTATCAAAAATTTGAATATACCACTAACGTCTTCGTGGCGTAGCGGTATACCGATTGGTTAATACTAATCGAACGGGAGATACAGGTTCGATTCTCTGGGATCACAATCTTTTTGCGAATATTTTTTTGCTTTTTTGTTAGCTTAGAATAATATCAAGCACTATTCCTTCTTTTTCACATTCAACTATGCGAATATGTATGAATAAAGATAATTGAAAGTATATTGTATTAATTTTGCGTCATTTGGTAGGTCCGAGAATATTTTTATAACTTTTATTTTCTTAACTATTTTTACACTAATGTTCCCCTAGATATATTATGCCATACTTACGCATAAACTAATATTCTGTTTTAGCATCAGAATGCATAGTTTGTAAATAATAGCACAGCAGTGTAAGGGGCAGCACCGGGCCGACCCGCAGCGCCAAACTTACTAAAGATATTCTCATTTTTGAACATAGAAACTTGGTACGAAATGGTTTATTCCATGATTTTATGAACAATTCAAAAGGTTTTTTGGAACTCACCCCTAAAGGATTGAAATATATTATACAGATTTTTGACATATCTGTATCTAGGAATTTGAAACTTGATGCGATTGACTGATATAACCACTACAAAAAGGTACGTCTATCAATCATTCATGAGTATATACTAACGGCTATAAATCCCAAAAAAGGGTAGCCACCACTTCAGAGATAGTAATTCTTTATCCACTTTGGAAGTTGAATAGGGAAAAGGTAGTCAAATGGGTCTCCAACTGCATCGCCCAATAATCACTTAAAAAGCCTCAATGTTTTTTTTATATCTATTACAACGCCCGCGGGAATATAAACATAAAAAAACAGAAGTTAAGATAGTGTTTTGTTATTTTGGACGTAAACCGGATGCAAAAAATCTAGTCCACGCGGACGTAGTCGCGGGCAAAAAGCTAGTTTATTATAAATTCTTAAACTAACTTCATAAAATGTCTATTTTTTGACAACGAGTAATTAAAAATATTTTTTATGGTATCTAAGACTTCAGCTATATCTGTCGCAGATTTTGGCTAATGCAGCCAGTTTTTTTCTTAAATATGTGATGTTTTCACAAACTTCATGTCAAACATATTAAATTCATGGTTTTAAACCACTCTATGTATCTCTTGCACCTAAAATATAAAAAGCTCTTATTGTTTTTCTTAATGAATAAACATGAAGCCAAAAGGAGCAGGTTAGTGCAGATTTAATCCGACACTACACATTTAATTAGCTCATAACCATGGTATTTAAAACTTCGTGTTCAATCTGGCCAAAGAAATAGTACTGAACAGATTATATTTAAAAAATATTTATGATATTATTATTATTTACATGATAGTCCAATGGGTAAAGCAACACTCGCCGATAAACAGACCGGCGTGGATTCAAACCCCGGGTCGGGCTTACACTAATTTGGCTTTTCTAAAGTCACATGCGTGGTTAATTTATCATGGTAGTTAACGGTAAGTGTAAACATCGTGAGGAAACCCACATGGCCAAGTTGTACTTAGCCATGTGACGGTGTATTCGTACAAAAACGGCGATAGGCCTGTCCCCTATCACGTGAGTACACTGTCTAAGCAAAACGTGGGTACCAAATTTGGACACAAGGTGGCGCTGTCACGTTGTTAATAAGTATTGGTACCTTTTTTTTTTGTCGTGGGGAAATCCTCATGGATCCGACGTCACCCGGCGGGGTGACGAAGGTATGTCGGACTCTTACCGACTAAAACCCCACGCTGGCCATCTTCGGTGCTTTGATGCGGGATTGGTGGGAACGCCTGTGGCAGTCTACCTCCAATCCCGCGCACCACGCCTCTCGGCGTCCATCTCGGGGGACATGAAGTCCCCCACTCCCCTCTGTGCTTCCTCAGCACCGCAGACGTTTGGGCCACAAGTTCCAAACGCCCGCCCCCTCGAGGTTCTCCTTGCGGAGTAGCAGACTGCAACCCGCCGGCCGCAGCCCACCACCTCACGGATTTTTTAACGAGGTTTTGTCCTCGGATTTTTGCGGAAGGTTTACTCCTCTTCCGATTTTTTATAGAGGTTTACTCCTCGCGGTCAAGCCTACACCTCGGCAAGACCCTCGGCCCTGGTAGTGCAATACTGCCAGGGTTACGAGTTCCCCTCTTGCTCCCGTTCCCTCTCTTCACCTCGAAAGGAAAACGGGAGCAACCCACCCTTTCTCCTCCGATTTTTTATAGAGGTGGACTCCTCGCGACCTGCCAGTGACGGCAAGGCCCTCGGTCCCAGCAACAGCGGCTACAAATGTTGCTAGGGTTACGATTTGCGTCGCTTCCCCTGTCCCCTCTCCTAATGAGAGGGATACTGGGAGCGCCACCTCGGTGCATTAGCTTCACCCCGGGTGGCTCGTCCGGGGCTACTGAGCCCCCACGCCACGACAAGGCTGTACCGTGTGGGGGAAGTATTGGTACCTCTGCCAACCCCTTATAATATATATATGCCGGGGATTAACGGCGTGGAAGCTTATGTTTAAGCTTATTTATTTTCGGTACTTTTTGCATTTTCATCAAAACTGAAATTCGTGTAATCATTACATGCAATTGAAATTTGTATCATTCGCGTAATAAAATGCTGAAGTATATTGAAATCGACGGCAAATGTGTAACTGTATCAGACCCCGGTCTCCAAAGTGCTATTACAATTTACGAGAATAATACCAATAAATCCAAATGGATTTCGGCTTCCATCGTTAAAAGAGCAGAGTGCTTTAGTGTTATGTATACAGATTATGTTAACTGGCGATCTTTTCTGTCATTTGAACAAAGTTGCAAGATTTCTGGTTATTTTATTTGTCCGCCGTAGTTCCTCTTTTGTTACTGTAGATTTTCTTTATTTCAGTAACAAGCTGTTTGTTTGGACCTCATGAATGACATACCCTGACTATAATTTTACTGATCTAAGCATCCATAGGTAAAGTGAAAGGATTTATTTTAAGTTACAAGACCAAAATGTTACATGTTTTTAAAACCGTATTTTAAGTGCATAAAATTAGACCTGTTTTTGTACTGTATTCTATTCCCATTTCAATGTAACAACATAACATAACATAAAAGTTCACGCCGAATATCCCCGAAGGGGTTGGCAGAGGTACTAATACTTCTGAACTTCACGTGACTTTGTCACCTGGTGTTCAGAGTACCCACGTTTTGCATGGACAGTGTACTCACGTGATAGGGGGCAGGCCTATCGCCGTTTTGTACGAATACACTGTCACATGACTAAGTACAACTCAGCCATGTGGGTTTCCTCACGATGTTTTCCCTCACCGTTAACAACCATGATAAATTAACCACACATATGTCTTTAGAAAAGACAAATTGGTGTAGGCCCGACCCAGGATTTGAACACTAGTCGTTTGCACGATAACCGAGTGTTCTACCCACTGGGCTATCACGGTCACTTTACATTTTAAATTTCAATGTAAATGTTTTTTTTTGTCTTTACAAAATATTAAATGTAGCACAACTGTATTTTTGTATTTTTTGTTAAACTTTGACTTCAGGCCCTTTAAATTATCGGTCAAAGCCTAGGGCAAAACATCTCTGACACTAAACTTGCAATGATATTTACTTTATACATGTTTGCTTTGTTGTACATACAAAAAGTGGATAAAGTAAATTTTAGTAAGTATGTTTTAGTATCGACAAATAATCTTCTTCACTTTTTACTCACATTTAGTCCTCTGACAAAGATAGTCGTTTGGAATCTCAAATTATGGCAAACGCTGTTAGCACTTAATGAAACCGCAGAAACCAGTTGCTTGCAAAACATTAATTTAACCCGTTTTATGCTGAAAACTGTTTTACCTCAATTTATAACAAATGTTTCGGCATAAATATGTTTTTTAAATTTCATACCGATAAATAAGTTATTACAACTAATGAAAAGTAGACCAAAAATCTAATACAGAAACTTGTTTAACTCAACATACATACATACAAAGACTTACGGTTATAAATTCCTAAAAGAGGTAGCCAGAGCTTCAGATTGAAAAATACTTCAGCCACTTTTGGAAATTGATTAGGGAAAATATTGTAAAATAAAAGGTTTTTGGAGACGGGTCTCCAACCACATCACACAAAAATCACTTAAAAGCTCAAATACTACCCACGGGAAGAATTGTATGTTCATAGTTCATATAGTTATGAATTGTATGTTCATAAAAAAATAACACCTATACTTTAACACGCATTTGTTCGGATGAAAATTATAAAAGCTTAAATTAATACAGCAGATGTTCAATTGCGCTTAATAATAGCAGGAAAATAATAAAATTTCAGTGCAACGTAGCCACATTAACGAGTTTTTGTCTCCGAATCGTAGCCGAGCGAATAATTGGATTGTCCTGGACAAGCACATGATGGGCAATAAAATAACATTGTGCGAAGGGATACGCTCTCAATACATTCCGCTCTTCAAGCCTGGATTTTGAGCTTTGAATCGAAAAGCTTATTTTGGAGCGCCTTGATATTTTCAATTGAAATAGGGAAGTGAATTATATTCTTTTGTAAAATAACTTTGAATAAAATGACTAGCTTGAAAATATAATATGCGTTAAAATAATCATGTGAAGGTGAATCCTTTTTTGATTCGAACAATTTGATTTTGAACAATTTGACGACGTCTGTGGCTGAGCTGAGTCTGTGACCAGCTTTTTGGTCCGGAGGTTGCGAATTCGATTCCCGCTGAGATCATCATTTATGTGAGCATGAATGATTGTTTCTTAGTTTTAAATATTATTTATAAGTGTGTTTTATAATATTAAATATATCATTGAGTTAGTATCCCATAATACAAGTTCTACTTAGTTTGGTGCTAACTTGACCTGTATATAATATTTCCGTTTATTTATTTGTTGGTTTTAAATCAAGATATTCCCAAAGTAAATGTTAACAATACCTGTGGTATGATATAGTTAAATAAGATCAGTAATACACATGAATAAGAAAGATATATCCATTCATTAGCATTAGCTGTGTAGTGTCGGCTTAGAATAGCACTACCCCATTTCTTCCGGTGGGTGTACGTAAGAGGAAACTAACGGTATTGGGGCTTTTTAAGGGATTTTTGGGCGATGCGGTTGGAGACCCATTACCAACCACCTTTATTCTACCATCTTTTCCCCACTCAACTTCCAAAAGTGGCTGAGAAATTTCTAATTTCTCAGCTCTGGCTACCCCTTATAGGGATTTATAGCCGTGAGTATATGTATGTATGTATTTATATCCATTCATGTAAAAATATCCTTTGTGGGGAATAAAACTGAGACTAGTCTTTCTCTCTGAAATTCAGAAGCTAAATAACATAAACATTGACACTGAAATATAAAATGCGAATAAAAATGTTTTGTTAGCTTAGTGGTATTAGCTAATTTTAACTTTGAAAGATATGTTATTTCAAAAGAACTATCAGAACTATCATATGAATACTACGATTAAATAAATGAAAATATACACACAGTGTATGAACAATAAAACAAAGACAAAACATACCCTTTAACACAAAAATAAAATTTCAATGCCAAAACATACGAAGCTCTGATAAAAGTTTCATTATTAGCAGATGCGGATGTTGGTCAAGTGTACATTAAACTTGTATAAAACGAGGGTTCAGTAGGCAGTCGTATTTCATTGGTTTCACGAAATGTCACGGAATACTTGAAACTGGTTAAAAATGTACCAGATGCTACATAAACTCGTAAAATATTCCCTTCTGATTTTGTGTCAAAGTTGCTATAAAATATAGGCTTTTGCTGGGTTCTTATGTTTGGAAATACGTGAGGCTGTAATTAATTATTGGTTTTGATATGTATCTTGTCTTTGACTAGAAATTGATTGTACTGGCTTTTCAGGCTTCTTTAGAAAATTTATGAACTCTATTCGTCAATCTTTTTTTTTTATTTTGTAGTTTTTTGAAAGTTATTGAGTTATTATTAATATAATTGGGTATTCAACGCCAAGTTTAATCAAATACAGGAGACACAATCAAGTCCTTATAACTTAATCAATGATTTTTACAAAGTGAGTGGCCGAGTAGAAAGATAACTAGCTTTTTGGTCCGGATTTGCGGGTTTGATCCCCGCTGAGAGCAACATTTATGTGAGAAGCATAAATTATTGTTTTTACTTCTGGTATGTTGTTTGTAGGTATATTATATAATATCAAATATATCCTTGAGTTGGTATCCCATAATAATAACGAAAATAAATAATAACTACAGTGAGACAAGGCTTAGCTTGCGAGACGTGCAACAAACACGACAAGTTAGATTTTACGCATATTTCTATGACATTTCGGTTTTTTGGTTAAATGATAAGAAACCGAAACACATAGGGTCAGAGCGAGGAATACAATTTATTATGTTCCGGTCACCCCTTTGTATCTTAACCTGGTATATAACTGCTTATAACCAAATTTTAATATTTGTTTCACATGTATTACAATTAAATTTAATAAAATAAGATAAAAGTAAAATAATTTGCCGTGTAGTGCCGGCTTAGAATTTCGCTACCCCTTTCTACCCACGGGTGTCGTAAGAGGCGACTAAGGGTATTGGGGCTTTTTATTGGATTTTTGGGCGATGCGGTTGGAGATCCATCACCAAAAACCTTTATTTTTACCATCTTTTCCCCACTCAACTTCCAAAAATGGCTGAGGAATTTATAATTTCTTAGCTCTGGCTACCCCTTCTAAGGAATTATAGCCGTGAGTGTATGTGTAGTGTAAAAATAGAATAGAAAACTGTTTATTGCACATCAAAATTAAAATAGAATTACAATTGGCGGTCTTATCATTTCAAGCAATCTCTTCCAGACAACCTTTGGATGGTACATTTATAAAAATAACTTATTGACCGTAGCGCTTTTCTTTTTAAATTTATTTGTTTGTAACTAATGCACTCCTAACTAAAACAAACAGACGTATATTCACATACTTATTCTTTTAGTTTTAATAATAAAATATTTTATTCGCCTTTTACTTACACATAAGAAAAAAAGTACATGAAAATTATGAAAAAAATAGTTACCAAAAGGAAATTTAATCAAAGTAACAATAAAAACGTGATAAAATATCTAACCATTATAAGCGTACAACTCCAGTTTTCAGTTCAATTCATTACTAAACTAAATAAAAATTCCCTAAACTCAATAAAAAATGTTTTGTAAAGCTTAACAAATTTATAACCTACTTGGCTTAATCAAGAATAAAGAACTATATAAGGGCCGGCGCTGACTGCCGGCATGGCATGGCAAAGGATTTCGGTACAGATATAGCATTTTTAATCTTATTACCATGCGTATAGAATTCATTTTGACACACCGATGCCGAGGGAGGCCGCGGTAGGACAGAACGTCGGCATCGTTGTGTCAAAATGAAGTAAAATGAATTCTATACTCATGGTAATAAGATTAAAAATGCTATATCTGTACCGAAATCCTTTGCCATGCCATGCCGGCAGTCAGCGCCGGCCCTAACTTTCAAAACTATTTTAGAGCAAAATGCACAAAATAACATTTACACGTATATAAATACACGTAATCATATTCTTTAGCTAAATTACATACGTGGGTCTTTGGACTTCTTGAGAAATTCTGGATCACCAAAATCTTAAAAAAAGATATTTAGTAGACAGACTTGTCAATAGTTAATTCTACTAAAGATTACTATATACTCTATCACATCAGTAAAACGGATTATAATTTAAAACTAATATATAAAAAAGAAATATTACCGTACGAGTATGAAAACCCTTTCATATTACTTAAATGGAACTCCGTCGTTTGTGACTCTAACAGTGACTACAAACATAAACTTTCATTGCAACTTTTCACTTACCCATCTTTAACGAACTCCAATCTCATTCTATCAATTGTCAAAGTTTAAAAACTTAATCCACTTAAGGACCCTTTAGGGGCGATGTTTCTGCGCATGACGTGCTCCTAAGTTAGGGGAACCAAGGACATTAGTTTCCCGGCGCTGTTGAAGAGCGGCCGTGTCGTTGTCTCCCATTTTTAAAAGGAACTCGTGAATTAAAGCCGACTTGTAAACAATGGTATCGAAAAAATATTTCATAGACAAGATTATGAAAACTGTTTAAGCGCTTAATATTAGTGTAAAAATGTGAAACATGAATAAACATTGAAAATCGTGTCTTTATAAATATATATTGTGAATTTGAAATATAAAACTGACTAGATTGTGGATTAATGGCATCATCATGAAGCATTATTTAGTACTAATAATATGTGGTAAGTTATTCCGAAAATTCAGTTTTAATTGTGATGAATATTTTCTGATTGCTTATTTAATAGCAACAATATAAATTATTTAAAATCTTATGTAAAATTGTGCCATTAGCTAAATGGTTAATTAAATATTTGATTCTATATATAGGTATGTTTATTGCTCTCAAAACTGAACAAATTTGTTGGTATTTCAATAATTTTGACCATTTACTCTTTGCTCTTCTGTTTCCCTTACGGTGAGATATCATGTTACATTCAGGATCGTTTTGAAAAGCTGGATCTTTTTAAGAAGGAATTTCATTGATGTAAAAGCCCTTAGTATTTATAACAAAATGACGCGGTCGGTTCTACTATTTGTAACACGTTAAGAAATTTAAAAACACAGTGAATCACCGCTGGTGTCGATATTTTTCTTTCCTTTATTTATCAGTATGGGGATTAAATGAGGTTTTCATGAACAAAAACATCCTAGTAACAGTGAATCACTTGTGTCTAAAGAATGTTTCTGTACCAATTATAAAATTTTAAAATATGATTTTAATATTAAAATAATTAAGGTTTGCTTTTAAGGATGTAGGACGAAATAACGTAGTTTTGCATGTCAGTATTTATTTTTGGTTTATTATTATCGTTTAGTATTTTTGTATACGACGAAGAAAAATATAACAACCGTTGAAGTAAATAGAATGAACTTACTTGAGCAAACATGCAAAAAATTACGTTAATAACGTAATAACGCAAGTCAATCTGGAAGTTATCATGCATTACATATATTCACGCCAATATTTGCCATTGAGGAACCTCTTTCTTCAAAATTGTTATAGTTTTACATCCATCAATTTTTCATGCTTTCACTTTTAGCTCCAATGGTTTATATTTTTTATATCAGAGGTTTTGTTTTATTAGTTTTTACACAGAAAGGACAGACACGGCAATTATTGATGTTCTCTGTTCGGGCAATTTTATTTTACCTTTTTGCTTTGTAACATTTTTTTATTATTTCTAAGTAGAATATTTGTATAGATTGTCTATCTTTGCTACAGGTCTTCGTATAGTCCCATTATTAGTATAGTATATTTTGCTATATATTATTTCTATGAGCTATAAGGTATTATGTCAAGATCACATATTTCGTTATAATTCGTATCCTTTCTACACAAAGGCTTGGTGTTTGATGATAGTTCTATTTTACTTTCAAGCTGCGGTCTGATAGGCTCTGTCTAGGGCTCAAACACTCAAAAACTAGATGTTCACGCCATATATCCCCGAACGGATTGGCAAAGGTACTACTACTTCTGAACATCACGTGACATTGCCATGTGGTTTTCAGATTATCTACGTTTTATAGGTACGTATAGGGGACCGGCCTGTCACCGTATTGTGTTGTCTAGGGTGTTTCTGATTTACATACATACATACATATTCTCACACCGTTAGTTCCCACGGTAGGCAGAGACTATCGATCGCTACTTTGTACGATCCTGGCAAACCTCTCTTGCTTCATTCACCAACTTAAAAAAGCCAACTGCCAACTGCCAAATGTGGCTTAGAAGTTTCTAGCTCTGAAGCTCTGGCTAGCCCGTTATAGTATATATATATATATATATATATATATACATGTATTTTCTTAATTATATCTTGGCCATAAATTTAATCATTATAATAGTAAAAGCACTGTTAACGACAGAAATGAAAATATATTGTACTTATTAAACACATTAATTGAATTTGGAATTTAGAGTAGTATTCTTGTCTATACTTTAACATGAATTTAAGATAATAAAATGAAATTTGAAATCAGTGCTGGCTTTGCTATTAAAAAAGTGTTTTGTTTCAATTACTTTAAAATTTTGTAAAAATATATTTTTGAAACTAATTAATTTTGTTGCATTTTGGTTTTGTGTTTCTTAAGTGACAATTATTTAATCCAATTTTGTGTTTATTGCCATAACTGATTGTAGACCCCCTTCTATTTAATAACAACTATAGAATAGCTACCTATTTTCACATACACTCCTACAATCATGAAAGCCTGTAAAAAAAACCAGAGTTTCTTTTGGAATTTAAAAATGACTAGGATCTAGGTTTAGAGGTTGTGAGTGCGAACAATTATAATATGAATATAAATGATTATTTCTTAGTTAAGGAATGTTAATTAAATGTTTATTTTTTTACATTTAACTTACATTGGTCCTTACTTCATCTCTATTGCAGTATATTTATTAATGGTATACAACAGTATAAATTAATTTGTTGGTGCCTTTCACCTCACTTACAGTAAATAATGAAATGTGTATCAACATCACATGTATACATACATATACTCACAGCTATATGGCCGAACATCAGAACTAGAAATTCGTTAGCTGCATTTAGAAGTTCAATAAATAAAAGTCACCTAAAAAGCCTAAGTCATCCTAGACCAAAAATTGAAGAGAACACGATTTTATTGTATTCAAAATTGTTACATTTTGATTATACTTACATATACTCACGGCTATAAATCCCAAAAAAAGGGTAGCCAGAGCTTCAGAGGTAGAAACTCCTCAGCCCCATTGGGAAGTTGATAGGGGAGAAGATGGTAGAAATAAAGTATCATTACTTAGTCGCCTCTTACGACACCCGTGGGTAGATAGGGGCAGTGACATTCTAAGCCGGCACTACACGGCAAACTTGATTATACTTAAAATATTTACTTTAGATAACGGTATCTGTTTAACTTTATCTAATATCAGGTCAATGAAATAGCATGCCTACTACATACATACATTTCAATATGATCAACACATCAAACATATTTTTAACACATCCATCTGTATTTTTTTTTCTATCAGCAGAATAAATCAGTCAGTGACCGAATAATCATCAATAACTAATATAAAGTATACATCCACCATACCTCAGCACATTGTCTTCGACGAGTATATACAATCGTGATAAAATATACTTCGACTTTGGCTAAAAGCCAGCCGCTTTTAGACGTCAAGTAACGACAAACTTCGTTTAATATTACTCTGCAATTGACAAATTTAAAATGTAAATTAGTTTTGAAAGACGTCAACTTAATTCTACAAAGTGCCTGTTCTTGCAGATTTGCCTGCAAATTCGATTGGAGAACAGCTGAATTAATTGTTTATATTCAGCGACTTTGGTGGCGTGGTGGGACTTGCACCACCTGAGATGCTAATAAGTACGGTTTGGTGTCACAACTTTGTGCTTCTACGACTTGTCTGAAGTCATATATTTATTTCTTTTTGATCTAACTGGTAAGTTTTATTCGGTATTTAAAAGTTACAATATTTTTCACTATGAAAATATGTCTGCAGAAATGTTAAACTTATGGCAAAAGTATGAATAAAAATCGATTTCATTTCACTTTTTTTGAAAGTAGGTAATTTAAGAATAGTTTATTCGGAACAAAAATTAAAATTCTAATTTGTTATATCGTACATGTACAACCATAGGAGCAAAGTCATTTTCAAAGTCAGGTGTGTGGTTCACTTATCATGGTTCTTCACGCAGAAGGGAAAACATAGTGAGAAAACCCACAAAGCTCAGTTGTACTTAATCCTTTAACAGATAATTATTTATCAACTTTTGAAAGATTAAAGGTAAAAATGTATAAATATGGTTAATAATGGGATTCTTATCTCACTAGTGACCCATCACAGTACTGACTAATTACTTAAAAATCTCCAGCACCTTAAGTCACTGCCTTCGACAGCCATGAGTAAAAAATACTCAATAGTCAAAGCATACCTAACAAGGCATATGTGAAATAAACTAAGCAAAAACACGTCAATACAAAGGTTGATCGTTATTTTCTAGTTTCATAGTAAAAAAATGAAGTATAAATGTAGTCATTTTTGTATACAATTTATCGTGGTGACAACAAGAAATATACTAAAAATAGAGGCTGAGAAAATAAATAACGCTTACAACTATCCCAATGATACGAGGGTCAACGAAAGTATGTCTAACTTAATATAATGTACAGACGAAATTACCTGAATACGTAATAGGAAAGTTAGGCTGACCCAAAAGTTTTTTCACCTTTTGTGTTCCAAACAACTATTATAATTATAACACAAAAGCATCAAAGGATATTCCGATACGTCCATATAATGTCAAAGTTTGGTAACAAAAGTTGCTCACTTTATATGAAAAAATAAGTTTAATAAACATATTTGTATCAAAAAAGAGAATGCTAAAGTTAAATTATAAGCACTGAATCTATTAACATGATATCCATGTGGAATATAAAACATTTTCAATTTTATAATAAGACTTAACTAACACATTAGAGAACCCCATTTTTAGTTTATTAACTTCTCGCTTTGAAGCTACATTATTTATAAAACCTGACTAACGACCGATTTCTAAATTGAGTATTCCAGCTGAAAACAACTTAAGTATCGTTCTGTTGCATTGAAATCTTAACAACTGAATGAGACAAAACGATACTTAAGTCGTTCTCAGTTTGAACACTCGATTCAGAAATCGGGCGTAAGGATATTAAAAGCGAATCTTGTAAATTAGCAAATAGCCTAAACAGCAACTATTCACATGCCTGCTGAAAAATTTGTTTAACGTTATATTTTCTCTACTACAAAGAGCTCTAGTCCATGAATTATGTCTCGGCCTAAGAATTAATGAGAGAAAACCCATTTATCATTGAGATTACAAAAAGTTTAATTTGTGTAAGAAAAATTAGAAACAAGACCAGCTTTAGCTTATGTGAACTAAGCCGGTTTCGCAATTACAAACAGTATTAAATGATAACAGCATACATTTATATCAAATCAGTTTGAAATCATAGAATAGACAAGAAAACGCTATAATACAAAGAAAAGTAAAAAATGCATTAAAATAATAAATAAATAAAATACAAGTAAAATTAGCGTTCTTACTTTAAGCAATATCTTCTAGACAACCTTTGGCTGGTCAAGTCAGTAAATTAACTGAACAGGTATTTTTGAATGAAGTGAACTGTTCAAAGCAAGATTCAAATGCAAATATATTTTAAGTTAATCGAAATCAATCTAATATTACTTATTCTTGAAAGCTGACTTAAGTCCCAACAACAAATTAAGTCTCTACGCAATTACTTAATTTGTACATATTTATGTAATTACGTTGTTGCACAACATGTTTTAACAGTTGTCGCAAAAAACTCCTGTGTATATCGAAATTGTTAGATTGAAGTTTCCTTGATTTCGTTGGTTAAGAATCTTGATAAAGGGTACAAATTATAATATTTAGCAATATAATGGTATTAAGAACTTATAGTACGTTGAAAATGAAAACCAAAACTGTACTTACAATAAAAAAAATCTTTTTTTAATAAAGTTAAAGGAAAGAGTGAAACAGAGTGAGAAATAGTGTAATTCGTGAACGTTTAGGTGTGAAAGATGATTACTTATTCTTGAAAGCTGACTTAAGTCCCAACAACAAATTAAGTCTCTACGCAATTACTTAATTTGTACATATTTATGTAATTACGTTGTTGCACAACATGTTTTAACAGTTGTCGCAAAAAACTCCTGTGTATATCGAAATTGTTAGATTGAACTTTCCTTGATTTCGTTGGTTAAGAATTTTGATAAAGGGTACAAATTATAATATTTAGCAATATAATGGTATTAAGAACTTATTGTACGTTGAAAATGAAAACCAAAACTGAACTTACAATAAAAAAAATCTTTTTTTAATAAAGTTAAAGGAAAGAGTGAAACAGAGTGAGAAATAGTGTAATTCGTGAACGTTTAGGTGTGAAAGATGACGTAGTGTGCAAGATAGAGAAAGGAATGTTAAGGTGGTTTGGCCACATAGAAAGGATGGATGACAGTTAATTGGTGAAAAAGATCTGTAGAGCCAACGTGGAAGGTAATGTGAGTGTGGATACACACGTGGACCAAATAGAGTGTGTGCTCAAAAAGGCCGGCGTCCGAAGTATGAAGAATAAAAGAGCACGTATGTGAAGAATGATGAATGTAACAGAAGCAAAAGAGATTTGCCTGGATCGTACAAAGTGGCGATTGATAGTCTCTGCCTACCCCAATGGGAACAATGGGCGTGAGTATAAATAAGTAAGAAAGAGTGAAAATTCTGTTATTAAGTAATCCAATAAAAAGATACTCATTGAATGAATATTTGTTGTTTATTGAAGTGTGTTTTCAATATCAAAGGGATCGTGATCACGAAACGGTTTTTAATATTAAAATTCCGGAGTTGTTCTAAACCATTTCATTTAACATTTTCTGCAAAATTCATGTTGTGCATTATGTAAGCTTTTAAACTATCCTGAAACAAACCCTACTTAATAACCTCGGAAATTCATAATATTAAACATCTTACATGATAATTATTTCATTTTAGCTGTGTTATATTGGCTTAAAATAGCACTAACGTATTTCTTCCGTTGGAATACGTTAGTGGTCGCAACGGTCGTAACGTCGTGGTAACGTAAATGGTCGTTGATTCACATGACTGGACACCCTTCATCGTCAATTTTTTTTTATACCTATTATCTTTACCTTACTTCCAAACACACATGTAAATGATAGTTCAATGGGTAGCACACCCGCCTGAAAACAAACAGGCGTGGGTTCAAATCCCGGGTCGGGCCTACACCAATTTGTCTTTTCTAAAGTCATATGTGTGGTTAATTTATCATGGTTGTTAACGGTGAGGGAAAACATCGTGAGGAAACCCACATGGCCCAGTTGTACTTAGCCATGTGACAGTGAATTCGTACAAAAAACGGCGATAGGCCTGCCCCCTATTACTATACTCTAATACTCAGTATTGGTACCTCTGCCAACCTCTTTGGGGATAAACAGCGTAAACGTTTATGTTACTTCCAAAAGTTGGCTATAGAATGTTCAATTCTAAACTTTTGGCTTCCCCATTTTCGGAGATATAGCCTTGAGTATATGTATGATATAACAATAACAGTTGCATTTTTTTAAATTTAACAGTGCGTCTAGAAAGTGCATGTGTATACGAAAGCTTACGGATATTAAAATTTTGAAAAATCAATATTTTCTTGTCATTTTGGTGCTAAAACAATATGACCGAAGACAAATACCTCAGTAATAAGCAATAATCTATTTGAGTGACACTACCGACCGAATCGCCACTTTTGCCACATTGTCAATACCACAACAACGAAATCAACGTTGCAACGTTTGCCAAAACATTCTTACAACTTCTAGCCGTGTTTTAGTTCATTATTTTCATTGGTTGAGATATTGTTTTCGCTCGGAGCAGACGTGCTTTGTAATTGAAAGTTTTCGTGAAAAACAATTGTGGGGTCAGTTTGTGGAAACAAGATTGATGAAAGAAATTTTGTGTAGGAGTGTACCCTATAGCTAAGCCTTGGTAATCATTGAAAATGATAAAAATAATATGTATTGTGTTAGTAATTGGGTATACAACAACAAAACGTTATGTTTGTTAGAGCTTCATACCTATTATTTTAGTGACGAAAATACTTGTTCCTTACTGTAATTTAAAGAAATCCAAGTTTCATAGATTCTAGGTTAGCTGTTGTATTACATTTGTAAAGCCCACCTTTAACTAAAACTGAAATAATGTTAACATAGAATGATATCCCTGTGCTAAAATTGTCTGGTTGAAAATAATATCCTCGCTGAAAAAGAATCGTTATTGAAAAAAACAACTTTGCCTAATTTAAATTGTAAGTTATTTATAAATAAAAGATGTTATTAAAGGAAAGAAAAATTTCGACACTGGCGGGGTTCGAACCCGCGACCTTCGGGTATACGCCCCCGTCGCTCTGCCAACTGAGCTACAGTGTCAGTTGGCATCCAGCGCGAAATTTCTCTATCCTTTGTTTCTTTTTTACACGTTCAAGTAGTGTTTGCGTTTCCTACTTCCGAATTTTAACTAATTCGGACGGCCACTTGTCTACCTTTTCAGATAGAATGCAAATGTTGGAAACGCCTAACTATCAATAATTTAATGTTTTTTGACATGAATTCTTCATGTGGGGATTATTACTCATAAATAAAAGATGTTATTAAAGGAAAGAAAAATTTTTTCGACACTGGCGGGGTTCGAACCCGCGACCTTCGGGTATACGCCCCCGTCGCTCTGCCAACTGAGCTACAGTGTCAGTTGGCATCCAGCGCGAAATTTCTCTATCCTTTGTTTCTTTTTTACACGTTCAAGTAGTATTTGCGTTTCCTACCTCCGGTTTACTACTAATTCGAAAGGCCACTTGTCTACCTTTTCAGATAGAATGCAAATGTTGGAAACGCCTAACTATCAATAATTTAATGTTTTTTGACATGAATTCCTCATGTGGGGATTATTACTCATAAATAAAAGATGTTATTAAACCCCGCCAGTGTCGAAATTTTTCTTTCCTTTAATAACATCTTTTATTTATGAGTAATAATCCCCACATGAGGAATTCATGTCAAAAAACATTAAATTATTGTAAGTTATTTGTCTGATAATAATGAAAATTTACAATAAGCTAAATGATATGGCCAGTGTTTCTGAGCTGGGTATTAACAGACTATAATGACGGAAATGCTTCGCTGACCTAGCATTCAAACGTTCAGCACTCAATCCAGAGGTCTCTGGATTGATTCCCAGGTGGTCGAGTCACAAATTGCAGGCTTAAATCAACTGATTATCCAAAAAAAAACATATAATTTTTACCTCGAAGAGTACGTCAAGCCGTCATTTTCAGCTTATATGACGGTATAGGTTTGCCGTGTAGTGTCGGTTTAGAATAGCACTACCCCATTTCTTCCGGTGGGTGTATGTTAGAGGCGACTAACGGTATGGGGCTATTAAGGGATTTTTGGGCGATGCGGTTGGAGACCCATCACCAACAACCTTTATTTATACTATCTTTTCCCCACTCAAATTTCCAAAAGTGGCTGAGGAATTTCTAATTCTTTAGCTCTGGCTACCCCTTCCTGGGATTTATAGCCGTGAGTATATGTTTGTATGTATGTATGACGGTAGAAATCGTTAGTTTACTAACCCTGCAAGACTAGCGTGAGCGACCTGTTAACTAGATAACGCGTGGAATAAAACAGCCGTCTCTTTCGCACATACATAGTATCGGCCTCTTCTCATTCTAACCGACAGAGTGACGATAAAATAGCGCAAGTGCTAGGCTCCCAGATAAAGCAGAGTGGGTAGGCATAAGCCTCTTGGTGGGGTCATTTATGGGCTGGGGGGAAGAAACTTAAACCTATTCATTGAAATATAGGCACTGTTGTTTATAAAAACAGTAATAAAAAATTAAAATTGGTAGATGATAGTTATCAATGAATGCACCAAACTTTTAAATGTACTTTATTCAATCCAAAAACACGGTCAAATCCAATACAAATAGTATTTCAATGATTGAATTTAAGCTCGATAATGAAAAATGTTCTCCAAATAGACTAGGAAACCAGTCTGAATAGTCAATTTTCGGTTGTATTGAATGCGCCGGCCGGGTCAGTAGCGATTGCAGCGGATATTGTTAATTCTATCGAAACTAAACCCGTAGGATGCCGCGTGAACTTAAAACATGTGTGTAGTGGAGGTATAGTTGCGTGATGGGGAAAGCGAATGCAATTTTGGCCAAATATTGCCATAAAGGCATTTTAATTTACGTCGTATTTTGTATTAAATGAATCAGCATTTATTTAGTTCATAGTCAGAAAAGTAACGGAGATCCTTACAAAATTAAAATAAATGTATATGCCTAACCATAATTTGCATAAACAAAAAGAAAAAACTTATTTCAATACAAAGTTAGCCCAATTATGCAAAACAGTTTCATTTTTTCTTAAAAATGGAACATTAAAAGTTATGGCTTATGAATACATCCAAAACATCATAATACCGCCTAATTAAAAATTCAGTATGAACCATAATTGTAGTGTAAACATATCTGCACCTTCGGATATCGCAGCGCCCGAACACCCGACTATAGCTTGGCACACTTCCAGTCGTCGTTTGTGCTTTAGTACTGCGATTATTTTCACTACTGCACTATTCAAACTGCTTTGGAATCCGACGACTGAATGGGCATGAAAGAAATTTCGTGTGCAACGACCGACAGTAATGACGGCCGTTGATTCTTTTGAATGTTGTATACCGCGGAAGGAAGAGAGGGAATTTAAAACGGTAATGGCATTCCGACCGGAACTTCAAAATATTTTATGTGGCTCTCAGTCGTCCGTAGACGATTGAATGCCAAAAAAGGATGACACTTGTACAATTTAGGTTCAATTTGGTGCGTCCCTTCATTAACATATTATCGCTTTTTTGTGAAATAAAATAGCTGGACTGGAATTCTCAAATGATAACTTATGTTTCTGATTCAGATAGGTTTTTGGAAAGTTAGTCGCATGAAAGAATCATAAACTTTTGTGTCTTTTTCAAAAATTTGTGTATTGCATGTGTACGAGTTAGGTCGTACAGAAGCGTGCGTCAGCATTTTACTCCATCTATTAGTTTTATTTAATTATTTATTCAGTTCGTTTATAGCTATCAAGACAGCTACGCGTGCTCATCAGTTATCAGTTACATTTAAGTTATTCTTCATTAATACAGTTTTCATTTACTATCAGTTTATCATTTTATTATATTATCAGTCACATAATCGGGAGCAGCCCGAACATTGGTCCTTCGAGCCTTCTGGAAAGCAGGACTCTAACACGTTTACATACACGCGCCGCACGTGCCGAATTGTGTCAGTAGTTTCGCTTACCGGACAGAATCAGTGAAGTGTGTACAGTAAACCACGTAAAGGATTATCTTTGTGTCTTACAAACACAAACCAAATCCTATCGAAAACTCATCGTATGATCAAGGTATACTGTGAGTAGCAGTCGCAGACCAGCATCAGCAGCAGATATCAAGTAAGATCTGTCCATTTTATTATTATCCATAAAAAATGTCGTCTATCAAGGATTTCATTGATAATCAAAAAGACCTCTTTAAATCAATTGAGAGCATCTTTACCAATTTTAAGAAAGATAGCCCAAGTAGGAAGACACCCGAGTATATCCAGCGAAGAATAAAAACCCTCGACAGTTATTGGGAAGAGTATGAGAGTAAGGTAGATGAGATATTGACGTCGGATTTACAGTTGGATGCAGAACTAAATGCTTTTATCAAGAAAGAGTTAGAAACAGTAAGAGTAAGATATACGACCATCAGGTCGGCGATCAGTAATTACGATTCACCCCCATTTGCTGAGTTAAAGCTTCCTGAATTTATTCACGACTCTACGAATGAGGGTGTTCAGTCCCAACCCTTGGAGCCTCGCTCGAGTAAATCGACAATTACTGCGAGTAAGACAGAGGAGCAGCTTCGAAAACAGCAGAGCAACTTTAAAGCTTTCCATCGCACATTGAAGAATATAGATCTCGACTCGGTATCAGAGAAATGGGAACTCGAAGATCTACTACGTTGTATTCAGTCCCGCTGGAACGCTATCGACAATCTTCATTGGGAACTTGACAGTAATTTGAACGGCTCCAATCAAGAATACGAGGCTATGTTCAGTGAGTACGAAAGAAATTACGAGTACATCAAGAAACTCATTAGCAAGAAAATATGGTCAGTCGCTCATATCAGCCAAACTACCCCTAAAATAGAAATTCCGGTGTTTAATGGGTCGTATAATAATTGGGTTTCCTTTAAAGAGTTGTTTCAAGAGGCTATCCACAACAACCCATCTATACCGAAAGCCACAAAAATGCAGTTCTTAAAATCTAAAGTTAAAGGGGAAGCAGAGAAGCTAATTCAACATTTATCTATCAGTGCTGATAATTACGAAACATGCTGGGAATTATTAAACCATAGGTACAATAACAAGAAACTAGTTTTTACATCTTATATGAATACCCTTACGAATTTACCGGTCATTCAACAAAAATCCGTCGCGCATATAAAACGATTACACGACACCACCCATGAGTGTGTCAATGCTATTAAGAACCTGGGAGTCGATATAACAACATGGGACCCCATACTGGTGTACCTACTATCACAAAAACTAGATAATGAATCATACTCAGATTATGTGGAATCAGTGAAAAACCCGAGGGAGTTACCCATCCTGAAAGAATTTCTTGATTTTTTGGAAATAAAATTCACAACGCTAGAAACTTCGCGTCGCAAGCAGGATGTTAATATTTCGACACAAAAGTACCAAGTCCATCTTAAACAGCAATCTAGCAATAATCGTAGTCAGCAACCTACTTCTTACAAAAATGCATTCCTATCAAGCAGTAAGATTAAAGTTCAATCGCCTAGTACGAGCAAAAAAGTAACATCAGCAAAATATCACTGTGCGCTATGCAACAGTTTTGAACATAGAATTTATTTTTGCAAACAGTTCATTGACATGCCTGGGAATATGAAATTAAAAACTGTCAAACGACTTAATCTCTGTCCAAACTGTTTGTTCGATCATCAAGAAAAAGCATGCACATCAGAGAAAGTATGTCGTGAGTGCAATCAAGGGCACAACAGTTTACTTCATGAGGCGTTTTCTCAGGAAGGTGCAGACAGATCGAACGTAACTTCAGCTGAAAATAAAGGTAATAAGGTCAAAAGTGGCTCGCACGCCTCACTGCAGAGTGGCTCGTATGAAGTTTTATTACCAACGGCTTTATTAAATATTGAAGCCGCGGACGGATCATCTTACACAATGCGTGCCTTATTAGACCAAGGGTCTCAGATATCAATTATCACTGAGAAAGCGGCACAGAGGTTAATGTTGCGTAGAAAGAAATGCCATGGTATAATTTCGGGTGTTGGTGACAAAGAAAGTAAGTGTAAAGGGATGATAACTATCAAGTGCTTATCAACCATCAGCTCGTTTACTTTTGAAACAGATGTTTTGATAATGAATCAACTTATAAAACCTCTACCAAACCAGTCTGTAGCGAAACCAAATTGGGCATATTTAGACCATATCAAGTTGGCAGATCCAGAATTCAATATCAGTCGCCCGGTTGATTTATTATTAGGAGCAGACGTTTATTCACATATCTTAATGGATGGGGTATGTAAAGCTGACTCGTCTCTCCCTGTCGCGCAACAAACCCAACTTGGTTGGATTTTAAGTGGAAACGCAAGAACTTTCCACTGCAATGTAGTTCTCAATAACTTACAAGATATCCAGCAGTTCTGGGAAACCGAAGAGATAACTTCCGAACAGACTGACTTGTCCGAGTCCGACTTAATGTGCCTAAAATACTATCAAGATACCACAATCAGACGGTCAGATGGACGCTATGAGGTCCGGTTGCCTCTCAAAGATAATTACCAAGAATTATTAGGGCAATCGAGAGCAAAAGCAATGGCACAATTTTATAAGTTGGAGCAGAGACTCAGTAAAAATCAAGTTACGGCAGTAAATTATAAATTGTTTATCGATGAGTATTTAGCTCTCGGTCATATGACACCATCAATGAAAGATAACAATAATATTACTCATTGTTATTTACCTCATCATTGTGTGACACGTGAGGAGTCTACTACTACTAAGTTACGTGTAGTATTTAATGCGTCTCAAAAAACATCAACGGGTGTAAGTTTAAATGAAGTAATGTGTCGCGGCCCTAATTTGCAACAAGATATTCAGAGCCTCATAATCAAATGGCGCCAATTCAAATTTGCTTTTACCGCTGATATTGAGAAAATGTTTCGACAAATATGGATAAATCAAGAAGATCAATACCTGCAAATGATCTTTTGGAGAGATAGTAACAAAAAGCAGTTGCAAGACTTTAAGCTCACCACAGTTACGTACGGAACCAAAGCAGCGCCTTTTCTAGCCATGAGAACCCTTAAACAGCTGGCTCATGATGAGAAGAAGAACTACCCCAACAGTTTAGCTCCTTGTGTTCTCGAAGAATCGTTCTACATGGATGACTTGATCTATGGGGCACATTCAATAGATGGTGCTAAACAAATACAATCAGATATGATAAGCCTCCTTAAGTCAGGCGGTTTTAATTTACGAAAGTGGAAGTCCAATACACCCGAGTTACTACAATCCGTAAAAGCAGACATAGACAATCAAGAAAATTTTGATTTCAAGCAGAATGAATCAACCAAAGCCTTAGGGCTTGGATGGAACCCACACACTGATAATTTCACATTTCAATCTAAAGACTTTTCAGTGTGTGAACGACCAACCAAGAGAGTGCTTCTATCAGATATATCTAAGCTCTTTGACCCTCTCGGCTGGCTTGCCCCGCTTACCACTAAACTAAAAATACTATTTCAAGATGTGTGGAAAACCAACACACAGTGGGACGAGCCTGTTCCGCAACACATATGTGACGAGTGGAATAAGATAAAGAGCAGTATAGAAATTATTAGTACCTATCAAGTACCCAGGTGGATTCAAACAGAAGAGAATGAAATATGTGAACTTCACGGTTTCTGCGATGCCAGCACTAAAGCATATGCAGCCGTGGTTTATTGTAAAATAAAAAAAGCCACCGGAGTGACTATTACTTTAGTAGCAGCAAAAACTAAAGTAGTCCCGTTAAACAAAAGCACATCCTTGCCACGACTTGAGCTTTGCGGCGCTTTATTATTAGCCAAATTGATGGATAAAATTGTAAAAAGTCTGAGAAATTATACGGTGCAAGCCTATGGCTGGACTGATTCCATGGCTGTGCTTGGTTGGCTTAGCGGGCCATCAGATCGTTGGAAGCCATTCGTTGCAAACCGCGTAACACAAGTTACAACAATCATGCCGGCAGATACTTGGAGATACGTTAAATCAAAAGAAAATCCAGCTGACTGTGCAAGTCGGGGCCTCACCGCTATCCAACTAAAAGAATTAAAGATGTGGTGGATGGGTCCGCAGTGGTTAACAACATTCGAACCTGAACCTTTAAATCAAATGTATAACACAAATGAAGAGCTTAAGAAAAATAAGCAAGTCAATGTAACAGTATCCTTCGAAAACAACGTCATAAAGCAGATTTTAAACAAGCAAAGTACAATAACAAGAGCGACTAGAATACTGGCCTGGGTACTGAGATTCACATACAGAACTGAAAATAGAAAAAACCTGACTTTAGCTGAACTTAAGAAAGCCACGTCCCTCATAGTAAAATTCACACAAAGAGAAATATTTTTTAATGAAATAACAAACTTAAATGAAAATCAAAACGTAAGCAAGAAAAGTAAACTTAGTATTTTCAATCCATTTTTAGATGTAGATGGAATTATTAGAATAGGTGGCAGGCTCCAAAATGCCGCATTGGATCCGGAAATGAAACACCCAGCTATTATCCCCAATAATACAAGACTTGCAGATCTCATCATTGATCAGGCTCACAAGTCCACATATCACGGAGGAGCGCGATTAACCACCGCCTTTATCAGACGCAAATATTGGGTTATTGGTGGATACAACGCAGTCAAAAAACGCATTCGGCTATGTGTCATATGCAAGAAACAGAACCCTACGTTTACTCCACAAATAATGGGAAATTTGCCAGAACCAAGAGTAAATATCTCTCGCCCTTTCAAAAAAGTGGGCGTGGACTTTACAGGGCACATTTTTGTCAAATCCAACAAGGGCCGCGGAATAAAAACAACAAAGGGCTATATATCTGTGTTCGTGTGCATGGCCACTAAGGCTGTACATTTGGAATTGGTCTCGGACTTATCGACCTCTGCATTCATGGCAGCACTAAGAAGAATGGCAGCCCGAAGAGGAACACCAAGTGACATTTATAGCGATAATGGTACGAATTTTGTCGGCTCTAGTCGCGTACTACAACAAGAGTATCGCGAAATAATCAAATCTATTAATGAAGATATGCATCCCGAGTTAAATGACATGAATATCAAGTTTCATTTCAATTCACCATCATGGCCTTCGGGAAATGGTCTTTTTGAGGCCGCAGTGAAGAGCGTCAAATTTCACCTCAAAAGAGTCATCGGAGAGCAGAAACTCACATTTGAAGAATACTCCACTCTGCTTACCCAGGTAGAGGCGTGCTTAAATTCAAGACCACTGTGTGCACTAACTGAAGATCCGAATGACTTAGACGTACTCACTCCGTCACACTTTCTATCTAGTGGACCGACGCTAACCATACATAATACGGAAACAGATCTCAGAACAAGATGGCACTTAACCCAAAAAATTGTGAATGATGTTTGGCGTCGTTGGCGAGATGAATATTTGAGCAACCTATCAATAAGAAGCAAGTGGAGGCAGCCACAAGCAAATATTAAAATCAATGACGTCGTCATAATAAAAGAAGACAACCTTCCACCAGGCAAATGGTATCTAGGTCGGGTATTGGAATTACATCCTGGTACAGATGGTTATGTCCGAGTTGTGACCGTAAAGACAAAAAATGGCATATTGAGAAGACCAATCCTCAAACTCTGTGTCTTACCCGTTCATCAGTCAGAAACACAAATAAAATCAGTTAAGGAAGACATTCCTGAGCCACAACCAAAATCAGTTTCAAGATCAAGGAAAACAGTAGGATTTGTCTTATCTTCATTATTAACATTATGTTTAGTACTTCTGTCAACCCCGCCCTCAGAATGCGCCTACAACATGACAACACTCCAAAACAATAATAGCGTATACTTCGATCGCATTACAGACATGCAATTGATAAGAGATAAATGGCGCTTAATTGTGTTTTACGATACTCAACCTTATCGAGACGGTAACATGGCTCTTCAAAGGTACATAACCTACCTAAACAATTTATGTATGAAAATAAAAGACTCGTCGCACTGTGAAGGTATTATGTTGCAGCTTAATCATGAGGTGGCCGAACTCGAATACAATAATAATATCCTAACTAATCATAATGGCGACACCTCGTCTAGCAGTCACCGGCAGCGACGCGGCCTTATCGATGTAATTGGATACGCAGCAAATAGTTTGTTTGGTGTACTTGATGCTCGTTTTGCCGAACAATATGAACGAGATATAAATCTTGTTAAAGAAAATCAGAAACATTTGGCCTCGCTTTGGAAAAACAGTACTTCAATAGTTGAGGCTGAGTTTAACATGTTAAAACGTACGGAAAGTGTGATCGATAAGCACTACAAATTTATAACCCGAAAATTCAATACCTTAGATAAATCAGTATATCAGATGCAAAGCAACATGCAAAATCTGTCGATCATGAACGACTTTATAACCACCGCTATGATTGCAAATAATATTGTATCTACATTGAACAAAATACAGCTTACACTACTTGATACTGTAACTAATATTTATAATGGAAAGTTCAACTTTCACCTTATTACCCCTGATCAGTTGAGACACGAGTTGGGAACTATTACAGAACAGCTACCGAAAGACCTCTCCTTACCTATCATGAAAACAGACAGCTTATCAGAAATATATAATTTATTGGAAGTTCGAGCCCGGGTAACCACAAGATACATTATATTTGAAATCCTGATTCCACTCATCGGTGACGACTTGTATGAGATATCAAGAATCATACCTATTCCACGCTTACTAGACCACAACAAAGAAATTGCGATAGTACCAGTGTCAGAGTATGTTGCCGTAAACCTCAGACAAGACTCATTCATAGATATCACTGAACAAGATATAAAAGCTTGCATACATAAAAACCCCGAAATCTTACTATGCAACGTCAAAAACAGAATTTATTATATCAAGGACGATAAGAGTTTCTGCAAAAAGAATCCCTATTTCAAATCATGTGAAACTATTACCAAGTCATGCGAGAACAGGTGGATAGAACTGACAAAATTAAACAAATATTTTTATTTTTATTGCGAACCAACCCATGTAAAGCTAGTATGCGACGATCATATCACCCAGGTGCAACTGAAAAATTACGGATTTTTTAACATCGATCAAGGATGCATTATTAAATCAGCGGATTTCTTTTTATATTCTCACAGATTAGAGATCAGTAAAATGACCGTAAGCTCAGAAATAAAAATACCGGAAATTTCACAAATCAACCACATCATAAATGTATCCATACCAAATGGTTCAGTTACTGAAGATCAATCAGAACTTAACCCACATTCTCGTCAAATGAAAGAGATCGAAGAGAAAATCAAAACCATGCAGAAGAGTCAGCCGTTATTAGAAGGGATGGCCTCTCATACCATCCACCACTACGCTGCAATCTATACGATGTACGCGCTGCTAGCAGTGATAGCCATAGCGTTGGCATACCACCGTCTCCGCGTGCGGGCCGGCGCGCCGCCGGCCGGCTCCTCGCCGCCACCCGCGCCCCGCGCACCGCCCGCTGCAACGCACAGCACCCCAGTGCCATCCAGCAGTGACAAGTGTAGTGTTTATAGTGAAGTGAACGACTTTGTTCGAAAATCTGCCAAAAACCTAAGCACGAAATCGGCAATCGTAGAAAGCAAACGATCTAGAAAAAATTTAGGGTCATCACCAGTACTAAACCAAGTTTCGTTCGTGTCAAAGGATGTTTAATAATACTAAGTTGTCAGTTCGTTCCTGCAACTAGTAAAATATTACAATATAAACAATATAGTGCATATTTTAGTTTAGCGTTACTTACTAACACAAACATTAATTTTGAATCAGAATATGTCGATCATGATGTATCACAATCATTTGCACCTCATAAGCCATCATTATAGTTTTATCACTACTACTAACCCCATTTCTCCCGCCCGGGAAGATGTACGAGTTAGGTCGTACAGAAGCGTGCGTCAGCATTTTACTCCATCTATTAGTTTTATTTAATTATTTATTCAGTTCGTTTATAGCTATCAAGACAGCTACGCGTGCTCATCAGTTATCAGTTACATTTAAGTTATTCTTCATTAATACAGTTTTCATTTACTATCAGTTTATCATTTTATTATATTATCAGTCACATAATCGGGAGCAGCCCGAACAGCATGTGAAACGTGGCAGACAGACAGACATAATGAAACACAAACGTTTTGTTTCAAATCCGTATAATGAATTAATTATACAGACAAAATAAAAAACTTTGTGAGAAATTACACAAAAATTATACTTTACTAACCTATTATCTTTTCCCAATTGTGAGAGTCTATTGTTATACTCGCATTACACTAAAACATAAAATAATTCAATTATCACAGCGAGAATCAATTATTTTTATACTTTAACCTACTCCATAAGTTTATTGGGGTTTTAACTATATAAAAAAGCTCAAATTACGTAGTAAACACAATCGCATATTTTTTAATAATTCTATAAAGACACAAAATACTAGTTTTGTCTTATTATAAATAGCGACATATATCGTTGTTATATTACACACATTGAAAGACCCCAAGAATTAAATTAAATTGATATCATTGAATCTTTGTAAAATTTATAATATTTGAGACTACTTATATTTAGTATCTCTTTTATTGTTTAAAGGATAATATCTGTGTACTACTGACACACCATACAAGTTACACTAATATATAAAATCAAATTACATGCTTAAGTAAAATATATTAATGGAACCGATGTCGAACTAAAAAGACGCAAAAGTAAAATTTCACCACTCCTTGAAAACTAGGAGCTTAAAATAAGTCATATGCAAATTTATGGAACCAAGAAATATGGCTTAAAAGCGAGGCACTTTGCGTAATCTCAAGTCGAGTGTCAAAACCGAGAATAATGCAGGTAAACACAGGCAATGTGCTCTCTTAAAGCCACGCGTTGTGTCGAATATATTTTTGCATACAAAGTTTTCAATTTGCATAATCTGCAGCTGTGTGAAAACGTTTAATAAGTAGACGAAGCTTATAGTTTCGTGGTAATAGTTTGGCAATATTGAGTTTGCTGGAAAACAGGTTTTGGTAAACAATAGAGAAACATCACGTATTAATATTGGTGGTGGAAGTTGTTTTGACTTGCTGATCGCTTTTACGCTTAACCGCGAACTATTTTCAATATGAAGCAAAAATCTCTGCATACTTGTATTTATAAGTCTATAGTTTACTTCTAAAACAGCGTAGCCGAACAATTTAAAATTGAACCAGCAAATCATTCGCGTGCAAGAAAATTCATGGAATTTTGTAGAATAGATATATGAATTTTGAATTATTTGCTACAAATTGTGTTTGTAACAACAATAGTTGCAGTGATTACTACTAAATTTTAAATTTAATATTAGTAAACAAATAACATGCTTATATATACTCATGCCATTTGTTCAGGGTGGGCACAGACTATCGATCACCACATTGTACGACTGCTGGCAGGATTTCCAAAGAAGATAGAATGAAGGATACCTGTGATACATGAATGTAAAGAAAGCTCAAGAACTATGCTGTGTAGTGTCAGCTTAAAATAACAATACCCCATTTCTACCCGTGGGTGTTCGTAAAGGGGGGCTAGGAGGGGTATTGAGGATTTTCTAGTGAATACGGGCGATGTGGTTGGGACCCATCACCAAAAACCTTCTCTTCCAATCTCTTTCCCAATTAACTTCCAAAAATGGCTTACAGATTTCTAATTCTGAAGCCCTGGCTACTTCTTCTAGGGATTTTAGATGTATGTATATACGAATTGTTATATAGTTGAGTATGTATGCATATATCGCACTCTCAGAACGAAAGAGGCTCAAGTCCAAAAATAGTGATATTGAGTTACAATCATAAAGAGGCATAAAAAAGTATGTTCTAAAACAAAGGCACTTATTGTTATAGGGACGGAAAATTTGCTATCTTGTTTTTTTAACAATAAGTGCCTTTGTTTTACTATTTATCGGAAAGAGCATATTTTTTTATGTCTCTCTATGATTGTAACTCAATATCACTATTTTTGAGTTGAGCCTCTTTCGTTCTGAGAGTGCGGTATGTTAGTTCTCTATATACCATATGTATATCAAACCCATCCAAGCAATAAGCTTACAAGATCCATCTGTTATTATAAGCAATTCGTATTAGTATATTACTTAAGACAATGAAGTGTAAAGAGAAACCAGTGAAGTGTAACCAAGTGATTATCGGCGTTCTCATGCTACTTAATCAGAGTATTGTTGAGTGTATTCAGTCAAATTCTAAGAAAGGGTAATTGGTATGTTTGAAAGCTGATAGTATGATTAGTTATCTTATGCAAATCAATTTATATTCGAAACCACAATCTCACAATAGATAAAAAATCGATTTGTTTTATTTACCATAGTTAGTACGAGCTATCTTTTAACTAGATATCGCGTGGAATAAAACAGCCATCTCTTTCTGTCAAATCATCCTAACTGATATCGTGTCGATAAAATAGCGCTCGTACTAGAACACCCGTTCTTAGGTATTGATGTATGTATTTTTTACCAGCGACTATATAGGCACACAGGCACTAATATTAGGCACGTTTATGTTATTGTAAGTTGTTCTATCCATATTTACCAACTCCACTTGAGTATTTCTGTTACTTCATATTACTTTAACTCATAACAGGGCAATGTTTTAATGCTGCAAGTTAAATATAACAATATCAATACAAAAGTGTTATAAAATACTGTTCAATTAAACAAATGCGTTGCTCACATAAAAATAAGGTGATGGCTCGTAATTCAATGTTCCAGCCCTTTACGATCATAAATTGTCGATTAACGTTCGCCGCCTGAATAACACCCAAGGTTATAACGTTATTTTTATGCTGGTAACTTTATAGATATTATTTTATTTTTAATTATCGAAGACCTGAGCCATGCCAAAACATATATAAATTGATGATAATAAGAATTTACATTACAAAGAAAGTATTTATCTTGTACTGTATTAAAGAAATTTTAGGTAGTTGCTCTTAGAGAATCATCAAGAATAAGATATATGTTTTAAACTTTTCCCCTCTAGGCTTTCAAAAGGAGCTCAGGAATTTTTAATTCTGAATCTTTGGTTATGTCTTTTAGAGATTTAGGGAACTTTATGTATGTTTCTATATGAAAAAAAGTCACTAGGAAGAAAGTGGGGTCTAAGTTTAAATTTTGAAATTAAGCATTTTAAGTAGATTCTACATAAAAGAATATGAATCCTCAATCATGAAGTAATACCAGTGGGTAACCCTGGCGCGACTACGTCGCGTCCGATAAAATGAGTTTATTTTGAAATTTTCCGACCAATCACAGCGCAGCTCTTTTGAATTTCTAGTGAATTTTTCTGATTGGCTGGTTTGAAAAAAATCCGACCAATCACAGCGCATCTCTGATCGACTAAAGTTTGCGCGCGCTTATGACACTCAAGCAAAGTCTATGGGCCAAAATCGAAATTTTGAAATTCTGTAACAATTAACTTAATCCAGTTACATCAGATGTCTGAATTTTGTGCACACCACGGCCGCGAACTGTACAAAACGATACCTGAACCAAATTTCTAGCTTAACTCATCACGTCACAGGCTTCCGGGCAAGAAAGAGGCTTACAGAAATAATATATAAAGATAATTGGCAAATAAACAGCCAACAAAAGACAAACATGGCATTCTTCACAGCCCCTATATAAGCCCACCAATGGGCTCGAGCCTACCCTATATAGGGCGATTTAGCCTGAGTCCACCATGTCGGCCAGTTGCGGGTTGGCAGACTAACGACTACAACCGTAATAGTAGCCGGGGCCGACGGCTTAACGTGCACTCCGAAGCACGGAATCATCTTAATTTTCGGATAATCAGGTGATTCAAGCCTGCAATTTCCTTCCAGACTGGGTTAAATCGTACAAATTAAATTTGTAAGGTTACCACCCCCCGGGGATTGAACCCGAGACGTCCGTACTTGAAACCAAGCGCTTAACCGCAAGACCACGGAGGCAGTCACAAACATGGCATGTTTTAGTTCAATTGAAGGAGCAAACTAATTTTGTGTTGGTTTATTCACTATCTCTGTTTAAACTTGTTTGAATTTCTTGTTTTGTGATTAAAACTTAAGGAAAAGGCATATATGGAGTGTAAAGTGGCTTGGACACATAGAACGGAAGGATGGATGGAGATATATTGAACTAATGTGGATGGAAATAATAGTATAGATTGGGCATGCAAGAGTCTAGACTGAAAAGGGTATTACAAAAGCGGGGGTCCAAAGTTTGAAGAATAAAAGAACATGAATGATAAGAATATTTTATGCGCTCATCTATAACTATTAACTTGTGAATTCAACAAGAGTCAAATGATGAAGCACATGTAGACAGAAAGATAGAATGAATGGTCTGTATGAAGACTGATGAATGTAGGGAAAGCAGGAAAGGTGAGTCAGAATCGTTCGAAGTGGCGATCAATCCTCTTCGCTCCATTACCACCTACTTACCCAACGGGAATAAATGGTATGAGTATAATTAAAACATATCACTCATATGACGATCAGAGTATTCATAACACAATATTTATGCTGATTAACCGAAAACCAAGTTAAAAGCTTAAGATAAATAAATAATACAATAAAATATAATTTCCTAGTTAAGTTTATCTTGCAAAAAACAAGACAAAAGGTTTGACCTATAGTGTATGCCTAGTAAAGGGTATTGGACACAAATGCCTGAAAATAGTTTCAGGTTGAACACTGATTTGCTTATAAGTTATTTTCTGCTTTTGGGTAGGGGTAACTAGGGGTTGTCAATGTAGTGTAGATTATTTTTAGCATTTTGATGTGTAATCAATAAAATTTCTAAATAACTAATTTCTTTGTTTCATACTGGGCTTTAAATATAACATAACATAAAAGTTCACGTCGTATATCCCCGAAGGGGTTGGCAGAGGTACTAATACTTTTGAACATCACGTGATTTTGTCAACTGGTGTTCAGAGTACCCACGTTTTGCATGGACAGTGTACTCCAGTGATAGGGGGCAGGTCTATCGCCGTTTTGTACGAATACACTGTCACATGACTTAAGTACAACTCATCCATGTGGGTTTTCTCACGATGGTTTCCCTCACCGTTAACAACCATGGAAAATTAACCACACCTATGTCTTTAGGGAAGACAAATTGGTGTAGACCCAACCCAGTATTTGAACACTAGTCGTTTGCACGATAACCGATGTTCTACCCATTGAGCTATCACTCGTCTACGTCATGTTGGAATAGTAAAGTGCATACTAGCAAATAAAAGAAAAGGTTGTGCATAAAAATACTTTCAAATAAATATAGTTATTTTGACAAAACAAATGGTCTGAACTTACAATAAAAGGATGTGTGTAAAAAAAAGTTTTATATGTTAAGTTGTTTATTACGTAACGAACGTATTTATGTATTATTTACGTATTTATGTAATGTATGTTAGTAGTTGTCAGAGTTAGATTTATATTTTATATGTTAAGGTAGTTTAGGATTTTAGTCTATAATACATGATTGAAGGAAACACACGTCTTTTATTTGTCAGTGGCGAACGAGTATAAATTATAACTAGTGAAGTTGTAAAATACAGTGTCACAATGTCGGTGGGACAAATGCGTGAGTTTGTGATTGGGTCGAGTAGCTGGAGCAGCTACGTGGAACGGCTGGAAATGCATTTTCTCGTCAACAAAGTGGAGGATAGTTTGAAATTACCGACGTTAATATCCGTTATGGGTGAAGACGCGTATGAACTGTTGGTAACATTGGCTAGCCCTATTAAACCAGCTAGCTTATCATACAAGGATGCAGTGAAATTGTTGGCCACCCATCTTCAACCACAACCATCGGAGTTGGCAGAGAGATACAAATTCCGGCAACGACGTCAACTTAGTGACGAATCCATCACCAACTATGTGACATGTTTAAGGAAAATGTCTAAATATTGTGCGTTTAAGGAGGCGCTGAATGAAAATATGCGGGACCAGCTTGTTTGCGGGTTAAAAAGTGACGCCATTAGGCAAAAATTGTTTGCGGAGAATGAGCTCACGTATAGCAGAGCGGTTGCATTGGCGCTATCTTTAGAGGCTGCTGAACGGGATGCAAATAGTGTAGTGGTGGATTACTCGAACAATCAGTCAAAATATACAGAACAGTTAAACGTACTAAATTTAAATGAGTGTTCACGATGTGGTGATACCAAACATAATAGACATGACTGTGTATATAAAAACTATATGTGTTACGCGTGCAAAGAAGTAGGCCATCTTAGAAAAATGTGTTCACGGAAATTCAATCATGCCAGGAGGACTCAAGAATCGGCGGGTAAAATGAGAAGCCAATTAATACATCGCGGGCAGGTAGCGGGAAACGGCGCGGTGAGTGCCGTTGGCGCTGGAAGCGGCGGCGGCGGCGCAGCGACCAACAATCGTTGGCGGGCCGAGAGACGCGGGGGGCGCGGAACAGCGCATGCGCAATCGGTAGTGCACAGCAGAGAGCGAACCAAGTTGAACTTGTTGAATGATCACGATGACGCAATCACTTCGGAATCGGAAGAAGAAGAGCGTTTGTATCAAATGTCGTTAGGGAAATATAAACCGGTTAGTATTACTATTAAAGTAAACAATTGTCTGTTGAATATGGAGATTGACACCGGATCAGCATTATCTTGTGTTAGTAAAAAAGTGTATGATGAATTATTTAATCAATTACCAATAAAACCTTGTAAGTTAACTTTAAAATTGTATGATTGGTCGACCATAAAACCTTTAGGCTATTTAGAAGTCATTGTTGATTATAATGGAGTCAGTAAACAGTTAGATTTGTATGTCATAGACAGAGGCACTACTAGTTTGTTGGGTCGGCAGTGGTTAGCCGAATTAAATATTCCGGTATATGTGCCGAGTGCCAGATTAGAATTAAATCATATGCCAGAGTGTAGTGCAGAACACATAAAGATTATAAACGATGTAATTTCCAGGCATGAATCGCTGTTTGACGGAACACTGGGTAAATACACGGGAGGTCGAGCCAAGCTAAAGGTGCGCGAGGGCGCGAATCCTATTTTTTTCCGGGCGCGACCGCTGCCTTACGCGTTGCGTGAGCGGGTGGATGCGGAGCTCGACGCGATGCTGCGCGCGGGCGTTATCGAACCTGTTACCCATTCCGACTGGGCCACTCCGCTCGTAGTGGTAAACAGAGCGGACGGGGGACTTAGAATATGTGCGGATTACAAGGTAACCCTTAATAAAGTATTATCGATGGATAGGTTTCCGGTCCCAAAGATAGAAGACTTATTTAGCAATATGTGTGGTAATCAATGGTATACAAAGATAGATCTCTCACAAGCATACAATCAGTGTGAGTTAGACGAGGATTCAAGGCAATATACGGTGATAAATACGCATAAAGGGCTTTTTAAATATAATAGATTAGTGTACGGTTTGTCGTCGAGCCCGGGAATATTTCAAAAGTTGATGGTTGATATGTTTGCAAAGTTGCCAAATGTACTGGTCTTTTATGACGATATATTGGTAATGAATAAGGACTGGGATAGTCATTTAAAATCTATTAACGATGTTTTGGATATATTAGGTAAAAACGGGCTTAAAGTTAAAAAAAGTAAATGCGAATTTTTACAGAGGGAGGTTAAATATTTAGGATTTATAATAAACGCAAACGGTATCCGGGTAGACCCGGAGAAAATAAGGGCAATGGTTGATATGCCCCACCCTAGGAATGTGTCGGAACTTAAATCATTTTTAGGAATGGTTAATTTCTATGGGAAATTCATAAAAAATTTAAGTTCTACATTATCACCTTTATACAACCTTTTAAAAAAAGGAACTCCTTGGACTTGGGGAGTAAATCAAAATTCAGCTTTCGAGTCAGTCAAAAAGTTTTTATGCGGTACTAAGACATTAGCACATTTTGATATGAGTCAGGAGACAGTGCTGACAGTGGACGCGAGCTCCCGGGGCCTGGGTGCGGTGTTGGCGCAGCGCGCTGGCAGTGGCCAGAGCGCAGGTTCGGAGCGCGTGATAGCATATGCGTCGCGATCACTTAATGCACATGAAATACACTATAGCCAAATTCATAAAGAAGCATTAGCTATAGTGTTCGCGGTTGAAAAATTTCACCAATACCTATATGGCAGGCGCTTTGTTCTACGTACTGATCATAAGCCTCTTGTCAGTATTTTTGGTTCAAATATAGGGGTGCCAGCGACGGCAGCGAGTCGGTTACAACGATGGGCTATTAAATTATCAGCATATAATTTTAATATAGAGTATGTTAAAACGGATAAGAACACGGCTGATGTCTTATCTCGTTTAATTAAGTCGCAAAAGGATGAGGGAATTCGGGAGGAGAATAATTTACCAGAACAAACATATTTACATTTTGCGACCGATGCCTTGTTACTAGACTATTCAAAACTCAAGAAAGATACTCAGAACGATCCCATTTTGAGCCGGGTCTTAAGTTGCATATCGGACGGATGGCCGACAGACGTAGATATTAAAGAATTAAAACCATATTTCAATAGAAAGAACGAGTTATACGTAGAGTTAGGTTGCATAATGTGGGGTCACCGGGTAGTCATTCCATCTTCATGTCGAGCAAAGGTGTTATTAGAGTTACATGACCCACATATGGGAATAGTAAAAACTAAATGTCTAGCGCGGAGTTACGTGTGGTGGCCCGGTGTAGACGAAGCGGTGGAGGCGGCGTGCCGCGAGTGCGAGGTGTGCGCCGTCGTGGCGGACGTGCCGCCGGGACACGCGCCGCAGTCCTGGCCGTGGCCGTCCCGGCCCTGGTCGCGTTTACATCTCGATTTTCTGGGACCTATCTACGGTAAGAGTTTTTTAGTTATGATAGATTCATGTTCAAAATGGATCGAAGCGGTTGAAATGAAAAGGACAACCGCACTAGCAGTGATAGCAGTTTTAAGAGATATCTGGGCTAAGTTTGGTTTACCTAAGCAAATTGTTAGTGACAACGGGCCTCCCTTTTCCAGTTCAGAATTACGTAATTTTTTAAAACATAACGGCATAGAGCATATTTTTTCGGCTCCTTACCACCCAGCTTCTAACGGGGCTGCAGAAAACGCTGTTAAACAGTGTAAACGGGCCATTCAGAAGGGGGTGAAACAAAATATGGATATACATACGGCATTATGTAGGTTTTTGTTAGCTTATAGAAATACGGAGCATACCACAACCGGTGAAAGTCCGGCTAAAATTTTATTAGGTCGCAAGCTGCGTATGCGGTTAGATAACATTAAACCTGAGCGCGAAGCGCGAGTTAGGTCGCGGCAGGCTCGCATGGAGGCGGATGCGGGGGGCGCGCACCGTGCACTGGAGCCGGGGGACGCGGTGTGGTATCGTGACTATAGGGGTTCAGACAAATGGTCGGCAGGTACTATTAGTAAACAGCTAGGTAGTACGGATTATAGCGTGACAACTACTTTGGGAACGGAAATCCATCGGCACATCGATCAATTAAGAGAAAGGGTTCTTAAGTCAAATTCTATTGTAAGTGATAAATTAGTCAATCAGTCATCAGATTTATCACAAATTCCTTTAAGTTTTCCTATAACCAGTGGTACGGAGAGGGAAAATAGATTAATTATCTCGGAAGAGAGTAGAGTAAGGGATTCGTCTGCAACAAACACAGAACCTAACGAAACCGCTATCGTCGATTTGACTCCAAATCCTATGTGTGTGCCCAGTGTGCCGACTGACTCGGAAACAAATACTAGTCAGGATGTACGTCGTTACCCGTTACGGCAACGTAAAGCACCTGATCGTTATGGTTTTAGCAATACTGCTCAGGTGTAAATATTATTTGTCATATAAGTTGTTTTGTTTTAGTTTTTAATTATTCTTTTCTTTTTATTAGGTTTTTATTTAGGTTAATAAGTTTTATGTGAACATGTTGTATTTTGTAAATAAGGGCGGAGGTGTAATGTATGTTAGTAGTTGTCAGAGTTAGATTTATATTTTATATGTTAAGGTAGTTTAGGATTTTAGTCTATAATACATGATTGAAGGAAACACACGTCTTTTATTTGTCAGTAACGAACAATTTGTTCATTTAGTTCATTTACTACTCATATTTCATAAAACAAAATAAATATTTTGCGCTTAAAAATGTGATGAGATACGCTACAAAATATAAAAGAAACACTTGAAAATGTTTTGTTACCTTCAATAACCTGCGTTTAGTAGTATGAGAAAAAACCAAAGAAAAAGTTAAAACGACCCTTAAAACATTAAGTCTTATTCGTTTTTATAGCTGTGGTAATGTGTACTCGAAGTACACAAGTTTCTTTTAACAACCACCTAAATCGTTGCTTTCCCTAGTTTCAGCGCTCTCATAAATTAAAAGCAGAAAAACTTCTTGTTTGCAACCTTTTTGCCAGCTGGCTTTAGATCCCTACTCTTTTTCTAAACTTCAGTTGCTAGGTAATCAATTTATGTATTCGTCTCTGTTTTGCTTCAGTATTCGGTGAATACATGAAAGAGACAAAAGCATGTACTTATTTTTGTTTTTAGTAAAATATAAAAGTTTACCGCATGATTTATTTAGGCCTCGTTTATTTATATTATGATAAATATCTTAAGATTTATGTTCACCGCTTTGTAATTTTGGAGATTTATTTTTGTCTAAATTGATTTAAAATAACACGCAATACATAAAACTAACGAAAAATTTTGTTTGGCTTAGCTTTTTCATATATGTGAACTGCTCTCTTTAAATACAGTGCTCCGACCAGGAATACTAGAAAGCATACACCACTGGTCGAACCCAAAGTTAACACTAATTATAGAAAAAACTCTTTTGTTATTAGATATACGCATAGCATAAACGATATTGACTTGGATGTTGACATATTATAGTTCTAGTGCTCATTCTATAAGATCGGCTCTGGTCAATCAGTTCTGTGAAAGGTAATTTGTTTTACGCAATGTAATTTAAGATATATGCTTTTTTTCCAACTCGCACTTTCCCTTTCGTTTTATTGGTTGTACAATACATACGCCATCACTTTTGATAGTATTTGCTTTTTTGCACATATCTATAGATTTTCGAAAATAAATTGAATTGTTAATTATATTCGAAATTATAATGCATATATGAATTTTTGTACCACTTATAAAACACTACTTATAATAAAAAATAGAAAAAAGGAGAAATCTGACTTCAAAGAAAGGTCAACAAACTGTAGTATAGTAAAATAATAAAAAACACTTTGGAAAGTGATCAAATTGTTATTTTATTTACAACTATCCTTTTTGATGTTGGTGTCTATGAATTCAATATACAGATTCATTTCAATTATTGGAAAGTACAGATTTTGAATCATTTGTTCATAAATGGCTATATTTTAAAGTCTTTTTTTTTATTATTATTAAACACTTTATTGCATACAAATACAATGTTTTTTATATAGGTACAGATCATTAGGACTAAGTACACAAAGGCGCCTTAACGCGATTTCTTCCAGTCAACCTTTATGGTAAGGAAAAACAAGTACAAAACTCTTAAACAGAAGTCATTGAAAATTAATATGCAAATAAAACCAAACTTAACTAAACACACACAACCTATTTACAACCCTAACCTAAATATTAATTTATATATCCAATATGTATAATAATTATATTATATATACTTATTCTTTATAAATATACACACATATGTATATATATATATATATATATATATGTATTTGTTGTTAATGACATTGTTACTTACGTATGTATTCCACATATTTTTTAGGTATATCGATTTTTCAGGATTACATATGAGATATACAACTTAGATACACGTACTTAGATAAAAAACTCATACAACATAAATAAGAAAATAAGAATTAAAAAATGCACAAGTATCGAAAGAAATGCATGTATTCTAGATTTAATTAATTTGGAAGAGCTAATTCATAGAGGAGGCATTTGCGCGGCTAGAAATACTTTTTCCATTATCATAGGCGCATAATAATTTACTGTGGGAATGTCTTTTCTTGCGGGCATAAGCTTCTTCACGCGAGATCGCATTTTTGTATGCTCCCTCGGCGAATACACAAGTGTTGCTACGAAATATTAATGTGATTTTAAGTAAGATTCGTTCAAAGAATTATATTAAAATGCATTAGGCTATACCTGTAGGAAATTTATGTTTTAAAAAATATTTTTTTCTGTGGATTACTTATGGTTCAGTGCTTTAAGTCTTAATACACCTGTCTGCGGTTTTAGGTTCTTCGAAATCAAATCTTGATCCCAAAAGTATGAAGAAAGATAAATTTACAAACGCTTTTAGTGATATTTTCCTTAGCTAGCCTTGGATATTTCTGGCAAATTCTTTGAAAAGTTAAATGCTTCCTATTCAGCTACGGAACTGTTACTATGTAAATTATCTACAAGTTTTTACTATTGTTCATACATGCATATCCTCACGGCTATAAATTACTAAGAGGCGTAGCCAGAGCTATGGAATAAGAAATTCCCAGCCACTTTTGGAACTTTCTTTGGAAAAAGATTGTAAAATAAAGGTTGTTGGTCTCCAACCGTATCGCCCAACAATCACATAATAAGCCCAATAACCTAAGTAGCCTTTTGCGAACACCCACGGGTAGAAACGGAGTAGTGCTATAAGCCCAAACTACACTGCTCTAATATTTTAAGTATGCAGAAAAGATTAGCAAAACAAAGACAGCAACTAGATCAAATAATAACATCGGCGTGCGTGAGTGTGAGTGCGTGGCATTAGTATGGTGCGTTTCTGGTTGGCCTTAATAGAATTAGTTGAATATTTGATGTTTCAACAAATTTAAAATTTTTATATTTAGAGTATTATTGTAAAGAATTAAGATATATTTCTCCGTGTTTGCATAAAAATAAGATATCATAAGTAAATTAAGCATGTAGAGTAAATATGTAAAAAGTACATCATTATTTTCTGATTTCTTTATTAAATAGGAAGTTATTTAATATTATCTTTCTTAGATTCATCAAGTTTATATATTTTCTGTTAAACATATATAACAGCGTCGAAAAAAATATGAATCAAATTAATTACCACGTGTCACACAAACAGTCAGTTACACACACTTTTGTACTTTGGTTTTAGTCTCGCTGTCATTTTTGTATTGCCAAAAATATATATAGATTAACATAGCATAATATAGCCTCGCCCTTTCAACGTTCATGACGTTGGTACGTTTCATTCCTTTGGTCGATCTATGTTTTTATTAAATCTATGGGTTTCCCTATTTCCTTAAGTTATAGTTGTTGATAAAATCCATAATTAATTGATATGAAAGCTGTAAAAATTAATGAAATCTGTCTTACAATTAATTTTTTGCACAATTTTACTGAACCTGAATTTTTAACAATTACAGTGATTAATGAAACTTTTTTCAAAAATAGTGGCTGAATTTTAGTGATTCAATAGAAGAAATACGACACTTTTCCTATTGGCGGGAAGCCAGATCTATATGACAATGGTCTTTTTTCACGAATGCATTCCATTTAATATAGCAATATTTTCCGATAAGCCGAGCTTCACACAACAAATCTGAGGACTTTTAAATTTTGATACGAAAAATTGTCGTGAATCTGTTTCATAACAGAATGACATTAATATCAGAAATAGCCGTATTTTAAAGTAATTTAACCAGAATGTAATATGTATATTCAGGATAACTTTTTCATAACCAACGATTTGGAATATTTGTGATGTACTAAGCATATGAAATACTAGGAGCCTCCTACTGTAAATTTTGGATAAAATCTAGCTAGGGACATTAGTTTGAGTATGAATAACTTATGTGTTTTGTCACTTCTAAAACTCAAACTTTTACGCCATATATCCCCGAAGTGGTTAGCAGAGGTACTAATACTCTGAACATCACATGACAATGTCACCTGGTGTTCAGAGTACCCACTTTTTAAATGAACAATGTACTCACGTGCCATACACATACATACATATACTCACGGCTGTAAATTCCTAGAAGGGGTAGCCAGAGCTAAGGAATTAGAAATTCCTCAGCCACTTTTGGAAATGTGGGTGGGGATAAGTGGTAAAAATAAAGGATGTTGGTGATGGGTCTTAAAATCCCTAAAAAACCCCAATACCGTTAGTCGCCTCTTACGTACACCCATCGGAAGAAATAGGGTAGTGCTATTCTAAGCCGACACTACGCGGCATTAATTTATAATAAGCAATAAGAGTATATGAGCTAATATATGAATTAAAACTATTTAAAAACAGTTTTGACGAACTGAACGTTTGATGATACAATAAAGATATAAAACTATAATAACCAACTAAATAGCTTATAACATAACCATGACTTTTGAAAATGCTTTGACAGCTGAAACTAATTATCGTCTTTCTCCCAGAAGGCATGACCTCAGCGTCAGTTCACGCGACTTTATAATTACATTAACCAGGCAAACATATATCTAAAGTACTTTATAGAAAATTTATGGTTCCATATTGTAAATATTACTAATCATTTTAATTTCGCAATGTACAGATAGTATTACAGTACTCAACACTTACAAGTCATTATTCAATAGTTTTTTTTTCCATACCGTGAATATTCACACGGGTTTTATTTATTGCACCTATATTCGGAGTCTGTAAGGTTGTAAAGGTTGTTGATGATAGATTTTTCGCCGCATCGACCAACAATCACTTAAAATGGGTTTTTACCCTTAGTCGCCTCTTACAAACATCCATGAGAAAAACAGGGGTAGTACTATTCAAAGATGAGACTCTTCAGCAAAGCCGACGAAACAGCCATAAATATTAAAAATGATAATCAATAAAAAAGGGGTATTAAAGAGCATGACAACAGTATCTCGAGGATAAACGTTCCGACTGAGTCAAATAGTACCGGTTACAGTAAATACATTCGTGCATTAAGTTATTAGGAGAATAAACATTGATTTACTAGCATAAAGTGATGAAGATTTACTTTGAACATAAATATTTCAAGATATATAACATAACATAAACGTTCACGCCGAAAATCACTGAAGGGCGTGGCAGAGGTACTAATACTTAATAACATCACGTGCATAAAAAGTGTCAATGAAAATTTTATGTAAAATTGAATTTCGTGTCACCAGCATATCCCAAAAATACTTTTTATGATTTCACATACATTTACTAAATAACCTGTTCATTTTATTTTATACTATTTTCACCATTGCAAAATTGACAATAAAATAATTTTATAAACTATTTTTAGACGTCGAGCATCTTTCAGACAGAAGTACAAGATTGTACGTACTATATTAACATAAGTTACGAAGAATGAACTATCTTACCGAAAACTTTTGTTTGAACTCAAGTACTAGTGAACTAAGAAACAATGAATATTAAGAGGCGTAAATATTGTCAGAAACAACATTTTGAATAATAACTTGGACTCAGCCGAATCTCCGAAATTTTAATAGCACACCAACTTAAGTAAATTACTCTTTGAAACCCTCTACCTTAATTATTATTCAACCTTTATCCGACGCAAATCGAGTAAATTTGTTCCGAAATTACTTTTATTAAAAGCATTTCTTTCCGCCGTTCACCGAAAGTGCTGAAGTAGAGTAAATGGACTGGAATTTCCGTTCCATGGACAAATTCATCTGAGAACATCATACTAAATATTCTTTTTAAAAAGATATTTCTGAACAGCAGCTGCGAAAACATTTTTATTTTCAAACTTTTACGATAACATGCTAATATTTTTAGTCAAACAGATTTATTTGGTTCAACTTATGTATTCCGTATCAGTCAGTATAAAAACTTCTTCAAATATTTTTCACTTATGTGCAGCAGTCATGTTGACTTTTTGTTGTAAAAGATAGCTAATTGAAATGAAAATATAGTTATAAATCCATTTTATTAGCATACAATGCTATTTTAACTCTTGCGTATACAAAAACATATTTTTTATGGACCTTTTTAATGCCTATACTTAGATCTGAAAAAAAATTGTAATGAGCAACGAAATTAACCGTTTTACTTACTTACTTTTACTCACGCCGTTCCCACTGGTGTAGGCAGAGACTATAGATCAACTTTTTCCACGAAATCACTTTAATTATTTTACTATTGCACTTTACCGTCTTCTAAGCATATAATGAAATTTGACATTGACTTTTTTAATTTTCTCAGTGTAAACTATATTAAAGATGAAGGTAACGCAAGATGAGATGAGATTACGGAGTAAAGGGTAGAAAGGGTTATATTATTTGTACAGGAATGGGAAGTTTTTGGTTAAAATTAATGTGGATGAAGAGAAGAAATAAATTTAAAACATCAAATTTTCTTTGCTAATTAACTTAAATTACTAGTTTCAACCTTTGAACAGCAGTATTTTTAAAACGAAAATCTTTAAGCCTTATTTTGAGAAAAGTCTTTGTAAATGGAGTACTCAAGTTGAAAACTTCGCATATTCGGTCCCTTGCTAGCTTGCTTGTTTTTAATTAGAGCCTGCTTAACTTTCAAAGTAATTATACCGTTTTGACTTATTTACATTTAAAGGTATTCACTTCACAAACTTTAATTAATTAGTTTCCTGTCTTCTAAAAAGATTGTGTTCTTTGGATTTCTTGAGAGTAGATTTTGCAGTTTAAAAGTTGTAAGATCATAAGTTTAAATAGACATTTCGATGTTACGTGATATTTTATGCTTTTATTTCTAAAACTAGAGGTGTAACATGAAAAGTTACTCTAAAATTTAAAGGGTGGTCTTTCTTAAATGCTTATTCTATTGGGTTTTAACATTTTAGTGTATCAGGAAAAAATACAAACAATGATAATCCAAAACAGAGGTAGCTAGAGATATAGAATTAATAAAATATTATTGCAGCACTTTTGGACCACAATTCCCAACTATCTCTCCAAAAATCTTAATACCCTTAGTGGCTGAGTACAACACTTACGGTAAAAAGTAGATTGGTACTATTCTAAGCAAACTCAACACACAATGTTATATAATTGCGATTGTGTAAAATCCAATGTGTAAAATATTCAATGGCCGTATTAGTAATAATTGGCCTAGACCTCGCTTTTTTAACATACCCTTTTTATATTATAAATCGATAAAGGACATCAAACTAAACAACTTTGCCCATGGAATGCCTATCTAAAATATTGTAATTTTCAAAATAAAATAATAATTAAAAATTGTCGTACCTAGTTCAAACTGAGAATGTATAGAATGAGATTCCTTGCTTCAGTGAAAATAAGAAATAAAAAAAAACATTTGATCTATGGTGTAAACAAAATCATAACTCTTTTCGGTATTTTCCAGTTCAATCGCTCGCTTACCGGTTTATTTTCATGATATTATTTTTCAACGACGATCAATAGAACTGGAAAATACCGAAAGAAGTAATATTTTTGTTTACAGAGCGAATAGCATAGATCAAATGTTTTTTTTTTATTTCTTATTTTCACTGAAGCAAGGAATCTCATTCTATACATTCTCAGTTTGAACTAGGTACGACAATTTTTAATTATTATTTTATTTTGAAAATTACAATATTTTAGATAGGCATTCCATGGGCAAAGTTGTTTAGTTTGATGTCCTTTATCGATTTATAATATAAAAAGGGTATGTTATAAAAGCGAGGTCTAGGCCAATTATAAATAAAGCAGGTAATTCAAACTTTATGTATATTTTCGATATTTAGGCTACACTCAAAATTTCAATACTTTTATTCTATCAACAGTAATGTTTGCAGTAACAGATGCCTCAAAGTTGAGTAGCTTTGGTTAATTTGTTTTCAATAGATAAACAGACATAATTATACATTTGATGTCTCTTTGATTTAATTTCAGAGTCTAAGAACCATAATCATAAATTTTCATATTTTGTTCTTCTCTTGCTCTACATAGAGCAAAAATGTAAATGATATGTTATGTTCTTATCGATGCAATTCAATAAATAGAGTTAACTTTACAAAGTTTCACTGTGAAAGGCGTACGCTTATATGGTTAAAACTATCAAGATAAATTTTATTGAAACGGCCATTCCATTCCATTGCCTTTCAAAAAAAAAATATAAAATCAACTTAACAAAGTTTGCATTTATACAATTCAGAGAGGATATTTTGGAAAACAATTACTAGACATTTAAACTGCATTAAGTACGGTATCCAAGAACAACATTCTCATACCGAAAAAGATACATCCAAATTTGTGTTTTACAACAATATCACGTTCACCTAAGTGACGCAATACCCAAGTAGATACGGTCCAGATAAATTTAAGGTAAGTGCGATTGTTACGCCGGCTTGGGCGGGAACGCTACGACAATTGCTACGATAATTTGCTACGACATTACGCTACAGGCTTAGCGTCCGTTCTTCGTAGACAATTATTACTACGGATGCGAAGTTTTGTTAAAATAACGTTCAATTTAAATTAGTTTAAATACAAAAAGTACTCAGATCTAAATATATCTATACTCAAAATTAAATATAAAATATCTCACTAAAATTTATAAAAAATATTTTGATTAATACATACAATTTGTAACGTAGGGTAACGTGAATATAAATAATAATATACTTATCAACATATTACTGAAGTTCTCTTCAGACATATTACAACCTTCATATCCCAAGTTTTAACTAAATCTAAGTTTTGAGATTAAAATTAAACTAGATCCCCCGCACAATTTTGTAATTTTAAGTTTATGAAGCAAGCCAAAACATAACATTCTACTCAAAAGTTCATTAGCTTGTTCTGAATGTTAGAAAGCAGCAGTATTTTAATATTAATTCGCAACTAAATTTTAGAGTGCTGTCTGGTTTTTTTGTTAATTTTATTCTTATTTTTTATAATTTAATAAGTTTTATGAGAATGTGTGTAAATAAATAAAATATTATTTTAAACCGTGATAGCTCAATAGATAAGAACTCCCGTCCGTCTTGCAGCCAAGCGTGGGCTTAAATTCCGGGATATATGTGAGGTTAATTTATCAAGGTTTATTAGCGGTGAGAGAAAACAACATAACTAAAACAACTATTGATTTCGGATATTTTAATCGCGTGTTATTACATTCTTTTCGAAATCCGACGTTACGATGAAATCAATAGTTGTTTTAATTATAATATGCGATCGTGAAAATCTTAGAAACAGAGGGAAAACATCGTCGGGAAACCAATATGGCTGAGTTGTAGTTAGTCATGTGACAGTGTATTCGTACAAAACGGTGATAGGTGGATGAACCCCTATCAAGTGAGTAAACTGTCCAAGCAAAACGTAGGTACTCCAAACATCTGGTGACAATGTCACGTGATGTTCAGAAGTACTCTTCCAACCCCTTTAGCGGCGTAAACATTTGAGTTTATATATAGAGTATTGTTGTAAAAAAATACAATATTTTTCTCCGTGTTTGCATAAAAACTAAAAATTATCAGGAAATTAAGCAGTGTTCTGGCCAAGCAAAACGTAGGTTCTCTAAAAACCAGGTGGCAAAGTCAAGTTATGTTCAGAAGTATTAGTACCTCTACCAACTGCGTGAATTTTTGAAGCATGGATATTAATTTAAATGTATTTATGTTAAAGGTAACTCCTACACGAAAACTTCATTTTTTGCTTATTTTCAATAGATATTGATAACGACAAGAAAAAGACATAAGAAATTGACGTTTCTATAGAATTATAACAACATTACTCATCGTTGTACATAATTATTTTTTATGAAACTTCTTTAAAGTAATTAGGGTGTTCGCACTGAAACAAAGCAGTTTTTCTTGCTATATTTATATATAATGGTGCAGAACCATTCGTGCGTGAGTCGGTATTTCATATGAAGTTATGTCTTCTACAAAGTGTCAGTTACACAACTGCAATTAAAAAGCAACTCTATCGATTTAATCGGGACACATTTGGAACAGTGCTCTAAAACCCTGTGATGGACCGTTATCGCTCTTGTTGACCAATTTTAATGGCCTATAATATCCCAAAATAGCCTTGGTACGGCTTGTTCACATATCACGTTGTTACCGGGAGGTCAACTTATACAGGATGCGTTCATACTAATTACACAAATGTATTATTCGCTTCCGGTTACTTGCTAATGTGGCTATATTCAGCTTTTATTATTTCACCATTAGTACAGTTTTTAGATCCTGATTTGTTGGAATTCAATTATTATAATTGATTGATTTTATTGGCTTTTACGAAAACTTATATTAATGCCCCATTACATCCAAACTTTTTACAGATGTTGATGTTCTAAAACGCATTTTTTTTTGTGTTATGCGACAAACTTAAATTTATAATCACGGCTAAAAATTCCAAAAAACAGTAGTGTGAATTCTTTAGCCAATTTTAGAAGTTTTGTGGGAAAAAGATTGTAAAATACAGGTTGTTGGTGATAGATCACCAGTCACTCAAATTTGTCTTTTTTACTCCCGGGGTAGGAAATTGGTTTGTATCATTTGAATCCTACAAGCTGTTTACTAACTTACTTAAACTCACGTCTAATATTTCCATTAGGGTAGGCAGTGACTATTGATCACCACTTAGTACGAACTTGACAAACCTCTCTTGCTTCCATTACTTTTCATTATTCTTCTCATACATGCTCTTTTATTCTTCTGACTTTGGACCCCCGCCTTTAAAAGAGCTATTAAATTTTTTTTTTTTTTTAGTCTGACATATATTAACTTAAAAATACTTTAAATTAATTAATTTCCTTCATTTTGTTACAGCTGTTTCCACAGCACACGAGATCACCCAACTCAAGGTCCCGTTGAATGCGGATCCCCGCCGGGCAGCCGAGCTCAGCTGTCACTTCAACATGAATGACCAAAAACTGCATTCGGTCAAGTGGTACCGCGATGTCAATGAAATATTCAGATATAACCCTTCGCAGAAGGTAAATATGAGCTACCAGCTAACCCGACAGACTTCGTACTGTCAAATTTGCTTATGACAAAGCTTAAGGCGTTATTTCCGGTATTCCTATATCAATTAGGCGTGAATATTTTATTGATCGATTTTTTCCGGGATAAAAAGTATCTTATGTTTGAATTTGGGTCATTATCTAGCATTTTGCTAAATTTACATACATACATACATACACTCACGGCTATAATTCCCTAGAAGGGGTAGCCAGAGCCAAGTAATTAGAAATTCCTCAGCGACTTTTGGAAGTTGAGTGGGGATAAGGCGGTAAAATAAAGGTTATTGGTGATAGGTCTCCAACCGCATCGCCCATCCCAATCCAATAAAAATCCCCAATACCCTTAGTCGCCTCATACGACACCCGTGGGTAGAAAGGGGTAGCGACATTCTAAGCCGGCACTACACGGCAAATTTGCTAAATTTCATTCATATTTTTTATGTAGATGAGGAGCTTTTTTGCCTCAAACACACAAACATCTAAACTTTCACATTTATAATATTAATATGATTTTCTGTAAATAATATATGGATAATATTTGTATTATTATATAAAACAATGATAAATTTGCTTTTGCTTAGAAAAATGTGTACTTGATTAGTTGAATTATAAAAAGAAAAATACTATATATGATTGGATTTAAACGATTGGGTACGATTTCCAGTTGTTCTCTCATTCTGTAAACTTTTATAATTACAGTCCGGCCCAACTTGGGGCTAAAGCCTATCATGAACTGATCGACCACACTGGGAGTAGGCAAATTAATGACTGCTATCAGTAGTAGGGACAAATAACTTTGCATCAATATTTTAAGATTTAATTAGATTTTAACTGTAGTGTCCATGCAAACTTACATACTGGGATCAAATCTCAAACATGCAGGTCTTGAAAATTTATGTATAATTTACTGTTAAAGATTACAGATTGAGATTGCGAATTGAACTATTTTTAAACATTTAGTTACTTTTACTTTTAAAAGAGAAATATTCCTGCTCCTATTTTAGTGAGAACACCCACAACGCTCTCGTACAATAAACTTTTTACTTTCGCTTTCACTAAATAAGACAAAGCTTCATAGTAATGGTTAGAATTCGTGGCAACCGCTGACATAAATCAATTACGCGTTAGTTTCTACACGCGGAGTACGTGACCCGTATTTAAGTTGAAGAGAGAAGAAGAATTTGTCTATATTCTGAAAGAGGTCATAGCCTCAGTTATTAAGAATGTCATTTTTCTAAATATGGCGCCACCCACAGGAGTACCAATATTCACGTGATAATTTGGATAAAATAATAAAACATGTATTTTTATAAGTGTAATATATCAATACTTATTTGTATATAATAACGTTTAAATTATATACACAATGTCGTGTAACACGTCAATGTATAATTCTAGGACGTTTTCAGATATTGTTGGGTTATAAGGCTGGAAATTGAATAATTAAGCTTCATAACTGTATTATTTCTTAATTTTTACTTCTACAACCAAGAGTATTTGTATGAAATATACACACGGCTTTATATTCCCATAAAGGGTAGCTAGAATTTCAGAAAAAGAAATTCCTTGGCCATAACTGCATTGTCCAAAAATCGCTCAAAAGCCCCAATTCGCCTCTACAATCACTCGCGGGAAGTGATGAAGAAGTGCCATTCTTAGTCTACTACACTCTAGAAAGTCTAGTTCAGTTTTCAATGTTCTTTATATTTATGTAAATAATGGCAAACACAACATAAAATTATAGTAGAACGAAAATATATTTTAGAACAAAGCGTCAATAATGTAAAAACACTTCTAAAATAAAAATAAACAAAGGACTTTAATTTTCTTTGACTTTGACGTTAATGTTTTATATCAAAGCGGAGTGAGAAATATAAAACTTAAATTGTCATACTAAACGTCATGTCATAAGTCTTTGTTAAATTAAAATGACCTTTTAAGCTTCGCTCTGACTTAAATTGCTATTGAGGCCAGACATTATGACCTTTGTAGAGCTATAAAAATCTGTCTGGTTCTTGTTTAAATAAACTATAAGTTTCAGGAAATGTATACGTGGGTTTTTTCGTATATTATCATGTTTTTATTTTCGCGGGACGGACGGTTTGACATGTGATAAAAAATGTTTTGTTTGTTAGAATTTAGATATTTTAAAAAAAATAAGTCATCACATCTCCACTCAACCCTACTTTCGTGCCATATATCTCCAAAGGGGTGGCAGAGTCAGTAAATATTCTGAATGCCACGCATCATTGTAAGGGTAACTATTGTCACCTGGTGTTCAGATGAGCCACATTTTGCTTGGACAGTGTATTCACACGCCTATCACCGTTCTGTGCAAATACACTGCCACATGACTAAGTACAACTCAGCCATGTCGATGTCGATTACCTTACGATGATTTCCCTCACCGATGACAACCCTTAAACCTTGACCACTTATATGAATTACAAGAAAAGTCATTGTTGTAAGGCAATTCAGGATTCGAACAGCCTCTCCGCGGTAGATGAGGTGACTCTCCATTAAGCTATAATTTTTTTTATTCTCCTTGCTAGTAAATAAATTTTTATAGTATTAATATTAATTATCATTTATTTACTTTTATTAAAAGAATATGCAGTAACAAGATCACAAATTTGTATCATGAGCTGAAAACCACCTCATAGTGTACGCAATGTGTACGCTAGTTTCACCATTAAATAAGGAGAAAAAGGGGTGAAAAAAGCCTAGTCCATCGTTGCCAAAAGTGCTAATTACTAATTAACCTGCACATCGAAGCCTTAGGCCTGCAAGGTGGATTATTATATCAACACGAAGAAGAGAACTATAAGTTTAAATATTAACACAAAACAATAGTCATAAAAATATAACAATATAAATTATCATGATAAACAAGTATAACAAAACTATTCATTCCATTTTTTACATACATACATACATACATATACTCACGGCTATAAATCCCTAGAATGGGTAGCCAGAGCTAAGGAATTGGAAACTCATCAGCCACTTTTGGAAAGTTGATTCGGAAAAAGATGATAAAATAAAGGTTGTTGGTGATGGGTCTCCAACTGCATCGCCCAAAAATCCCTTGATAGCCCCAAAACCGTTAGTTGCCTCTTACGTACACCCACCGGAAACAATGGGGTAGTGCTATTCTAAGCCGACACTACACAGCAAAGCCGACACTACATAACAATTTTTGTATTGTTTAAATACATGGTTGCGTCCTACTTTCTATTCATAAAAAATATTTATTTTAATCAATGTATTCTACATACACAATCTGGGAGTAAACAAGTTTTTTAATTACAAATTATAATAAAAATTAGAGGCAACGATTTACATATCTGATTAAAATTTGGCTGAGTATAGAATTGTAAATCCTGGTATGTACATATTAATTAATCACACAGTAATACAAAATAATACCTTAGGACTAATGAAACACCGGATTGTATAAACATTTGTATAATTGGATCAATTTATAATGAGTTCTAGAAAGATACCTAAATCAACGAATTATCCATTCTAATTTGAGTCGACACATTTTATGCTAACAGAAACTCAACGTTTTTTAGGGTGATGTATATATTTTTTACATAATTATTTGAGAAAATAATTATGTGATAGTTAATAAAAAAAACTTTTGTGGTTAGTAATTTCAAGGCATTCTAACTAAGGTGGTTTTTAAAATTAACTTTACTGCTCAGCTATATTTCACGGAAATATTTATAAGTTATTTTTCCTGCAATTGAATTCTGAAACTTTGAATTCCAACATCTGTTGACAACATGAACAACTTATCTGAGTTCAAAAGCGTTAAAAATATCCCATCTAAAATTTAAACAACCATTTCATCAAAACACACATACAAAATAGTGTTCCTTTATCATCGTTTCCTTTTACAGCCATCAATACGCCTGTTCAATGTATCAGGGATTATGGTGCAAGATGGTAAATGCAGTGAAGACTCCTGTGTGGTGTGGGTGATGCCGCTGCCAGTAGCTACAAGAGCTGCTTTTACATGCGAGGTGTCTACGGAAGGGCCTAAGTTTCAAATAGCACGGCAAATAAAACATATGACTGTTGTTGGTAAGTGTAAGTTATAAAACTTTAAAGAGGACAAGAATATAAGATGTATTTATTTAATGTGATTATGGAAATTAATTAGATTGAAATAGTTATCATATTGTTGGCCCTTTTTCATCAGTACCTCTGCTAAGCTCTTTTTATATATACATACATACATACTACTCTGTGTAAAAAGTATCGGGAATATGTCAATAAAAAGACCCGCGTAAAAGAGGTCGTTCAATTTTTTTTTACTGCATGTTGGTAGCACTGTACTGATTTAGCGCGCAAAATTTGAGCGGGATCTGTCATTTAATTTGTTTTAAACTACATTTTTTGTTGGTCATAGTTTTGAGTCCTCGGCGATTTTTACAATGGAAAATATTGTTGAACAAAGAGTGTGTCTTAAATTTTGTGTTTCGAAAGATATTTCATGTGGTGAATCACTAAAAATGTTGCGAAATACCTACGGTGAATCGTGTATATCGAAAACAAGGGCTTATGAATGGTATAAGGCTTTTAAAGAAGGCCGAGAAGTAGTAGTAGACTTGCCTCGTTCTGGTAGACCTTCAACCGCTCCGACCAAAGAAAACATCGACAGAATCAAGAAGCTAGTGCTCGAAAATCGACGTATGAGTCTGAGAGAGTTGGCTTGTGAGGTGAACATATCTTTTAAGTCCGTTCACAACATTCTCATTGACATTTTAGGCATGAAACGCGTCGCCGCTCGACTAGTTCCAAAAGAGCTCAATTTTGTTCAAAAAGCACAGCGAAAGCATGTCGCTGAAGATATGGTTTCCCGAGCTTCTACGGATCCGACCTTTATGAAACGTATAATGACTGGCGACGAGACATGGGTACATGAGTACGACATGCAAACAAGCCAACAGTCTTCAGAATGGCGTCTCGAAAACGAGCCGAAACCCAAAAGACCGCGGCAAAGTCGCTCCAAAATCAAGGTGATGCTGACATTTTTTTTTGACTACCGTGGTGTAGTTCACTCCGAATTCCTTCCAGAGGGAGAAATAGTGAATAAAGAATATTATTTAGGCGTCATGAAGCGTTTGCGTGAGATTATCCGCCGAAAACCTCCAGATTTGTGGCAACACAACTCATGGATGCTGCACCATGATAATGCACCATCACACACAGCCATTATAGTGAAAGAGTTTTTAGCGAAAAATTCAACAAAAGTTCTCGACCAAGCACCGTATTCACCTGATTTGGCTCTGTCTGACTTTTTTTTATTTCCCAAGTTAAAATTACCACTTCGAGGAAAACGTTTTGAGTCGATAGAAGCCATAAAAGAAAATTCGCTGTATGAGCTAAAGGCCATACCGCAAATAGCCTATGAAAAATGTATGGGAGACTGGGTGAAGCGGTAGAGATGTTGTATTGCAAGCGATGGGGCCTACTTTGAAGGCGATAAAATAAATTTAGATTAATAAATTTGTATTTTTTGTTTTATTGACAAATTCCCGATACTTAGTACACAGAATGTATGCTCACGGCTATAAATCCCTTAACGGGGTAGCCAGAGCTTTAGAATGAGAAATTCCTCAGCCACTTTTGGAAGTTGATTGGGAAAAAGATGGTAATAATAAATAAATGTTTTTCGTGACGGGTCTCCAACCACATCGCCCAAAAATCACTTAAGTAGCCCCTATACCCTAAGTCGCCTCTTCCGATTACCCTCGGGTAGAAATGGGGTAGTCTTATTCTAAGCTGACACTACACGGCAAATTTTGAACATACGAGTCTGGTAATTTGTAAAATAGCATTCCTGTTTTGTTCACTTTACAGATTAAATTTATTTAATCAAATTAACTGCATTCGAGATTTGCCCTTAGATAAGCTTAGAAATAGCTAAGAACATGAAGCAGTTAGTTTTCATTATCTTTTAGAAAATTCATTGCCTTGTAACAGAGTAATCGCGTAACATACATACAAAAAATACGTACAATCGTACATAAACCCCTTTTTTGAAGTCGGGCGACAATAGGTACAAAAAAATAATGCCACCCGTCTACCACTAACAATGTTTTTTAAACTAACAGTTTGGGTGGAACATTTAATTAAAAATGTTTTTGACTTTCGAATAAAAACTAATGACTGCGCCCCAAAACTGTCACACGAAAAATATGAAATGTTTGAGAGCTTTATTAGATTTTTAATTAACTGCCTGACTAAAAAGGTAGCCTGTTTCATAACTTGCAAAACCTTTTGAATGGTAACGACGGCAGCAAGTTATTTCAGTCAACTATGACTGCACAAAGAACATTGCAACTTGAATGAAAGTTGGTTATTGCCCATTGCCACCGCGACATTTCAATTTTATTTGTAATTTACTTTCCAGACATCTTCGTCTTTTAGTCATTTAAGCATTTATAACTTTTTGTCTTTAAATCTCCATTTTTTTCTTAGTGGATTGAATTCTTTTGTATTATTAGTATTTTTACATTAATGACTAATGTGCATTTATGTGGTGAGAATGAAACCAATTGGGAAACCAAATACGAGGTGTGTTCAAAAAATAAGGTGAATATTTAAATTTCGCGGGCAACGTACTTTTGATTATCGTTTTTTTTGTTTTTTTTTGTTGGCACACTTTTCCCAAACATCTGTACCAAGTCGCAAGTGTATATCATTTTTTGTTTGGTTGTGAGAGGCGTAAAGGTTATAAGTGTTTTGCGTGCTCGGCGACTTCTTTCTATTGAAAAATATGGATCAAAGGATTCGCATCCAACTTTGTGTAAAAAATAAAATAAAGTGCTCCAAAACACTTGAAATGTTGACAGTGGCATATTGTAAAACTGTTTTGAGAAAAAAGAATTTTTTTAAATGGTACAAACTCTTCCAAGATGGCCGGGAAGATGCCAATGACGAGCCCCGCTCTACACGCCCAAGCTCGTCAACAACTGATGAAAACGTTCAAGCAGTGAAGAAAATTGTTCTGGAAAACCGTCGAATCACTATCAATAAAGTTGCTGAGGATGTTGGTATATCACTTGGCTCGAGCCATGAAATGTTTTCTAACATTTTGACCATGAGACGTGTGTCAGCGAAGTTTGTTCCGAAATTGCTAAATTTTAACTAAAGAACCGTCGCATGAGCATCGCTCAAGAACTGTTGAATGACGCCAACGACGACCCAGATTTACTCAAAAGGGTCATAACTGGTGATGAATCATCGGTATATGGTTATGATATCGAAACCAAAGTCCAATCATCCCAATGGAAGAGCCCCGATGAGCTAAGGACGAAAAATTCCCGCCAACTTCGAACAAATGTCAAAGTTTTGCTCGATTACTAAAACTTCTTACCATACCATAGTGCATCAAATGTTCTTACCATATAGTTGTACGGTCAATAAACAGCATCATCTTGAAGTTATGCGCCGTTTGCGAAAAACAGTACTAAGAAAACGACTCGTGGTTTTTGCATCACGATAATGCCCTTGCTCACTTATCTTTGCTTGTGATAGATTTCTTGGCCCAAAACCACACCACAATTATGCTTCAGACACCATATTCACCGGATTTGGCCCCATGTGACTTTATCTTGTTCCCAAAACTTTAGACCCCTATGAAAGGACGGAGATTTGCAACGATTGAAGAGATAAAGACTGCATCGCTGGAAGTGCTCAAGGCTATACCAAAAAGTGCTTATGAGAAGTGCTCTGAGGATTGGAAAAAACGTTGGCATAAATGTATTGTATCTGAGGGGGATCATTTTGAAGGGGACAACACAAATATTGATAAATAAATACATATTTTTAGGGTTCCGTAGCCAAATGGCAAAAACGGGACCCTTATAGATTCGTCATGTCTGTCTGTCTGTCCGTCCGTCCGTCCGTCCGTCCGTCCGTCCGTATGTCACAGCCAGTTTATTCCGAAACTATAAGAACTACATTATTGAAAATTGGTGCGTAGATGTATTCTGTAAACCGCATTAAGATTTTAAAATAAAATCTGAAAAAAAAAACCAAAATTTTTAGGGTTCCCCATACATAGAACTGAAACTCAAAATGTTTTTTTCATCCAACCTATACTTGTGGTGTATCTATCAAAAGGTATTTGAAAATGATGTTGAGGTTTCTTATATCATTTTTTTCAAAACTGAATAGTTTGCGCGAGAGACTTTTCCAAAGTGGTAAAATGTGTGTCCCCCCCCCCGTAACTTCTAAAATATGGACATGATAAAACTGAAAAAAATATATGATGTGTATTACTATACAAACTACTAACGAAAATTGGTTTGAATGAGATCTAGCCAGTAGTTCTATTTTTAAACGTCATAAATCAAATTACTTACCTAATTTATTAATTTCACTGAAATATATAACAATAATTTTACTATCACAGGCCTTACACATAAAACGTGAACCATTGTTTTCTTATTGTAAATCAGTGCTGCTAGTGCTGCTACGGAACCCTTCATTAGCGAGCCATCTCGCTCTTGGCCGCTTTTTTTTCCTTAAAATACAAAATCACCTAATTTTTTGAACACACCTCGTATGTATACTTTTTAAACTAGTTATCGATATCCATAAAGATTTGATTCTTTGTTGGAAGCCATATTTATATATTTATAAATATGTCACCATATAATAATAATAAATAATAATAAAAATATATTATCTTTATTTCAAAAAAGACCCTAATACAATTCAATTATTTAGTCATATCAAAAATATACACTAACAGTTTCAAGGTTATTTGACATAAAATAAGCACTTGACGCCTATAATAATCCTAGGTCAGAGCTATAGGCATCAACTCACTGAGCTTTAAGACAATAAGTCCGGTGTTTAGCATATACAATGCAATACACTTTTTAACACTCGGCTCTTAAATTAATAAAATACAGAATATACATTTACACTTTAAATACTCGGGAATTCACAAAAAACAAGAAAATTTAGAATCATATGGTTGTCTTAAGGTGGAAAAGACAGCACTTGTATTATTATTACTATAAGTTTCTGTATTAATTTCATTTTATATAATACTACCATGTAAAATAGCATCGATTGCAAAAATATTGCAAAATACATAATAAAAAAAAAGTTAACCTCTGAATCAACAACTTTACAGGTTTACATAAAATAAAAATCCAATAATCAATCCAGAGTATCTCGTAAAGTATAGAAAACCAAATTTAAGAGAAACATTTAATATTAAATATATATGCATGTATATATGTATATATATATGTATGTATACACTAATTATTTTCCATATATATATGGAAAATATTAGTGTAACCTTATATTATTAATTGTTAATACAAGGTTATTTTTGGGTAAGGAGCAGGGGTTCAGTTCTTTCGTAAGTCATTTGTTTTAAATACGAAGTGACACTATTTTTACATTCGTAATGAAATATAATAATTTATTTTTTTATACAGATATGGCCCAAGAAACAGAAAAATCGGATTACCATAATTACCATTTTCTAAGTCATAAACAAAAATATAGGCCACAGATTATTCAATTATAATATTACGAACTCTTTCTTTTAGGAAAATCCTTAACAAGCTAGAGAAATCTGTTTTGGATTTCGAAACTTATTTATTTATGAGTTTCTCAACTTCCAAGTAATAATTTGAGATATTCTAATAAAAATTTGCTTTATTTCTCGATGAAATACCTTGGAAATATTGAACATAGCTGAAACGTTTTTATGTTTATCCACGGCGGCCTAACCTACATATATATTGAAAGAATATAAAACATGACAAAGAGTTACCTTTGTGACATAACTTAATAAAAGCGTTTAGCAAAGGTAACAATATTTCGGTTTCGTTTTGATCTATTCTCCGGAAAATTTTTGTTGGTATTTCATAAAACTGTGCAGGCAGTGTATTAGAATTCCGCTACCTCTTTTGCTTATTTTAGGATGAATAAATGGCAAAAAATCAAAATTATAACAATCGTTCGTTGTCTATTCGTATATCGTATCATATTACTGCTCAGATAAGTTAATTATTAAAGTTATATGATTGGATTTCACATACATTTAAAACAGGCAAAAAATAATATATCCAGCTTCAATACTAATGTAAAATAAACATTAAGGTAAGGGAAGGAAAAAGACGAAGTGGTAAAATTTAAATCTCTTTCCCCTGATGTTTGAAATAAAAACAAGTGATTTTTTTTTGTGTATTATAATTTACATATAACATATAAAATGTTATAAGCGTGTTTAACTAACATTGGTGGAATAATATTCAGTCTGCATTATTTGCAATACATCAAATTTACCAAACGAATTAAACTTTTTATTCAGTATACAGTATGAAAAAGACAAGATATGCATTTTGATTTGGAGTGGAGATAACACTAATATCTTGCACTTCGCAACGATTCATCACACAATTTTTCATCCTATCCTACCTCACAAACTTTTTTTAACTAGGTATGTACTTTCTTACCCAACTAATTCATAAAATTTTCTAGCCATGCCGGACGAAGACCCAGTAATCGTTGGCGCCCCAAAAATAGTGAAACCAGGAGAGCAAATATTGGTTAACTGCACCTCTGACTACTCCTTGCCGCCTTCGGACATCAACTGGTATATAGACAACGAATTGCAAAAGGTTTGTATATTTAACTCTATGGGTTATGGAAAGAAGCTTATTTTTATTACAGGAATCATAGCTTCAAATAAATATTATAATCGTTAACATTCTACAATATAATTATTGGTGTGGTTTGAGTCGTGATTTACGAATTCATAAAAATGATCTAAATATTAATAAGGCTAAAGCTCAACTAAATTAGACTTTAATATATTTATATTAAAATATGTTATTTCTTCAAGTGGTTCAGCTAAAAATACTCACTAATCAACAATTTAATCTCATTATTATATTAGTGACAAATATTAATTTAATGAATGCTAATCCAAAAATAATTCAAGTACATCATGAAAATTCCGCCTTTTACATTTGACTTTCACCGTAATTAGTTTATTCATGAATATCCTAATTACTTTGAAGTTAGTAATCTACATACTATATATACTATATACACTATACAAACCCTGGTGTAAAAAACAAATCTATTCACAGCCAGTGTAGCGATACAATTTCGATCTCAATTCAATACAATTTCAACGGTCAATATTTACAATTCATTATAGTAACAAATCCGCAATTTCGTCCTTAGTTTGTTTTGGTAAAATTACCTGTCAAATTTGTTGATTGCAAAACAAACAACCTTAAAAGGCTACGTCTTCGTTGATATCTTTTATGTTCTACTGGTTCATTATATCAAATTTTTGAAGTAAAAAAACCTATTTAAAGTGTCTTAAAATAGCACTATATCTTTAGTTCCTCCGTTGAGAATTCTTATCGGTACCTATCTTATAATTTAAAACAAAAAAATTTAATGGAACAAATATGTAAAATGTAACCTTTAAAATATTAACATATTATATCTCAGTAATTTACGATTTTTATTTGATGCTACACATATGAAAAGTAGATTGTAATAATATTTTATGTAACATCTAACAATTAATATTTGTTTTCATGTAAAAAGTCTTTAGATTATAGGTATATACATCTAAGAACTAATGTCTCTGACAGTAAAGATAACTGAGTAATACACACTAACCATTTATTCCCCAAGGTGAATCGTATTCAATTAATTGGTTACCGATGGGAATGAAGTATTCATAGAGATCCAATTTCGAAAGATCAATATTCAGTGCGTTTGGTTCGAAATTGCATAATAGGCCACCAAATGTGCTGCAATAGCCAATTAGCCATGTATGATTAATTCCAATGCTCAGGTAACCTTTTAACTAAAACATAAACGTTGTTATTGTGAAAACTACAATTTTCTATATGAAGTTAATGTGCTTAATTCATGTTTTAAAATATGGAACGATTTGTATTTAAGATAGAACAGTAGTTAGGTAATTTGAATGTTTTTGTTCATGGAAACTTCACGCTGGGATTATTACTAATAAATAAAGAATAAATAAAGGAAAGGAAAAAATCGACATAGGCGTCAGGCAAACACTACTTAAATGTGTAAAAGAAACAAAGGATAGAATTTCGCTCTGGCAGCTCTTGACACGGTAGCTCAATTGGCAGAGCGACGGGGGCGTATACCCGAGGTCGTGGGTTCGATTCCCGCCTGTGTCGAAATTTTTCTTTCCTTTATTTATTAGTAGTTAAATAGTTGGAGAAAGCCAATTTTTATGATTAGTATCTTTTTATGTTTGAGACAAGTTTTCTGGGCCCATATATGCCCCCACCAAGGGGCTCGAGCCAACCCCATATAGGGCGATTTGGCCATAGTCCACCACGCTGGCCAATTGCGGGTTGGCAGACTAAAACCCATCACCAATTTCCAATAATTGTTTTATTATTTTTACGAAGAAGATATCATTCTCAGCTTGTTTCTTTCTTTTAAGATTATACATACATACATATACTCACGGCTGTAAATCCCTAGAAGGGGTAGCCAGAGCTAAGGAATTAGAAATTCTCAGCCACGTTTGGAAAGTTGAAACGGGAAAAGATGGTAAAATAAAGGTTGTTGGTGATGGGCCTCCAACCTCATCGCCCAAAAATCCCTTAAAAGCCCCTTATACCGTTAGTCACCTCTTATGTACACCCACCGGAAGAAATGGGGTAGTGCTATTCTAAGCCTTTGGTAAATAAGTTAAGATAGTCTTTATCTACATCTAACAGGAGCTAATAAAGTGACTATATGCATATATGTATATAGGACGGGATGTAAGGGGATTTATAGTTCATTTATATTTTTTTCCAAACAGCCCGAAGCATGGCAGCGGACTGAACTCAGTTCACCAATGGAAGGGGGATTGCGAGCCTCTTGGCGCGTACTGCGAGTTCGAGTACCGCCGACAGCCAGCGGAGCTTTGCGGGTTCGCTGCGAGTCAGTGCTGATGGTGGAGCCCCCTGTCATTAGGGAAGCTCTTGCCATCATCACGATACACTCTAGAACGCAACTATCGAAATATGTATCAAATACCGGTAAGATTTTATTTATATTTTTTTGCCATGGCGTCATTTGGTTTATATTTTTCCATATCATAAAGTTTTGGCGACGAAAGTTACTTGGTTTTGATAACAGATTGACTGAAGTTAGAATACATAGAATTAGTTTAAACGCAAGGCAGTTGGGGTCCGCTCGTATATTAGAATCTATGATTTCCACATAGCCAAGAACTACAGGTGCCCAAGACTGTTTTAAATATATTTTAAGATATGTTTTAATAAGGTAAACGTTTCTTATAACCCTGACTCTTTGCGTAGAGTGTCCTGTACTTAATAATTCCCAAGTTTTTTTAATACTTGTTTCTAATAGCGTCCTACATGACTAACATTGGGAAAAAATCCCAGAATATTCAATTTCTCATGAATGATTAAAACAAATTGATGAAAAAGTGCAATAATATAAAATTGCAAAAAGACATGTTGGTTTTCAAAAACAATTTTCAGAATGAAAGGGTATGTAACGTATTAATTAATTTAAATAAGCTTAGTGCAGTTAGATATCGTACCAAGTAACAGTTGTGAGCACATAAATCGAGGGTATCTGCCTACCCCAAATGGAACTCATCCTTGTAATCCCTGCTCGGCTAATAAAGCCAATCGCGTTACTTTGATCATATATAATTAGATATTGTGCTTCGGCAAATCCTTATTATAGTGTGAATTGTTTCAGGTAACTCAGTGTCTGTCAACATGAGCCTGACAGTGATTATACTGGTTTGGACTATCGACAGACTAATGAGGTTAATGAGCTTATGAGAGACAGTTTGAAAAACCGTGGGTGGTGATATTAGGGTTAAGTATAGATAATGATTACCAGATATGTTTTTGGACCGGTGTTTTATGCTAGTACTACGCTCATGTTGTGTTTCAGATTGAATAGGGAATATTAGTATAGGGTCTAAATTTATTTGCCTTGACTTCTCAATCATTCTATGTTTGAAGTTTAATTTCCCTGTTGATATTTATGAGTAACATGAGGTGGCACGACAGTATATTTAACTTTGTAAACTATTAATGAAACTTTATTGTTTTTATCCGGTATTACTTTATTTGTTTGACTACCTTTCAAGCCCATCTCTTCTAATGTTAATTTTAGGTATCTACGTTGTTATATATTTTATATTTATCTTTTGTATATGGCAAGTATATTTTTTCTCAGGTTATGGTAACTCATAATAAGTAATATCTGTATCCATGAGTTTGGTAAATATATATGAAAGTAAGCATAACTTCACTAGAGCGTTGTGTTAGCATAAAATAAAGAAGGTCCATAAAAAGACGAAATTGGTAAGGACAAATTGTATGAATAGATTTGACAATGCGTGCATCATTAAACTATTTGTTTTAATAATTCAGTTTTTAGGGATCTTATAAAGAGTTTGTAGGGATAGGACATAGTCAAGAATTGTATCTGTTAATAATAAAAGAGCACATGTAAAAAGATTGATGGATGCCAGGGTCGTACAAAGTGGCGATCGATTGTCTATGCCTACCCCAATGGGAAATAATGGCGTGAGTATATTAATGTATGTAAGTCAAATAAATACTACGCGGCATTCTTCAATATTACTGGTTTATAAAACATTTATTCGAAAGCATATCTTAGCAAACCTTTACTCTAAAAACTGTTTAAATATTATTTTATACAAAGGCAAAATTTAATTCGTCCTATTCCACTATAGTGAGTCAGAAACTCAAAGAATTTTACCAGTGAATTTACTTAATAAGCACTAAAGCTATTCAGTGACCTAAAGATACATCTCATTAAAATAGTGAGCACGAACTTAACTGTCTCCAGTTACACATTTTAGAGAGCAAAATGAAAACTGAATACTGTAGCAGTAATGACTGTTTCGTGCTAAAAGGCTCGTCATAATAGAACTAAATTAGTTTCATAACAACAAAGTATTACTCTCAGAGCACCTCATTTTGTCTAGAAACGACTAAACACAGGTATATGAAGGTTAACATAAGAGGTAATTAGTTGTGAAGCCTCACAACACTGGGTTATCTGGTTTCTGTAGCGAACGTCCACTCTGTTTGTTTATATGTGTTATACGCTCAGCTTACAGATATGATATGAGAATGGTCTGTGGATATTTCTTTACCACATTTTTTTAAGTATTAACTACCCCGGATTAGTCGTTGTGGACTTCTTTAGGAGACACCTGAGTTTAACGGTATATCTCATCTTTTATTCCTTTTATACTCGTTATGAAGTGTTTGAAATATTTTTAATACTTATTTAGATCTGGATATTTAATAGAAAAACATAAGAAAGGTTATAACATAACATAACACCTATTAATTCGACATTGTTTTATTAAGCACGTTTTAATATTTTCCTATTGTTTTTGATTAATAAATATTACAGTTCCAAAATATAATACATATTTGCATACTTCATACCGTTTCAAACATTCATGTTTCACATTATAAATATTTTTAAAAGAGGTTGATTTAAATATCAAAGATAACGCATTGTCAAATATATTCTAAGTATAAAAATAATTGTCTTTGAAATGTTCCCTTAGAACGATTATATCACTTAAAATATTATTTTTGTTAAATTCTAATTGATCGGTGTTTATCAAATAAAGTATTGTAAAATATGTAAACGAGTTGCATAAAATCTTATGTAATATGTATAATAAGCACTAGTAAAATATTATGTTTGTTTCTTAGATGTTTATGTAAGTTATTTATGCTTTTCTGTATTAAAATTTGGGGGTCGTTGTAAAATAGAAGTGTATAGACAGAGTCGTGGTATTATACCCTTTTATTAATGTTAGTAAAATTAATATCTTTTTTTTAAAACTGCCCAAGTTTTGTAATGCATAAGCACACAAAACGTTTCGTGGTAAAAATGGTATAGTTTTGTATTGGATTCATCATAGCCCATTTTGGATCCCATTGCTGGGTTCCTACCTATCCCGAATAGGTTATTCCGTAACAGATTAACAATTTGTCAACCACGCTGGCTTAGTTAGGGTTGTCACAATCACAATTAATACCATTTTACCCAACAGCAAACGGAGGCAGTTTGTTATTACAAAATTGGATTTTAACCATACGTTTATATTGAACATGCGTTTAATCCAAACGATTGAATCGATAGTTTATCTTTGCGGTATACATAATAATCGGGATTAACCAACGAATATTCTAAGTCACTTACGTGATATGTTTGCCCGACGTTTCGGCACACCTATTGGTGCCGTGGTCACGGGCTGACTGTTACCCATTAACAAAATTATTAGAAACTTAAAACAAAAAAATAAGAAGATAAAAGAAGGTTCAAACTATCTAAATTGCCAATTGAATTCAGAAATCAAACCACATTTTATTAAATGATTAAAAATTGAATTTAAAATATATGTTTGAAATGGTTACCGATTTCTCAAATAAGTTCTATATTGGTACTTTTGTAATCAGACGAGGGCAACGTACATTTATTTGTTTCAGTAAATTTTATTGTACCAATATTTACACACTTTTTATTGGAACACAAATAAAAGGGTATAACATATATGAAAAATTGTATATTGTATAGCATATGTTGTTTGATGTGACCCCTTTTTAATGAGAAAATAACCTATGGCTGTGTTTTCACTTAAGATAACGTCAATTTATTGCACATCGTCATCTTTTTACTCAATGTACTGCATCACGTAATTGTTGTTTTGTTTCTTAATTGATGTAATGTAAAAGAGAATACGTAAATTAAAAATATTACGATACTTGGGTTTTTCATTTAGTAACCTTTAAAAATCATTACACATATAATTTCTAGCACTAACCCATTTTTTTAGTGATAGTTGGATGTGACTGAAGCACCATTATTCATTATTTTACGAACCTTTTCCTAATCAAATTTCAAAAGTAGTGGAGAAACATTAGAATCTGAAATGACTTGTCTTTTTTGGAATTCATGGTTTGATTAGTGGTTGGTAGGTATAATTACGTAGTTCCTGCGCTGTTCCTTTGCATTTGACTTCTTTCACCATATATTATGGTTTGGTACATAACCGCTACTCCAGAATTTCTAAATATCTGTGCAACCTTTTGTTGTATATTTGATGACTTATTAAAACTCATGTGATAGAAGAAGCACCGAATTGATTATGGCGGTGATGTTTGGAGAAGACTATGTCCAGCAGACGTAAATTATTTTCATGATGATGTATGAACATTAAGATCTTCCCTTAACATGAATAAATGAATCTACATATAGCTATATAAATTAACCGCACATAGCCATTTATTTTAATAAAAAATATCAACTATTTACTTAAAATAAAAGTGAATGTCATATCAAGCTCATATCATAATAAACCTTATGATTGCCATATTTCCAAATATTAGCCAATATCTTGGCAAACAAAATATTATATTTTTACACATATAAATCACATTCAAGAAACAACCAACTATATTTATCATACTAATAATGGTTCTCAGCGGGGATCCAACCCACGACGCTGGATCTACAAGCGTGCATCTAGTCGTACCACAAACGTTATAGACACGGTTAGTTGAAATAATGGCATAAACTCACGGCTATCCCTAGAGTATAGTAGCCAGAGCTACAGAATAAGATATTTCCCAGTTACTTTTGGACGTAGAGAGGGAAAATAATGGAACCGCATCGCCCCAAAATCACTTTAACATCCCAATACCCTTAGTTGCCTCTTATGAACGCCCATGGGAAGAAAAGTGTCAGCGCTAATTTAAGCCGCTAAATTTACTCACCTTCTTAAGCTAACTACAATTAGTTCTTTGACTATCAATAATTTTTTTTCCAAAGCAGCCAAAACGTAAGAAAAATATATTATTATATCAAACTCTATTAAATTAATTATAAAAACTTATTAGAAAGATCTTCAAACCAGATCATTTTTGGCTTAGCAACAGCATTCTTTTATAATTGACTAAGGCGAAACAAAACATTAGGTTATGATTATTACTTTGTATGTATGCTCATCTGTTCTTCTGATTTAACAATGTAAAATTTGGAGAAATGAGACAGCACGGCAAGTCCCATAGTTATATAAAAAAGCAAGCTGCGCAACGATTAAGTAAAAGGAGACCAGACGAATAAAACAAGAAAGTAATTTATATAGAAATCCAAAAGTAGACAGTAAAGGCGTTGTCGCACCGACAACATATCTATCATGTTTATTGAATAGATTTGATACAAAAATGCAGATCTTTTTCTATTGCTATAGAAATGTGTATTTGGAATCATTTTATGTCACGACCTGTAATAATAAATGAGCATAAATTGGAAATCTATTAAAATTTGTGTTAACTACACTAGAAAAATTTTACCTCGTATTTTAACTACCAAAATATAAAAGTTACCAAAACAATAATTCTTAAAGTTTCTATCCTAATAATTGCAGCTACAAGTCACGGGATTCCATTTCGGTAGAATTTATCTACTGCGCTCGGTAGTTAATCTCAGCTAATGGGTCTCCTCGTGCATAATCATTGAAATCGAATTTCAATTCCTATTAGACATACATATTCAAAGAGAATTGGGCCCATGATACCTGGCGTTTGAGTAGATGAATACGGCCAACACATTACTGAATCAAATTTAGATGATTAGTCTTTTTAAATAAAGAGTCTAGGTTGTTTTTAGTTTAAAATTCATAGAAGATTTCTAGCATAGACGTTACATTAGTAAAGTATCATAATCGATTTCATCAGCTTTCATCTTCATTTCTTTACTTCAATTAAAATCATATACCTAATTTTTCTATTATCGAACTGTGTTCTTTTATTTTAAATTAAAACATTACGTTTCTTAAAATTTTGGGTTAGCAATATTTCATTATTTCGTGTATTGTATCAACAAATTCACAATTTTCGATGTTTATTATCTCGACTTAACATGTCTACTTCACTCTTTTAAAATGTTTATATCGTGTGTGTTGTATAATTTGAGTGGAATGATATTATCCGCACTTGTGAAACAAATGACCCGCATTTCCGCGATGTTTGTGCCAAAATAGCTAAATTAAAAGCGAGTACAGTTCGCCAGTAAATTGGTGGAACATAAAAGGCCACAGAGTTGTCCGCTAAGCCGCCTGGCGTGTCTCCAGCCTGGCGGTTTGTCAACGAGACCTTACGGTACCGAGAATCACGGCCGCTCTTATTTATTTTTAAAGTGTACTTTCAAGAAGCTGAAATACGAGTAAGCTGGACGCGTTGAAATACCGTATGAGGGAGAATTAAATAAATTTACACAACTTCGGGTTTTTCTATATTTATATGAATTGTTTTCTTGTATAGTATTTCTGAGTCCTTTTTACGTATTTGTTACGTTGTTAAAAAGTCGCTAAGTCGCTTCTTACAACACGCCAGGGAAGACACATGTTAGTGCTAATTTTAAGCTGACAATACACAAATATAAAGATAAAAATATATATTAGAACTTCTTAAAATTGGAATCGTATAATTAGATGGTACAAGCTTTTTTAACGATTAACATTAACGATTAAAGACACTATCTTTAAATATATTTTAATTAATTGTAGGATTTCTTTCGATGTCCCTTGGAATAATTGTTAGTTTCTTGTCATCTTCTTCTTTTTGTTAACTTAGTTTATTGAACTTTTAGTTTATACCCTTATATATGCTTTTTTTAACACTGAAAAAAACAAATAAAGAATAAACAAAGGAAAGAAATTTCGACACTGGCGGGAATCGAACCCGCAACCTCGGGTATACGCCCCCGTCGCTCTGCCAATTGAGCTACCGTGTCAATGGCTGCCAATGCGAAATTCTTCTATCCTTTGTTTCTTTTACACTTTTAAGTAGTGTTTACGTTCCCTACCTCCGAATTTTTTACAATTTCGGAGGTTTTCATGAACAAAAACATTCAAATTATGTTATAGTTAGGCGTTCTCAACATTTGCGTTATATCTGAAAAGGTAGACAAGTGGCCTACCGAATTTGTAAAAAAATCGGGGGAAGGGAACGCGAACATTACTTAAAAGTGTAAAAGAAACAAAGGTTAGAAGAATTTCGCACTGGCAGCCATTGACACGGTAGCTCAATTAGCAGAGCGACGGAGGCGTATACCCGAGGTCGCGGGTTTTATTCCCGCCTGTGTCGATTTTTTTTTGTTTTGTTTATTCTTTATTTATTAGTAATAATCCTCACATGAGGTTTTCATGAACAAAAACATTCAAATTACTAAAAAAAACAATTTGGAAAATAAATTTGACTTCGTAAACTATATCGTAACTACTTCGTAACCTATGGACTTCCAAAGTTACTCGAGTTTGTGACACCTTTCCTTAAAATATAATCTGTGAAAATACACTTCTTATTAATTATTTTAAAGATAATTAAGTCATGGTTCATTGCAATGCTAAAGTATAAACATGTTGCATTCAACAACTACTTATATTGGCAGAAACTGGGATGGTCAGTCTTACATCCCTTTCTAGGCATAAAATTACATTGAATAGTTTCATCTTTCGATCGATTCCTGATAAGGATATAAGTCTCGAAAGTTCGATCTCACGCGTCACGCCGTTAATCTCCGAAAGAACAGCAGTTGTACTGATACGATTGAACACCTTGTGACATTAATGACTCCTGCTGCTCAAAGTACCCACGTTTGACTTCCACAGTTCACTCGTATCTGATTGGTCTGGACTGGACTGATCTATCAGCAGTTTTATGAAAACACTGTCAAATGATCAAACGCAGTTTACTAATGGATAGTTTCTCACGATATTTCCCTCACTGGTAACAACCATGAAAACACACATTGTATAAGCCGTAGGTCCAACCAAAGATCCGAACTCACACTTCTCTGCATGAGAAAGAAGTCTAAAATGATCTAGCCAATATTTTGAGCTAACTCCAGGTGATACGTACTTATGTATATACAATACAGTATTATGCAGTATTATACAGTAGTATGCTGGTCGAGTGGCAAAGTGCCACAAGACTGGTGCAAAGCGGTAATTGTGCCTTTATATAAAGGAAAGGGGTCACACCAGGAGGCTAGAAACTACCGTGGAATTAGCCTACTCAGCATTGTCGGTAAATTGTATGCAAAGGTTTTGATTGAAAGAGTGATGATTGAAACGGATGATAAAATTTGGGATGTGCAAGCAGGATTTAGAAAAGGAATGGGATGTATGGACCAAATCTTCTCTTTAAGGAGCATCACCGAAAAGTTCTTAGCTAAGAACCGAAAGGTGTATTGCTCCTTCATTGATTTAGAGAAGGCGTATGATAGGGTGGTAAGAAAGTGTTTATGGGAGGTGTTATCCGAGTTCGGTTTGGGGAGTCGACTTATACGTGCACTGGTATCACTCTATGAGGATTTCAGTGCATGTGTGAGAGTAAACGTAGAAAATACTGACTGGTTCGGGATCTCTCGGGGTGTCCGACAGGGTTGTGTAGCTTCCCCGTGGCTCTTCAATTTGTTCATGGATGACTGTTTAACAGAGTTGCGTGAAAGTGATTATGGATTGAGAATGGGTGGATTCATCATTAAATGCCTCTTATATGCCGACGATCAAGTGCTACTTGCATCATCGGTGGAAGAGCTGCAAGAGATGATGAATATTGCATGTGCGTCTTTTGAAAAAAAGGGAATGAGGGTGAATGTGGATAAAACAAAAACTATGGTTTTTGAGAGAGAGGTGAATATGACCGAATGCGTGATTGAGATTAATGGTAAGAAAGTGGAACAAGTGAAAGAGTTTGTATATTTGGGAAGTTTGTTTACTAGGGATGGAAAGTGTGATGAAGATATCGAGAGAAGAGTGAAAAAGGGTAATGCGGTAAATGGAGCACTGGATAGTCTAATGTCTAGTCAGTCGGTGTCTGAAAAGGCCCGAATGGCTGTGCATGATGCTGTCCTTGTTCCTACGCTTATGTATGGCAGTGAATGTTGGGTGTGGCAGAAGACGCATGAAAGTAGAGTGAATGCAGTAGAAATGAGATCCCTCAGAAAAGTGTGTAATGTAAGGTTATGTGATCGTGTGAGGAATGATGTGATTCGTGAAAGGTGTGGTGTAAAAGATGATATTGTAAGAAAGATAGAAAAAGGAATGTTGAGATGGTTTAGGCACATAGAGAGGATGGATGACAGTAAATTGGTGAAAGAGATATATAGAGCCAATGTGGAAGGTAATGTTAGTAGAGGACGACCTCGGAGGACACATTTGGATCAAATAGAAAATGTGCTCAAAAAGGCAGGTGTCCGCAGTATGAAGAATAAAAGAGCATGTATGAAAAGATTGATGGATGTAAACGAAGCCAGAGAGGTTTGCCAGGATCGTACAAGGTGGCGATCGATAGTCTCTGCCTACCCCAATGGGAACTAACGGCGTGAGAATATGTATGTATATATGTATGTAATACAGTATTGTCTTAAACGTTTCATATGAGCAATGAACGAGTATGATGAAAATCATTGATTTTAAAGTACTCTCTTTAGTCATTAGATCAATTAAGCTGTGTAGTGTCGGCTTAGAATAGCACTACCCCATTTCTTCCGGTGGGTGTACGTAAGAGGCGACTAACGGACTTGGGGCTTTTTAAGGGATTTTTGGGCGATGCGGTTGGAGACCCATCACCAACAACCTTTATTCTACCATCTTTTCCCCACGCAACTTCCAAAAGTGGCTGAGAAATTTATAATTTCTCAGCTCTGGCTACCCCTTTTAGGGATTGATATGATATGATATGTATGTATGTATGTATCAATATTTTATTTATTTCTTTTTAGCTACTCGTATGTTTGATTCATAATTAAAAGCAACATTTTTTTAGACAACCAAACAGCAAAAACATATTAAACTTGCGATATACTTTCTCTGTCCCCTAAATATACCCGTACGTAAGATCTTCAAACAAAAATTAGATTACCATACATAATTTCAATTTTCATAAATTTTAGAAATACTCCACTGATTCCCGGTGAACTTTTTACCGCTCTATACGTCGCTTGGGAGAGGAATCTTCTTCCATTCACATTAATTTATATTCTCGTCATGACGGCTCATGCATGAAAACTGAACATGATTTATATTCCTTGCCAACCAAGAGGGAATTTCCGTAAGATTACATCATTCCCTGAGGAATCTGTAAGACACTAAACTTACATGTTTAAAAACTCATCTTTCGGAATATATGTATTGTTTTGAGAAGAGATTACCAATATTTTGCAAATTGGATTTATTAAGTAATGTATTTTTCCAATTTCCATGCTTCTTGTTGAAGTTTTTTCATATGATATAGTAACTTAGAACTAAAAGAATCGTAAGTCTGTGCTTCAGAGAACATCTGCCACCCCTTTCATATTACGGCTTGAGAATTGAGTTTGAGATAAAACTACAAACGATCTAAATAAAACTATTTTTAAAACATACATACATACATATTCTCACCCCGTTAGTTCCCATTGGGGTAGGCAGAGACTATCGATCGCCACTTTGTACGATCCTGGCAAACCTCTCTGGCTTCGTTTACATCCATTAATCTTTTCATACATGCTCTTTTATTCTTCATACTGCGGACACCTGCCTTTTTGAGCACATTTTCTATTTGATCCAAATGTGTCCTCCGAGGTCGTCCTCTACTAACATTACCTTCCACATTGGTTCTATATATCTCTTTCACCAATTTACTAAATAAAAAAAAAATTAAAACATCAATGCATTATACTTCTTTTGCAAATAAACTGCACAAATATTCATCTTGCTTTGTAGCTGAAACAAACTGGTATCAAATAGAATAAGCGATGTGTAAAGCAAGAAAAAGAAGAAAGGTAGTGAGAAGAGTTTCCTGGTTCAACTATAAAACATTTGCATTCAAACGAGGGTCGAGCAACAATAAGATAGAAACGCGAGTCTCGTACCTAATGCATATTGTCTTTGAAACAACCAACACTTTGAAAAGAGCAAAATGTTTTTTATTACCTGGATAATCGAAAAGGAACGAAACGACAGTAAAAACGAACAAAAGTTTTTATTTCTTAAGTAATTCGTAACTAATTATTTGCATGGTAACAACAAATTTGTGAATTTACGTTCTTATATTCTTTAATAACTCAGATATCTATACCAATATTATAAAGAGGAAAGGTTTGATTTTTTGTTTGTTTGTTTGAATTGAATAGGCTCCAAAACTACTGGACGGATTTGAAAAATTCTTTCAGTGTTTTGATGCTACACTATTCCCGAGTGACATAGGCTATATTTCATTATCAAAAAAATTAGGGATCCTTACGTAAACTTCAAAAATGTAACCCAAGGTGTTAAAGAAATACCAAAAAAAATCCTTACATCGCGTGCGCTGCGAAAAATATTGACAATAGAATAAAATTATGTACTACAATTTTATAGAACACATCATTATCTAAAAAAAATGCCCCGACAGCATGTCTCTAACTATTATAGTTATCTCACAACAAGCGTCATTATATAAAATTATTTAAAAATTGAATTAAAATCCTGCTTTAGAAAAGGCTCTTTATTTGTACCTATCTAATCCTTATAAAAAACGTAAATATTATTTCAGACTACTTCAATACCCTTATATTACTTTTTGAATTATTCGATTCGAACATTCCATTCGAAAGTTATCTCGAATTAAAAAAATAGATAAAACTCCGCTCGATTAGCTATGCATAGTAAGTTAGCAGGCGTCACGAAGGGGTACGGGAGGCTGTTTATCAAAGAGTTAATGCAAAATTTAATTGTAGCGACTATTATCACTGGCCCAGCAGCCGGTCAATTAGCTCATATACCGAGGATACCGATGATCCCAACTGATTTGCCAATTCCATTTAAACGGCTACAATTTCCGGTTAAAACATCTTTTGCTTTAACAATTAATAAGTCCCAAGGCCAAACCTTCAAATTAGGAGGGATTGACCTGCGAAAGAATTGTTTTAATCACGGTCAACTGTACGTTGGCCTGTCGCGGGTGGGAGCTCCTGAACATCAATTTATTTTGCTGCCCCAAAATACAACAACGTCAAATATTGTTTACAGGGAAGCTCTAACTCTATAAATTGAATGGCTTTTGATGTAATTACTCTATATCTAAATATAAATACAAAAAAATATAACATACATACATACATATACTCACGGCTATAAATCCCTAGAAGGGGTAGCTAGAGCTAAGGAATCAGAAATTCCTCAGCCACTTTTGGAAGTTGTGTGGGGAAAAGATGGTGAAATAAAGGTTATTGGTGATGGGTCTCCAACCGCATCGCCCAAAAATCCCTCAAAAGCCCCAAAACCGTTAGTCGCCTCTTACGTACACCCACCGGAAGAAATGGGGTAGTGCTATTCTAAGCCGACACTACACAGCAAAAAAATATAACATAGCTTAAAACTAAAAAATAATAATATTAAAATAATAATACATGTAATGAAATAAAAAACAAAATGTTAATGATAATTTATGCCCGAGCGAAGCCGGGACGGGCTGCTAGTACATTTATAAAAATGACGATAACATTTGTGAAAATATAATATGTGTTTAACATAGTTCTGATTATAATGTAATCAGACAACCATGATAGCTCAGTGGATAGAACACTTTTCATCGTGCGCAGTATTTTTAGACGATGAGGGTTCCAATCCCGGGTCGGGTCTACATCAACTTGTTTTTTCTTAAGTCATTTGTTTTGTTAATTTATCATGGTTGTAAACGGTGGTGAGGGAAAAACGTGGGTTCTCTGAATCTGACAATGTCGCGTGATGTTCAGAAATATTAGTACCTCTGCCAACCCCTTCAGAAATATGCGGTATAAACGTTTGAATTGGGTATGTTATTAGTATTTGTGTGGCTTTGCGCCTTAGCGTAGTTTTAATAAAATACGTGTCTGAAGCTTGTTTGTTGAGAAATTGTCTAGGTAGATAGGAAGAATGCGTTATAGATTGGGGATGATTGGATCGATATTTTATTTCCGTACGTAGTTATAAAGTTTGGATCGATCGTGACGGAGCACATGTCCCAAATGCGCAATTTTTCTTCTTTTGATGGTGGTCATGCGTTCTTGGGTTTAGCTAAATATAGCTAGTTTGTGACGCCAAATTTACCAAAGTTAAATTAATTTTATGGAATGTTGCAGCCATCGTTAATTCTACAGCAACTGATGTCTTGCTTGATATAGTAATTATAGAAAATATAAAGATGTCTAATCATATAATTACATTAATTCAATGGGTCTGTATTTTTATAAATAATTTAAAAATCCGATTGCTTTACTCTAAGAAGTTCTTGTCCTGATAATAGGCTTTACAATTTATCTGAAGCACCTATCGAAACTCTGCCGACCATGAGTATGGCGGCACAATAGATTTTTATCTTCATGGCTATTTTCTAGAATATAATATTAAAATCACCAGAGTATTAAAATCAAATTAAAATAACCTGCTGTCTAAAATAAAAAAAAACATACAGCAATATTTTTGTGTGGAATTTGTGTAGCAAAATTTTATCGAGCGTTATGATGAATACGACCGAAATGCCATAAATATTATTATCAAATTTGCCTGCAACTTTATAACAAAGTTGTAAATAGTAATAATTTTTCCACCAAATTATGTTTTGCTATTCAAAAGTTATTACAAAACTGGTCATGCACATATATCATATTATTTGAACATGTCAGATTTAAGATTAAAGCCCGGAAGAAAATTACTTGTATTATAAAACAAGCAATTCTTTTTCCATTACAGTCAAAACAAATAAAGTATGTTGGCAAGCTAGTGTTTCCAGAATTTAGGCGGCAGGACCGCTGGGACGTAAAGGAACTGTCTCAGGCGCCAGACTGATATTGTGAAACTTTTCTTCTACGCAATCTACATAAAAAATGAGTCGAGAGCTCGCGGTCGCCCGCTGGTAAATGAGACCTTTTTGAACTGTTAATTTTGTTTGCATACAAAATGATATCCGACAGAAAGTTATTTGTGCCTTGATCTTCCGCGCAACTGTCCTTTAGTAGGCCTCAATTCTAATACAATTAATACTTAATTATTCAAATAATTCAAAATAACATTACTCTTCAAATTGTGATGTGTTTTATAAATAGGACCAATAAAGCGCCTGAAGACTCCCTATTGTCAATTTTCGTGAATGATTGCGTCGTGTCTATACCTACTCACTCAGCTCGTTTGATTGTACTAGGTATTTTTGGTCGAAAGAGACTTTTGTAGTGTCAGCTTAGAATAGTGGTAACTTATATATTCCCGTAGCTGTCGCATAAGGTTGGGCGTTCTAGCTGAAGATCCACCGCCCAAAATCCTTTATTATACAGTCTTTTTCCCACTTATTCACAAATTTGACGTTAGAATTTCTGATATTGAAGCTCTGGCTAGTCTTTTTTTTAGATTTGTGGCCATGACTACGGGTACGGTAGGTATTGTAACAGTGACTTTATATTTAATTACCTCTTTCCTTGTCTTTTTTACTAAAGACTAATGTGTCCATCAAAATTTTAAATCCGTTGTATTAATTAATTTTTATTCAAATGGTTAACATATACACATCGGTAAATAAAACTGGCGAATCACAGACTGACATCCCTCAAATAGTGTATGTACATATCCGAGTGAATTAGAATGTAATGTGGGCAATTCTTCGAGGAACATACCAGAATATTAAACGCAATTCATTCACAATTCGAGGAACAGCGTGACCTGACTTATTTATCAATGTTTCTCCAAAATATCCAATACAAGTAAACCTTTATTATTCTAAGATTTATCATACTTTGTCCTCCATTTAGATATTACGTAAATGTTATCTTGACATAATGTGATGAGTGTCGGCTTAGAATAGCACTACCCCATTTCTTCCGGTGGGTGTATGTAAGAGGCGACTAACGGTATTGGGGCTTTAAAGGGATTTTTGGGCGATGTGGTTGGACACCCATCACCAACAACCTTTATTTCACCATATTTTACCCACTCAAATTTCAAAATGTGGCTGAGGAATGTTTAATTCTTTAGCTCTGGCTACCTCATCTAGGGATTTATAGCAGTGAGTATATGTATGTATGTATGTATGTTTTAATGTGGGCTTAGAATAGCAGTAAACCGCTGTGTCTCATGTGTCGTTTGAGGCTTTAAGTGCATTCATTATTGTGTGCTGTGATTGGAAACCCATCACAAAAATATTTTATTTTTAATCCCTTTTTTGGGATTTATAGCCGTAAACGGTAGGTAATTGTCGATTTTATCGTGAGCAAAAGTCTGTCTCTTGCAAATAACATTAAGTTTTTAAGGAAATAGACATACGGTGCGTAGTAATATAAAACAATCTCTATACTAAAAATATTTCTATTTTAGTATCAAAATCTAAACAATGATAAAAACACACTTAGCTTGGTAAGAAATATTTTTTTAGATCCCTTAATATATATAAGCACATTCCATGCCATAAACTCCTCTGCAGTTAACACGGCCTAAACCAATATAATATTTCAAAGAGAGAAATTTCTATAGTACCCCTTTAAATAAATTATTCTTACCGTTATTTAAAACTGAATAATCAAATTATTAGAATTAGGACATCACTGTTTTGTGTCGCGTTTGTTTTAATTTCGTCTTTACTGAAATCCCTTTCTTTTTTGCAAAGTTCTAATTTTACGACACAGAAAATCCCATTAATTTTTCTGTGTAGGTCGCTTTTATACCCATAATAGGAACAGAGCTTTACTTTAAGTAAAAATGTGGGAGCTATTTAAGTATTTTTATGAGGGCCTGATTTAAATATTTGTTTGAATTCATTATACATATACATACCAAAGGAGTAGTCAGAGCTTTAGAGCTAGAAACTCCTCAGCCACATTTAGAAGTTGACAGGGGAAAAGATGGTAGAAATAAAGTATCGTTGGTGATGGGTCTCCAAACGCATCATCCAAAAACTAATTACTAAGGCCCCATATCCTTGGCCTTAGTGGCCACTTACAACACCTGTGGGTAGAAAGGGGTTATGACATTCCAAGCCGGCATCCTAATATCGGTTAGGAATATCCTAATATCTTGTTTAATTAAAAATGTTTGCGTATTTTTAAGGCTTTTTGCTTTAAAAAGGAGAACGATTTAATAATATGTAGAATTTGAATTTTCAATTGAATGATTTTAAAATATACAAAATTTTCTTCGGCTAAGACTAAAGACCAAATTTACAAAGCTGTCTTCACCACAGACTAAGGTTTTATGAGGAGTGTGAATAACGTTCCGAAAATGATAGAAATTAATTTTATTATGAAAAATAAAGCTTTTGACTTTCTTTCAAACGAAGGGTGACCAAGGTTTGTTGTTAAATAATGTTTTTCATTCCAATGTTTAGTTTTTTTGCTAGATTCATTAAAAGGCTTCAACATGGCGTTTAAAAAACATAATTTGTTACCTCTTGTTTTGCTATAACTAAATATTTTTGACGAAAACTTGTGTATTTTATTTATCCTCTTAACTTCTCGAAGAGTAAGATAAAATTTAAATTACTATGTTATATCAACTTAAAAAGGCCAAGTACAGAACCAATGAATTATTAGCAAATTAAGCAATTTACCTATAATTTCAGCTCACTTATTAGGATTATCAGTAAAATAATCTTATTAGTTAATTTAATTCTTAGTATATTTTATGATATGGAATATTTTGTATGGACTCATGAATTTTGCCTAAATTCGAGATTTAAGTGCTTCGAGTGAACTGAAAAGTTACAGAACATTTTTATTTTCCTTACCGTAATTAGCTCCTAGAGTTATACTACAGACTTGTAAAGTTGAATTGAATTCTAATAACCAAAACTTGAGTGTGAATTTGCAATAGCAAGTAAGAGCAGTATAAAGTCATATTTGAAGTATATTATAGTTGTGTAGTTTCTAAGTCTGTGGCTTAGTACGGTATATGACACCCCATGTCTTCCCTTAGGTATTTGTAATAGGTGAGACTCAGTTGAGAACCTATCACAAACAATCTCTTTTTTACAATCTTTTCCCAAGGTAGCTTCCAAAAGGGGCCGAGGGATTTCTTATTCTAAGGCTCTGGCTATCCTTACTAGGGATTTGTAACCGTGAGTATATGTATGTATGTATTATACATAAAAAAATCAGTAAAAAAAACAAGGCGTTTCATAGATATTTCGTATAAATTAAAAGTACCAAAAGTATTGTGGATGGAAATTCTATGTTTGACATAATTTTCAATTTTATTAACAATTTGAACCTGATATCAATCAGAAATAAAAATTCTCCCACTTCCTTATTTCAAAATGATAAATCACTCATTATAGGCTCCTTTGATTTTGACGAGTTCTATATTCATGTATAGTAATCGAGATCTGAAGATGTGTTTGATTATAGGCCTGTAAAACCCATACATTGAAGATGGATCATTATGCTAAAGGAAAATTGATTTGTATCACAAAAATAATTTTGTGTCCGTCCATATTTTTTCAAACAACAGCTTTCCTGAACAGGGAACCGAAGCTTCTATAAGAGAAAAAAACAGTAACATCATAAAAACCTGGTTACGTCAAAGCACTGAAGCACTCCAATACAAAACAACCAAAGCCACTCTTGATGACTCTATTATTATGTACTGTGAGGAGTTTTTGAGGTTATAACATACATCCATATACTCACGGCTATAAATCTCAAAAATTGGTAGCCAGAGCTTCAGCACTGGAATCTCTTCGGCCAAATTTGGAAGTTGATACAAGATGGTAAAAATCAATCCGTATATACCCACCGTATTGCTCAAAAACCACTTAAAAAGCCGCATACCTTAGTCGCTTCTTACGACACCAGTAGGTAGAAAGGGGTAGTGATATTCTAAGCCAGCACTGAATGCTTGGTTTGGTATTTATAAATAATTCATTTTTATTCTAAAACCATTTATTCGTTCTTAATTAAGAAATGCAAAAGACCGCTCTATTGAGGCGGTTACTTTAAACGGATTAAACTGTTCGAACCCATCAAAAAGGTTTACGCTGGGAAACCATTCTCTCGTTATTATCACTAACTCTCTAAAGATCGACGTCCGTCTTTCAAAGGTTTTATACCGTAAATAATAATTAAAGACTTTAAAGTCCTACTTAACTGGAGAGCTCTGAGGAGCAGAGACTGTTCAGTTATTATCCGATATTACCGATAGTTTAGTTTCCAAGTAATTATTAGTTGACTCCAATAACCATCTTTATGCTTTGTAAGCGAGAGTGTAATTCTTTTAAATAATCATAAGTAATAATCTCTTTGAAACTCAAATTCAACCTAAAGTCAACTTTCACGCCGTATATCCCCGAATATTAATTATTCTTAATCATGTTGGTCACTTAATGTACAGAGTACCTACTCGTACGTTGGTACAGAGTCGTGTGATGTACATTGTCTTCGATAGTGTGTCCACCTGATAAGAGTCACACGCTTACCACCGCTTTGTACGAATACAAATTCACAAAATTAATTAAGTACAATTTAGTCGAACGGAGACCTCGTTCCCACACTTTTTTTTTCTAATCGCTATCAATTTTATTATATAAAGTCACAACACATTTTGTTTTTAGAAAAGACACATTTGTTGTAGTTACGACTCAGGATTCACCAAAGCGTCGACTATTTGAAAAGCGGTGGTTCTCTAAGCTATTGAGGTAATGTTTTGAAACTGATTTCTAAAACACGGTTTTCATGACGGTAAGGTCACAAAAATTGGCTTGTCCATATTAGCTTTAGAACTTGAGATCTGCTCGTTCAGTACCCCAATTCGTATAACTCACATATTCTAGCATTACATAAAACTACCACCTCGGGTTAGCACGCTTATTAATATAAAAAATATTAATGAAATAGCAATTATTTTCCACACACAGCACTAAAATTAAGAGTATTAAAATTAAAAGTGACCCGAGTGACTCCTTACTATATAAGTCATCTGCCAGTTAAAGCCTCGTCAATATCAGTTTTAGACTAAAAGATCAGCCGGAACAAACAGAGAAGAACGGACAAATATTTAAAAAAACATTTTTGTAGTGATTCTCATCATCATCCTATGTTCTTTAGTTAAGAGGGATTTCTTTTTCAATATCACAAACGGACACAATTGTTTGTAGTTGTTGTCTTCTATCGGCTTAGATTAGTTTAAGATATTTTATCACGGAGGTATCTATAGGTTAAGCGCCTTTAGGAGCTTAGGCTTTTAAGGTATGTTTGAGCTATCTTGGCTTGAGACCCATCACCAACCATCATTTCCCTAAAAAATAATTTTTAACAAAAAGAAAACCGACTTAATAGAAAAACAACCGAAAATAAACAATCTAGTACTAAAAAGTACGAAATAAGTTTTTTTAATTGAATATGAGTACTGTGATTGATACCTTAGCAATTTCTTTATTCCACACGCGTCAGTTCAACCTACCTAAATCTTAAAATTCTCTTAAATTAATTTGTGAGCCGGTGCCAGCCTCGATGATAATTGATAATAAGAAGTGTGTATTTCGCACTTCATATACATGTAAAATGTAGGGTACCTTGTAGTTGTAGGGTAAATTGATTTTTGTACGTACTCGTATTATCATTTAAAACGTTAGGCGATAGATATATATTGTTTAGATTGTAATAATCAGAGATAGATAGCAGGGTGAATTTACTTTTGTTTGTCTGGCACCGACTCAAAAATTAATTTAAGAGAATTGTAATATTTAGGTAGGTTGAACTGACGCGTGTGGAATAAAGAAATTGCTATGGTATCAATCACAGTACTCATATTCAATTAAAAAAACTTATTTCGTACTTTTTAGTACTAGATTGTTTATTTTCGGTTGTTTTTCTATTAAGTCGGTTTTCTTTTTGTTAAAAATTATTTTATTTTACGAGTTTTAGAGATGGGTAGACCTGGCAAAGATGCCTCTCGGATGAGGAAGCGACAGTTACTGTATTATTCTTCGTATTTCCAGTATTTTTATTATAGTACGATATTAAATAGGCTCAACCATATGTAACCTTACATTGTTCTTAAAATCCTTCGAAAGGCGATGGTCTTCAATTCTACATCTCAAGAAAGACTCAAACGCTCACGCCGAATATCCCTGAAGGGGTTAGCAGAGGTAGTAATACTTCTGAATATCACGTGACATTGTCACCTGTTGTTCAGAGTACCCACGATTTATTAGGCAGTGTTCTCACGTTATACAGGGCAGGCCTATCGGCGTTTTGAACAAATACACTGTCACATAATTGTGAGTTTCGACAGTGCCCTCGATTTCCTGGGATGCCATCATCAGATCCTGGTCTCATGGTACTTTCTCGGTAACAATAACATAACAAAAGAAATGTTTAGTGAACCTGTACTTCTCTTCATAAAAGCTAAGAAGAGGAGTATAAATCTATATAGAATGTGGAAAGAACTGTTTCCTAATACCTAGTGATTGAGGATCCACACCTTCTATCATCAGCTCAGCAGCATAACAATATGATTTTCAGAAGCAAATGCCAATATAAGTTCAGAAAATATGTAAAACGCGGTACATTTGCCTTTAAAATTTGAGGGTTCCCCTCGATTTCTCCAGGATCCCATCATCAGACCCTGATATCCTCATCATGGTACCAATCCGGGAGTATCTTCTGTCGAATAAAAAAATTATAATCAAAATCGGTTCATAAATGGCAAAGTAATCGGCGAACAAACATAAAAAAAAAAAAAAATACCGGTCGAATTGAGAACACTTCTTTTTTTGAAGTCGGTTAAAAAAACTCCAAAAGTGACTCGAAAGGTCCAATTTTTAAACTCTGGCCTCTCTTTATTTCAAAATTAAAACTGTAAGAATATGTATGTATGTATTTTATAATCTTTAGTTTTATGTCTACAAAGACTTGCTTTGCATTATCAAAGAATGAACATTAAACTCCAAGATAACCAATGTTGGCAGGTGCCTGCTCTATGAAGGAAAGTTTGCTGAAAAGTTATATGAACCAGTAACTTGTAAATCACTTTTCCACAAGTTTTCACTGTAAATTGTATTATTATAAGTTTCTTTATGTTTTCCATGGAGAAACGAAAATGAGTTTATAAAAGTGCAGTATTCAAATAACATTTTTATACCGCACGTTTTTTACGTGTAGTTTAAGTGTTTATGTTGGTTGATTGTATGAAACCTACATAACATACATATGCTCACGGCTATAAATCCAAAAAAGGGGTGGCTAGATCTTTAGAATAATAATTTTCTCAGCTATTTGGTCCAGGTGTGTCCTCCGTGGTCGCCCTTTACTCACATTACCTTCCACGTTGGCTCTTTAGATCTTTTTCAACAATTTACTGTCATCCATCCTCTCTATGTGCTCAAACCACCTTAACATTCCTTTCTCTATCTTGCACACTACGTCATCTTTCACACCTAAACGTTCACATTCAACCCTATTAATTTGTTATCTTAGTATCCTAGAAAGCCAAGAAAGATTTCAATAGTTTCATTCTGAGACACCAGACTAGAGACTACACAGCACAATGTAATACTAACTTTATAGTCAAAATAAATATCGATTCCATACATTATAGCCCAAAATAGTTTCTTTTTTCTCTTATTGTTTAATGAAATTTCTACAGTCTGTTCCTTTCAACCAAATAAAATATAAACAGTTCTTACCAGTTTCATGCAAAAAATATCTAAAGTTCTCTTTATGCCTTTTGCCAGCAAGAATTACAAGTAAATGTACTCAAAAAACTATCGACATCCTGGAACGCATAAAATATGTTTCTTATAACAACTAGAATAAATGTTTCCTGTCCTGAGAAATGTAACTTATAGAAACCATAAAAAAGCTGCTACAACATACGTAATATTTCAAAGTGCTATTTCCTGTGCAAAGTCATAAAAGTATTTTTATGCACGAGTCAATAAATATAAAATACGAAGAGTACTAAGTTTTTAGTAAAATCGGAAAAAAAAAACTTTTATTTATTGTTTATATCTACAATAACATTAAAAGACAAAGTGGACCTAACTAGTATTTTATGTTAGTATAACAACCTCTAAAATATACTTACGTCATTTCAGACAGAAATGGCTTCTTCTAAATTCCTCAATCATTTATCTATGTAGTCTTAATGTGTCTTCCGTGGTGTTTCTCTACCGACATTACCATCAACATCAGCTATATCAGCTATGCTTCTTTTGTCAATTCCACCTATAATTTTTCTATGAGCCCAAACCATTTTAATATTTCCATTGCAGAAGTTGAAAAATAATACATTTGAAATATAAAAAAATAAATGTTACAAAACTTCCTAATACGCAAAATGATACTCGTAACCGTAGTTAATTTGATATTATCCAAACAACACATTCCGCTAATTTACCTGAAAGCATTTGAAGTAACTGTAAAATACAAGTGCTTAGATAACGCAAGTGTTTGTATAGTGTTTAAGCATACAAAGCACTCCACGTTTGGAGGGTTAATATTGTAACAGTACAAAGACGTAGTGTCTAAGAAATGACGCCATTTGTGCTGCGGGAGATGAGGATTACAGCTGAAACTTGACTTCGCCGGGAATGAAATTTAAGATCCTGGTTTTATTTCATCATTGGGATAGAAATTATGTTTCTAACAGGTGACAATACCACATGATTGTTAAAAATATTAGTGCCTCTGACACCCATAAAGGGATTAACGACGTTAAAGTTAAAAATAATTATGTATTATAGATTTTTTTAACAAACATAATGATACTCGTATAAGAAGTTATTTCAATATTATCTAAACAACACCACCCGCTATTTTTTCTGATAAGAACTCTAAAAAACAAGTGCTTAGATAGCGCAAGTGTTTTTATAGTGTTTAAGCATACAAAGCTCTCCGCGTTTGGAGGGTTAATATTTAAGAATTCAAATATAAACCCTCCAAACTCCAAATTTCATTCAAAGACGTAGAAATTTTTCTTTCCTTTATTTATTAGTCAAAGACGTAGTGTCTAAAAAATGACGTCATTTGTGCTGCGGAAGATGAGGGTTAAAGCTTAAAATTGACATCGTCGGGAATGAAATTTAAAATCCTGGTATTATTTATTTGAATAAATATGTATCTCTTAGAGATGGAAAAAATAATTTATATGCACTTGTTTAGAATCAGCTTGCTAAATAATTGCACATAATTTTCCACTTTGAACAATCTTAACTACTTCAATCAATTTCTGAGGGGCTGGTTTCCAGTAATTTTGCTACCTTAATATTTGATTGGTCACTTTGACAGCAATTAACATTATTAGTAATGAGTCTTCTGCAAATTGTGACATTTACATTTTTTTAGTTAAGTTAATAATTTCAATCATATTATTGTCTTATGCAACCAAGAATGTAGTCATTTTTTTATTACTATATAATATTACGTATTGCAAAACTTATTTTTTACGACTATTATGTATTTGTCTATAGCAAGAAAGTAATGCAATGAGAATACTGAAAACTATAGTCGAATATTGATCTCTGTACGACATCATATTACAGTAATTATTTACCAAAGTACGTCGGTAAACTAAATATCATATCATTATGTATATTATAACATAGATAGATTCTCTCATTGTCCCTTACATTTGTTTTGCTAAAGCTAATACAAGTATTACATTGGAAACATAACTGTTAACTAAAGATCTTATTAATTCTGTTTTTCTTGCAACGTCTTTTATATTATGAAAAAAAACTTGTAAAATGCTCTTTATGAAGTTTTGATTGTTACAAATAGGAATTAAATTAAGTGATGAGTCTTCTCATCGCCCAATAATAATTTAGAAAGATCCAATACCCTATTACCCCTTACTACACCCGTGGTAAGAAAAGCGATTCGAAACAAGGTTTAAGAAAATATATATTTATTTCTGATTAAAGTAGAGTTTCAAGAACTCTTTTACGGTATCGTTGGAAAACGACAACACATGATTAATTATTCGCCCACAAATTTTTCAATTTGAATTTGGAAAATAGAGTTATATTAAAACCAGAAGTGTGGCTTTCTTTTTTAAGAGCTCAAAATAACATAGTTTTTGAAAATGACATAAAATTAATGTTTACAAAAATTTACTACTACATGGCTACTAAGCCAATTAATTTAGCCCCCTTGTAAGATATGCTGTAACCACAGTCAGCTGGCCTATTTTCATCTGTCCTTATTGGATGACGCCACTTGAGCCCTTAAGCAGTGAAGCCCACAAGCCTCCCAAGAGAAATACCTAAGCTAACTTGGCAACAACAAAATAACTTCGTTGAGATTAACTTAAGCTTCCCAGCAATTTAGGATTAAACGATACCGTACGGAACATATGAACCAAATTAAATCACTCTCAAGAGTTTAAATGGCCACAGTTTTGGTTTCACAATACTATAATTTGATAGACACTCGGGTAATCTAAATATCAAAACCCGATTTAATTATTTAACCAATAGGTTTTAATCATTGTAGTAAGAGACTTGTAGTTATTATTAGCTTAAATATTGTTTGCTAGTTTTAGTTCACAACGCCATTTTAATTCTTCCACAAACGTACCTGTTTGTTTGAGTATGCTCAGTGGATACGTGAGAGGCCAGAAGAGATGGAATCATTTATTTAATACCCGTTCTTCATGGTCTTCACTTACAATAACACGCTGAGCTCCTTACGACCCTCACAATGCTTTCAAGTGTCTACCGAATCGATTGTTCACTCAGACATACGAGTTTAGTGAGAGAAAACTCGCATTCGGAAAAACAAACATCTGAAATTCTACCTTCCTTCTTAATGTTTTGCTGAAACAAGATAGCCGGGAAGTTTTAGCAATGCATCAAACTTTATTTGAATTTGTAAATTCGAAATTCATAATATATAAGGTATGCTTAATGCGTAGCTCTGTAGTACCGCCTTCGAATAGTTTTTTTTCTTGTGGGTGTTGTAAGGGGCAACCTAAGGTTTCGGACCTATTTAAGTGATTGCTGGACGATGCGGTTGGAAACCCATCATCGCTAACAATTTTTATTTTATTATCTTTTCCCCACTTAAATTTGAAGAGTTTGCAGAATTTCTAATTCTAAAACTATGGCTACTCCTTTCTGGGTTGTATAGCCGTGATTATATGTATGTGTGCGTAATCCATTTGGGTCACACATATTGTAAGATGTAACAAGATTATTTCAACTGTTTCGAAAAAAAAACCATTATTTTTACGTTTAATTTTAGTAATTAATAATAAAGTGTATTATCTTTTTGTGGAAGGTAATGTTAGTAGAGGACGACCTCGGAGGACACATTTGGATCAAATAGAAAATGTGCTCAAAAAGGCAGGTGTCCGCAGTATGAAGAATAAAAGAGCATGTATGAAAAGATTGATGGATGTAAACGAAGCCAGAGAGGTTTGCCAGGATCGTGCAAAGTGGCGATCGCTAGTCTCTGCCTACCCCAATGGGAACTAACGGCGTGAGAATATGTATGTATGTATGTATCTTTTTTTACTCTCCGAGGTGAATGAATATTTTGTTTTCACTGACTTTGATCCTAAGATCTTTTGATAAAAATATCTAAGACTTTTGTCATTGTGCTACTAAAGAAAACCACTATTATATTTGAATTATACAGTAAATAATTGACTGATTTCTATGGAAATGACTATTGAAATTCTTGTAAACATGAAACAGTTAATATTTGACATTCATGTGTCAACAGGTTTAATTGTGATTCAACACGAGTTTGAGAAAGTTTTGGCAAGTCTAAATACTGTCAATTTCACAATATATAGACCATTAATCCGGTCAATTTATACATTCAAGGTTACATAAATTCATAAGAAGCTGAAAATTGGCACAATTGTTCAAAACATGATTATAAATGAAACCTCAAAAGTCCCCATCGTTCCGAGGTGTGCTAAAAATTTTACACGGGTTCAAAGGTCAAAAAAAATAGTTTTTTGCGATTTTAAGCGAAACGGTGAGTTTTTCGCAAAATCTTTCCAGTACAAAATTGTAGATCAGAAGATTCTCTACACAAAAGATATCAATATTTTTTTCCTAAAAGCCACCATTTTGAAGATATAACGCGTTGAAAAGTTCGATTATTGGTAATCTTCATACTTTGCACACGTTTCCACGCCACCTATGAGGTAGTGTACTTAGCGCGTTTTATTTTAACGTGGTATCTCCTGTAGGCCTATTCCACGGGTCTGCAGTGATTTTATTTGTTTTAAAACTATTGTAAAATATTATTGTACATATCGGTTGGTTAAAATAATGGCGGTGTAATTGAAAATGAAATGATTAATATTCCTCGTCTGATTCGTAATTTTCCAGGATTACTGTTTCTTGTCCTTCGTCTTCTTCTTGTTCTTCTTCCTGTTCTTCTTCTTCTTCTTTTTCTTCTATTTCACAGATCAACTGTCCCACTAGCGATTCCTCATTGGTATCATATGAGTCTTCTAGATTAGCTGACTCAACATTAGAGCACGATCGGCCTTGGCAGTTTGTGCATGCCAGGGAATAAAACAGTCCAACTTTTCTGCATCCACATTTAGCATTACAACCTTTTTTACAGTTGCAAAATATTGAGTTGAGAAGTTTCTCAGGTGCTGGTGGAAGTAAAGTTAGAACTGGCTCTAATGTATTGTCGACCAACTTCCAACCCCAGTCTTTAGGGTCCAGCTGATTACCAAGACACACTTGAACTTGGTAATATACCCGAAATAAATGTTGGTGAGCAGCTACTGAGGTTTAAGTTATAACACCTTATAAGTGATGTTCATACGTGGCGTACATTTGCAAAGTATGAAGATTACCAATGATCGAACTTTACAACGCGTTATATCTTCAAAATGGTGGCTTTTAGGAAAAAAATATTGATATCTTTTGTGTAGAGAATCTTCTGATCTACAATTTTGTACTGGAAAGATTTTGCGAAAAACTCACCGTTTCGCTTAAAATCGCAAAAAACTATTTTTTTTGACCTTTGAACCCGTGTAAAATTTTTAGCACACCTCGGAACGATGGGGACTTTTGAGGTTTCATTTATAATCATGTTTTGAACAATTGTGCCAATTTTCAGCTTCTTATGAATTTATGTAACCTTCCTCTTTATTTTAGGCCTAAATTGACCGGACTACATGTCATAACGTAAATTAATAAAGTTCGAGATTCCAATCTGTGAGCTGATGTGACTTACATTATAGGGTATACTTATTACTATGTCTTAGTACTTAGGAACATAAATGATAAAACGATCAAACGGTTTGTTAACTATAAAAACAACATAAACATGTTTTTTATCTTGATAAATACCTAAAAGTTTCAGATGATTCCAGGCTTTAGAGAACACGATAGACAGTAGATTCTGGCTTAACAAACTACAATACGCCAGTAAGGTGGGCAAAATTGTGGTGGGTACATTAATGGGATTTGGTAGTGACAGAAAATTAAACAGTTATCTTAGATCGAAAAGCTTGTATTGGAGATAAAATAAATAAAAATAAAAAATAGCACTTCTAAACTGCAGTTCGTCTCGAGCAACCCGTTTTTGTTTCCAAACCACTCTATCTATCATTACCATAAAGATTTTTAATTAAATGCAAATAGGCCAAGCCTTCTTTGAAACGGGAAGGTCAATAAGAGTAAAGTCTCGTTGATTTACGCTTGGCGACTGCAACATAAAGTCGGTTAAAAGCGGCCGGTTCTCGCCCGTTATGAAAACTTTCATAAAGTCAATCTACATAAAAAATGAACTAGGAGCCTTGAGATTCTCGGTTCTTTTATGAGTGGTTAATCTGCTTTGCATGATAAATGCCAAGCAGTATCAACTTGCTTCTGGAGTACAATACGGAATGGTATTATAAACCTTCGCCTAGACATTGCAAGCTGACTTTGCTTGTGAACGAAAATGGCAAAATCTGTAGTTAAAAGTTTCAATACTATAAAGATACAAATTTATTTTAAAAATTTAAGGGTGAATCGGTTATGTTATTATGTCTGTGATTTATCTTTTTTCTTATATCCCAGATATCTATTAATGATCTAGCCAAGTGAAGCACAAGGGCACTAACTACATTTCTCGAACTAATTCGTCATTTTGTTGAACCCTTCTAACTTGGGTTTGGATTATTCAAGATCAACAAAGAGCAAAAGTTATGGATAGAATATTTATTATGAGAAATCTACTCAATAAGATTAGGAACATACATACATACATATACTCACGGCTATAAATCCCTAGTAGGGGTAGCCAGAGCTAAGGAATTAGAAATTCCTCAGCCTCCTTTGGAAAATTGAGTGGGGTAAAGATGGTAAAGTAAAGGTTGTTGGAGTCTCCAACCGCATCGCCCAAAAATCCCTTAAAAGCCCGAATACCGTTAGTCGCCTCTCGTCGTTGTCGTCACCCATCGGTAAAAACGGGGTAGTGCTATTCTAAGCCGACACTACACGGCAAGATTAGGAATTATTCACAAATATAATAGTCTTATAAAGATATGAGATATGATATAAATGGTATGTGCTAGAATATTACAACGTAGTAAAAAGCATGAGACAATATAAAAGAAACTATAAGAACTCAAACTCCATCGAACACGCCATATATTCCCGAAAGGGTTCGGAGAGGCAAAAATCCTTCTAAAGATTACATAACATTGTCAACTGGTATTCAGAGTACCCAGATTTTGTTTGAACAGCGTACTCACGTGATGGGTGGCAGGTCTATCCCCTATGGTACAGAAACGCTGTCATATGACTAAGTACAACTCAGCCATGTGGGTTTCCCCACGATGTTTTCCCTACCGTTAACAACCATGATAAACTACACATTTGAGTTTAGAAAAGTCACATTGGTGTAGGCTTGACTCGGGGTTTGAACCGACGACGCCTATCTGCATGACGGACAGAGATTCTTATCCATTGAGCTATCACGGTTGCTAAACCATGTTTATAACAAATATTATAATATTTATTTATATACAAATATTTAAAACGAGCATGCTTCGGGAAACATACAACATAAACAAATATTTACGTTCGTAATCATTGAGTGTTGATTTTAAAGGCATCTTACTGCCCAGGAAAGCGCTTCATAGAAGTAGTGGGTAATCGCTTTTCTGGGCAGAGTTGTCTTTGTCAAAAACCAATAAAATTCACAATATTTCATCAATATTCGGGCGAGGCAATAGATGAAGATGATTAGACGACGCTCCTTTGTTTAATCATCTTTAACTGCTTAGCTAATATTAACAACAAAGCTTTCACCCACGTGTTTATAAGATTAGAGTTATAAAGTTGCTGTTAGTTCTTCGATCAAGTTAGCCTAAAGTAACTTTAATAATGAAATAGGACGTGTGCTTCAAGTTCCATATGTTTATTCTCTTTTCCAACATACTTTACTTTACAATCTATTGATCATATATGCGCTAAAGAGCTTATTCCATTACATTTTGTCGTTTCTGAATTCAGACGTCCTTCGAAGTTACTGCCGCGACGCTTGTTATTCCACTACACAAATTTGTCTACTTTTCAGAAGCCTAGCGTTCTGAACGTTATTTCACTAGTCTGAATTCAGATTCTGTGGCTCTCAGACGTCTTCATTCAGACAAATAGAATAAGCTCTTAACCCAGCTGTGTAGTTCTTTCCACGAGTATCGTAAAAATCAACTAAGGGTTTGTGAGTAGTGATTGGGCGACGTAGCGGCTGAACAATAGTGGCCGATTATTCTTAAAAATATCACTACTAAACTTCCAAAAAATCTAAAAATCTCTTATTTTTATGAGATTTATAGCCTTAAAGATTTATAACTGTCATCAAATCAATATGGCTTCCGCAAAGGTATTTCCACAGCAGATGCAGTCGCTGACCTCACGAACCTAATAGTTAGTGATGTGGATAGAGGTAAAAAGTGTCTCGGTATCTTTATCGACTTGGCAAAGGCCTTTGATACCGTATCTATTCACATCCTACTTCAAAAATTAGAAAGCTATGGTATTCGGGGAGACCAATTAAAATTATTTGCAGATTACTTGACACAAAGAACTCAATCAGTAAAGTTAGGTGACACAGTTAGCGACCCTATTGAGGTTACTTACGGTGTTCCACAGGGAAGTGTAATCGGCCCGACGCTATTTCTTCTCTATATAAATGACCTGTGTGAAATGAAGCTGCAGCACGGCCGTATTTTTACGTTTGCAGATGATACAGCTTTAGTATTTTGGGGTGATGACTGGCAAACAGTGAGACAATATGCACAAAAAGGCCTTGATTCAGTCTCTGATTGGATGGCCACAAATTTACTTAGCCTAAATAGTGACAAGACCAAATATATCACATTCAGCATTCGTAAAAATACTCAGCCTTCCAGTGACCTTAACATTGTAGCGCACGAAATAAATTGTAACCAAGCAGTACTCTGTAAATGTCCTAAGCTCGAAAGAACGTGCACAATAAAATATTTGGGAGTTATCATAGACTGTCACCTAACCTTTAGACAACACATAGAACTACTCACCTCGAGAGTTCGTAAACTTATCGCTGTATTCAAAAATCTGCGACATGTCATTTGATACTCATACTTTTAAGATAGTTTATTATGCTCTGTGTGATTCTATATTATCATATTGCATTGACACATGGGGAGGAAGCTCTAAAACCATTTTATTGCCGTTGGAACGCGCACAGAGAGCTGTTTTAAAGGTAGGATTAAATTTGCCTTATATGTATCCTACAGTAAATTTATATAGAGATGCGGATTTGCTTTCAGTGAGAAAAATATACTTACTAAGAATATTAATGACAATGCACAAAAAGAGCCAAAATATTGACTACCAATCAAACAATTTAAGAGGTTTTGGTAACATTTTTCAAATTCCTAAACTGCGAACATTCTTTTCTGGCAGATTTATGTTATTTCTTGGAGAGTATATTTATAATAAATTTAATAAAATGTTACAAATAAAAAATTTGAGTAGATATGAATTAAAAAATGTGATAACAGAATGTTTGAAAAGTATGACATATGATGAAACTGAAGACGTACTAATCGTTCAAAAATAAACTTGCACACAAACACACACACACACCACACACACACACACACACCACACAGACATATTCATTCTATTAGTATAAGTTTCTTTTCTATAATTTTTTATTTATAAAATAGTAGTAATATTCACATAGCTTTTCTGTGTGATTTTTAGTGTTAAACTTAGTCTTAATTTAAAAAAAAAAAAAATGTTTAAATTAAAAAACTATCGTGTAAGGTTACCCGCAATACAGGATATAACCTAGTGCGGGAACCATTGCTCATGTACTTTGTTAAAATAATTATGTTAATAAAGATATTATTTTTTTTTTATAATTGTGATAGTATTAACTGTTATTTACTTAGTATTCTATACTCTAAAACCGCATTTCATGTAGTAGAAAATTATTTTTCATTCTTTAAACAAACTTTTATATCATGAATATTATAAATTAGGAAAGATACTGTAAATAAGTAATCTTCACACCAGCGCTATAACCATTATTTTAGATTCAACAAAAGGCGAAGAAAACGGACTATTTTCGCTAAAAATTATGTGTAGCTAAAACTGCCTTAAATTATCGTATCTTTAGATTACAGTCTATTTACCGTAAATACAGGTAACAATGTTTCATATTGTTTTCTAAGTAAATAATCACTTGATTATTTGAGTTATATTTTATTAAAAAAAACAAAGTACACCATTAACTAAAGGTTTATGTTGATACCAATATAAAAGAAGCATATTTTTTTCTTACTCTAAGTAGTAACTAAGCAAAAGCTTATTATTATGTACTATAATCTACCATTTCATTTTATTTCGTAGATAAGCAATTATTAATCATGAGTCTTGGCTTACAGAATCTAATCTTAGTCTTAGCTCAGTAAACAAAAGAATGTAAAGAAATGTTTATCCACCTAAATATTTGTCAAAATAAAAAACCAGTAGCTGTTGACCCCGTGTAAATGATACGATGAGTGCAACCGACTAGTCGGAGCAAACAAATGAATCCTATTGTTATTATGTGATGAACGGTCTCTGTTTCCAAACATCCCGGCAATATCGCAAACGGGAGCGACCTCGATGAACTTCTACAGCAATTTAGAATTGTCCTTTAGTTTAAAACACTAATATATCATAAATAGAAAGACCATTTAACTTTTACCATATTAGAAAGTCTTTAAAATGTATCAAATAAATCAAAGTTGGCTTGCGAAATCTTATCTTAGTCTTAGCTCAGTAAATGAAAGAATGTAAAGAAAAGTTTCTGCACCAAAATATTTGTCAAAATCAAAAACCAGTAGCTGTTGACCCCGTGTAAATGATACGATGAGTGCAACCGACTAGTCGGAGCAAACAAATGAATCCCATTGTTATTATATGATGAACGGTCTCTGTTTCCAAACATCCCGGCAATATCGCAAACGGGAGCGACCTCGATGAACTTCTACAGCAATTTAGAATTGTCCTTTAGTTTAAAACACTAATATATCATAAATAGAAAGACCATTTAACTTTTACCATATTAGAAAGTCTTTAAAATGTTTCAAATAAATCAAAGTTGGCTTGCGAAATCTTATCTTAGTCTTAGCTCAGTAAATGAAAGAATGTAAAGAAAAGTTTTTGCACCAAAATATTTGTCAAAATCAAAAACCAGTAGCTGTTGACCCCGTGTAAATGATACGATGAGTGCAACCGACTAGTCGGAGCAAACAAATGAATCCCATTGTTATTATGTGATGAACGATCTCTGTTTCTAAACATCCCGGCAATATCGCAAACGGGAGCGACATCGATGAACTTCTACAGCAATTTAGAATTCTCCTTAGTTTAAAACACTAATATATCGTAAATAGAAAGACCATTTAACTTTTTACCATATGAAGAAAGTCTTTAAAATGTATCAAATAAATCAAAGTTGGCTTGCGGAATCTTATCTTAGTCTTAGCTCAGTAAATGAAAGAATGTAAAGAAAAGTTTATCCACCAAAATATTTGTCAAAATCAAAAACCAGTAGCTGTTGACCCCGTGTAAATGATACGATGAGTGCAACCGACTAGTCGGAGCAAACAAATGAATCCCATTGTTATTATGTGATGAACGGTCTCTGTTTCCAAACATCCCGGCAATATCGCAAACGGGAGCGACATCGATGAACTTCTACAGCAATTTAGAATTTTCCATTAGTTTTAAACACTAATATATCGTAAATAATCCGGTCAATTTATACATTCAAGGTTACATAAATTCATAAGAAGCTGAAAATTGGCACAATTGTTGAAAACATGATTATAAATGAAACCTCAAAAGTCCCCATCGTTCCGAGGTGTGCTAAAAATTTCACACGAGGTCAAAGGTAAAAAAAAAGAGTTTTTTGCGATTTTTAGCGAAACTGTGAGTTTTTCGCAAAAGCACTTCAGTACAAAATTGTAGATCAGAAAATTCTCTACAAAAAAGATATCAACAATGTTTTTCCTTAAAGCCACCATTTTGAAGATATAACGCGTTGAAAAGTTCGATCATTGGTAATCTTCATACTTTGCACACGTTTCCACGCCACCTATGAGGTAGTGTACTTAGCGCGTTTTATTTTAACGTGGTACCCTGTTGGCCTATTCCACGGGTCTGCAGTGATTTCATTTGTTTTAAAACTATTGTAAAATATTATTGTACATGTCGGTTGGTTAAAATAATGGCGATGTAATATAAAATGAAATGATTAATATTCCTCGTCTGATTCGTAATTTTCCAGGATTACTGTTTCTTGTTTTTCGTCTTCTTCTTGTTCTTCTTCCTGTTCTTCTTCTTTTTCTTCTATTTCACAGATCAACTGTCCCACTAGCGATTCCTCATTGGTATCATATGAGTCTTCTAGATTAGCTGACTCAACATTAGAGCACGATCGGCCTTGGCAGTTTGTGCATGCCAGGGAACAAAACAGTCCAACTTTTCTGCATCCACATTTAGCATTACAACCTTTTTTACAGTTGCAAAATATTGAGTTGAGAAGTTTCTCAGGTGCTGGTGGAAGTAAAGTTAGAACTGGCTCTAATGTATTGTCGACCAACTTCCAACCCCAGTCTTTAGGGTCCAGCTGATTACCAAAACACACTTGAACTTGGTAATATACCCGAAATAAATGTTGGTGAGCAGCTACTGAGGTTGGAGGTAAAGAAGCTAGTTGCACTTGCTTTTTATAACGCGTATTTTTAACAAAAGTTGCGTATCGCAACTTATCTAAGCAAGTGTTTTTTTTAGGAGCTCCGTACATAGCGAGAAGAAATTGAATTCCGCTGTTGATAACGTCTGGTTGAGTTGAGTCACTATTTTTAAAAACTTCAGCACATTGAAGTAAGTCATTTTTTTAAACACCTTATAAATGATGTTCATACGTGGCGTACATGTGCAAAGTATGAAGATTACCAATGATCGAACTTTTCAACGCTTTATATCTTCAAAATGGTGGCTTTAAGGAAAAACATTGTTGATATCTTTTTTGTAGAGAATTTTCTGATCTACAATTTTGTACTGGAGTGCTTTTGCGAAAAACTCACCGTTTCGCTTAAAATCGCAAAAAACTCTTTTTTTTTACCTTTGACCTCGTGTAAAATTTTTAGCACACCTCGGAACGATGGGGACTTTTGAGGTTTCATTTATAATCATGTTTTGAACAATTGTGCCAATTTCAGCTTCTTATGAATTTATGTAACCTTCCTCCTTATTTTAGACCTAAATTGACCGGACTAAAATAGAAGATTCACAATTCTATTTTATACTTGCCATTTAACTTTTTACCAATACTGATCAAGTCTTTAAAACGTAATAATGTCAATGCTTTTATTCAACTTTTACAATTAAAAAATATTTACATTGATAGTATAAAAATTATAAATTAAATTATAGCCAAATATGTATTTATTACAAACGAAAACTTTCGTGAAATTCATCGTTCTCGGTGTAGGGTAACGTGCCCAATATGTTAGCAGCATTTCCTCTTTGGATGGCCAAGCTAATGCGTTGGCCGAGGTAGCTGCCAGCTCTGGGATCACCACACACTTCCACAAGGTGAGCAGACAGTTCTTTAAAGGAAAGCCGCGCCTCGCTGCCCCACGGGCCGAGAGTTTCAACGGCGAAAGGTATAAAATGATAGTCATTTGTTAAAACTGAGTATTTACGCCGTTTGAAACTCTCAGCGTTGGCTGCAGCAGTACCTGCCCGTGCTGCCGACCCGGATGAAAAGCAAGGCGCCAGAGTGTCGACACAGGTTGCATCCCATGTCAGCGCCCTGCCATTCCTCCAAGGCAACAAAGTCATACCATCGGGTCTCTTGCCATCGTCCCGTAATCAATGTAACAATTGAATCTAAATTGGCTTTAGGAGTGTTATCTTATTTTTAACTTATATTCAAAGTAAATAAAGAAAAGTTTATTTACCTAAATATTTGTCAAAATCATAAACCAGTGGTTGTTGACCCCGTGTAAATGCTACGATGAGTGCAACCGGCTTATTCCGTTTATCCACCCTAAAACAGCCTCCCTAAGTCGGATATTCGGAAACGCATGTCCTTCTATCCACCCTGAATGGGGTGGATATCCGGAATGCATATAATATGGTTCTTCCAATTTTTTACCCCAAGTACAGTAATTTACAGAAACATACACAACACAAAATGGGTCCAAGAAACATCGTGAACATTAAAATACTTAAGATAAACATACCTACTTTTTTACTTACAGTTTGAATAAAAATATCTTACTAACTTAGGGTCTTTTTTCTGTAAATGACTGTACGCAGGCAGGGTAGAAAATCGGAAGAACCATATTATATGCATTCCGGATATCCACCCCATTCAGGGTGGCTAGACGGACATGCGTTTCCGAATATCCGACTTAGGGAGGCTGTTTTAGGGTGGATAAACGGAATAAGCCGTGCAACCGACTAGTCGAAGCAAACAAATGAATCCTATTGTTATTATATGCTGAACGGTCCCTGTTTCAAAATATTCCCAGCAATATCGCAAACGGGAGCGACATCGAACAACTTCTACAGCAATTTAGAATTCTCTATTAGTTTTAAACACTAATTTATCATAAATAGAAAGACCATTTAACTTTTAGCATATTAAGAAAGTCTTTAAACTCATCATCATACTCGTATACTCACGGCTATAAATCCCTAGAAGGGGTAGCCAGAGCTAAGGAACTTGAAGTTCCTCAGCCACTTTTGGAAGTTGCGTCGGGAAAAGATAATGAAATAAAGGTTGTTGGTGATGGGTCTCCAACCACATCGCCCAAAAATCCCTTAAAAGCCCCAATACCGTTAGTCGCCTCTTACGTTCACCCACCGGAAGAAATGGGGTAGTGTTATTCTAAGCCGACACTATACAGCAAAGTCTTTAAAATGTATCAAATAAATCAAAAATGGCTTACGGAATCTTATCTTAGTCTAAGCTCAGTAAATGAAAGAATTTAAAGAAAAGTTTATGCACCTAAATATTTTTCAAAATCAAAAACCATCAGCTGTTGACCCCGTGTAAATGATACGATGAGTGCAACCGACTCGTCGAAGCAAACAAATGAATTCCATTGTTATTATATGATGAACGGTCTCTGTTTCCAAACATCCCGGCAATATCGCAAACGGGAGCGACATCGATGAACTTCTACAGCAATTTAGAATTCTCGGTTAGTTTTCTTTATGTTCGCAAATAGATTTCACGTCTGGCCACCGTCCAACGTTTTATTGCGGCGTAAATCCTTATCTGGGAGCCAATGGGTTTTATTCGTCGACTGTCCACAGCCCGCGACTATCGCCGAATAATTACTATTGATTGCTTACAACTTCACCATTTATAAGAAAGTTACTATACTAAGTGTTATTAGTTTTGTCGTCTGGTTCGCTTGCTTAAGCAGAATTCTTAGTACATTTAAAGAGATATCAGGAATACATATAATACGAAATAAACGCTAGAAAGATAACATTACATAAACATATACTCACGGCTATAAATCCCTAGAAGGGGTAGCCAGAGCCTCGAAATGAATTCAGTTCCTTAGAACTAGAAATTCCTCAGCCACTTTTGGAAAGTTGAGTTGAGTGGTAAACGCCAGAATGATGTTATTTATAAATTCTCTGGATTTTTTTTATAATACAATAAAGAATTGATAGTACTAACCTAAAAATAGTATAGTACAATCTGAAGATATATCAAAGACAGTATATACCATTAGTCTCTGCCTACCCCAATGGGAACTAAGCGAGAACTATCGTGAGAATATTTATGTATGTATATGTATGTATATACCATATTTTTACTATCGTATCCCTTATTAATATCCAAAAATTGCTTCGGTATTATTAATTTCTTAGGTCTTAGGTCGGGCTAGTGCGTTTATTAATGTAAAGCCATATAAGAAGGTAGGTTTAAACACCAAAACAAACAGTCTTTAATCCTTTAAACACGTATATTAAAACCTAAATCGTCAATAGGGCACTGTTCGCAAAAATGTTATTCTACTTCACTTACTCAGAAAGAAGAATTAAAATAAATAATGATAAAAAAAATATAATAATTAATAAATAAAAAAAAATCACTTCACCTTCTACATGATTATTAGAAGTATTTCATAAGAAAATTATTTGAAGGTGTTAGAAATGAATTTCTGAACGAATTAGAAATGAATTTCCTGTCCATTCTGTACATAATTACTAGAATCATCAAAATTTATACATATAGCTTACAATTTGGCAAGAACAAAGTGACTTGAAACACCTCTGCTCGTGTTAGAACCAGAAACTTTAGGGATAACATGATTTCCAACTTTGGAAGTCCGCTTTTAACGTGTTAAAGGCAATCGTTTGTTTTATCTGAAGCGTGGTGTGTACACAGCCCGGTTAGAAAAATGGCGCAGTCAAAGGTCACATGACCTCAGAGTGGGAAACGATGTACTGCCAGTGAAGGATTTCTTTGTGGTTTGTCGGTGATTTTTCATTGCGACCGTCCTTTGTTATTTTATTAATTTCTATGTTCATTTTATAACTGGTTGGCGTCATTTGTTTGTTCATTAGCGTGTTGAAGGGAAACAGGGTATTTAATCAATTTTATTTGTACAAATTATTCTACATATTCAGTGCCAGTGACGGAACGAACTTTGTTATTTTATTTATTTTCTATGTTCTTTCCATAACTGGCTGCCATAATAAGTTTGTTTATTAGCGTGTGGAAGGGAAGTGGGGTATTTAATCAATTTTATTTTACTAATTCCAAAGAAATTTACATTTTGAATGAATCGCTAAAGCTGTTTTTTTTAATCGTTTTAATAAAGAAAGCTTATTCCTGGTAAAGAAAAAACCTACTCACGCAAACACAATCACAATCCAACCAAACATAATCACCTAAATTCCATAACCGCTGAATTTCTGACTACTTCAATATCATCATCATCATCATCAGCCAATAGACGTCAACTGCTGGATAAAGGCCTCACTAAAAGATCTTCACAACCGGTACTGTGCTGCCCTCATCCATCGGCTTTCAGCAACCTTGACCAAGTAGTCGGTCCACCTTGTGGGAGGCCTACCTACACTGCGTCGTCCGGTACGTGGCCGCCACTCCAAAACCTCTGACCCCAACAGTATTCGGTTCTGTGTGCAATGTGCCCTGCCTATCCCTACCCGACCCCACTTCTTCCACGGAATTCTTTACATAGCACTTTCCACTGCCTTTTGGGTGACTCAGAGCCTTCTGATGAGGCCTTTTACTATATAATATAATTAAGACATTTCAGGTTTTGCGAGCCAATGGTTGAAGCTTTTCAATCTCTATATTTTTTATTTTAAATCTCTTAGTAACTAAAAGTTAGTCGATTCCGTAGATTTTCAAGTACATTTATTAAAATTATGGATTTGAGCAAAGATAATTGATTAAAACGTAAAGCTTAACAAAATTTAATTATGAAATCTAAATTTATTAGTTTAATATAAAATACATCTTGTAACACTTAGTAAAGGGCTTGTTATTTTATTTATCTTAGGTAAGAAATGTCTTAACTTGCGAGAATTGAAGCAGTAAATTTCATAAATACTTTATTAGTGTTTGGTTAATTATTTTCAATTTCTTAGAGTTCTGCCTGGAAGTTAATTATAACCTTCAGCCTCCTTTGAGTAAAATATTTAACTTTTATGTAGCCTTAAAAAATACGGCATAACTAATAAATACATACTTACAGTTGGCTTAGAATAGCACCAACCCGTTTCTTCCGGCGAGTGAACGTAAGAAGCGACTACCAGTATTGGGGCTTTTAAAGGAATTTTGGGCGATGCGGTAGGAGACCTATTACCTTTATTTTACCATTTTTTCCGCATTTAATTTTCCAAAAGGGGCTGAGGAATTTGATGTTTAGAATATAACTATGCCTAGACCATCCATGTATAACCTCACACAATTATACTAAAAAGACACACACGTTTAACTAAATAATGCGTGGTATAAAATAGCCATCTCTTTCGCACTTACATAAGATGCTATTTTTATCTCAATCGAATCGACAAAGTAACGAAAAAATTAAAAGTTATATTTATATCGGCCTAGCCTCCTGGCTTCAAATTCGCATTATCCTTCTTATATATATTGTTAAGTAAACCATTTAAGTTTAGAATATTCTCAATGCAGATTTATTAACAGAGTAATTTGAAAATGGAAGCTATAAAATACACAAAAGATGCTTAAACAACAAACATAATATACTTGTCCTTAAATTGAGGTAATAACTCCTGCTAAATTTATTTAATTAAAACCGAAATAACTCATTTAGAGAATACTGACTTTAGCTTCTGCTCTAAATACTTCATTTGTCGTTGTAATACAAGTTTATAAATATAATATTTATGATATATAACGACTATATGATATATATATATATATATATATATATATTTGTATGAGGTGTCGGCTTGAAATAAAACTTCCCCATTTATTTATATTTTTTCAACTGACGCTAAAGGTATGGGGCCTTTAAAGAAGTTTTCAGGTGATGTGGCTGGAAACTCATCATCTACCAAAAAATGGTTAAAGAATAGTTGATTCCAGGGCTCTGGCTACCTTTTTATGCTATTAATAGCCGTGAATATGTATGTGTGAAATATATATATTTGAAAGACATAAGTAAATTGTGTCTTTTAAATATATATTAATGTGTTTTTCTTGTGTGGTTAAAAAACGTGAAAATAAGAAAATAGTGATTTGTCATAGAAACAGACATTTAGAAATGGTTTATTAACCTGTTTTGAACTTTTCTAAGGTTTATTTTGAACACTATGATTATTGAGATTTAATTCTTAAAGCTATGTTTAAGCCTTACCCAAATGATCAATTTATTTCGTTACTTTTTAAGAACTAAATAAAACCTCACGGTGTGTAGGTATTTCTTTGCTTTAACAGAGAGAGAGAGAAGCAAAGCAAAAACTTTATTTTCTGTAGAATTATAACGTATAAATGTGTAGTGTTGGCTTAAAATAACATTGTCTGATATATTCTCATTGTTGTTGTACGACGTAACTATATTTTTTATATGTTCATGAAATATTAATAAGTACATATGATATTTATACAACTTACGTTATCATACTTTTATGTAATAAAAATAAAGCATGAAAACCAACAATACTAATATCTCATAATAAGCTACGCTCATAATCACACCAAATTAATATATCTCAAGTGAAACCACAAAACTATATATGTATGTAATATTGAAGCACTTGGTACCTGCGGTTTGTGGCATTATCATTAAACTTTGTGTGTGGGTGCGACTGAATGGAATGTGATATACGATGTGTGTGTGCGAGTGACATAGCCTCATTAGGAATTCAATAACTTAAATGTAAATATCTGGGAGTGGTTTTGAGAGATGAACCATTTGTTCGTTCTTTATAATCTTTTTTGCATACATATACTCACGGCTATAAATCTCTAAAAAGTGTAGCCTGAGCTTCAAAATCTGAAATTTTTTTAGCCACTTTTGAAAGTAATGTGGGTAAAATATTGTAAAATAAATGTTTTTGGTGGTAGGTCACCAATCGCATCGCCCAAAATCACTTAAAAAGCCTCAAACCCTTAATCGCCTCTTACGACACCCGTTGCTAGTAATAGGGTAGTGCTATTCATCGTGTTTTTTATATGTAGGTTTTTAATAGTAAGGTTTTTTTTATTTTTATTTACAGTTCAAGTTTACAGGACATGTGGTATTTGTTTGAATTATTGGCGTTGTAGATATACCTTTGAAAAATCAGCAGAATTATTTGTTCTTAGTCTTCAGTATATTTTACATTGAGGTAACAAGTACACCGCAGTATGAAGACAATTTAAGCGTTATAATTGAAAGGGATATTAAGAAGAAGCATAGTGAGTATTAGTGTTTTTTTTATAGTGTTGGATTATTAAAATAGCTGATAAAAGTAAAGAACAACAACAACTAACTCTAATAATAAATCTTCTTAAAAGAAAAGTAAGTTTGATCGATATTTGAATTAATCCATGCATTAATTACCAAACACCCAACACCCAAAACAAAACAACGCAAAAACCGCACCTAAACTGCGAATACACTTATGCCATTTGTAACAATACATTGTGACGTCACACATAAAGTATACCAACTTTACAAAATACTTAAGAAACAGGAAGTTGGCAGCAGTTGACCTCGTAGCAGGAAAACTTCCACCAAATAAAGCGACGTGAAGCTGCGCCACTTTGCAAACAGCCTACGCCTACCACTCTCTGTCGACCCAAGACAAAGTTCTCAGGAGCTTTAAAGTTAATTAAGTATCTCCTTTGACTTCTCCATTACAAAGTGCTGTGATATATTCCATTTCGAAATGAACGTGTTTGGCAGTTTTGTTGTCTCTAAAACTAAACCACCACGACCTGATTTTAAGTTTTAATTAGATTCCGCTGAAAATTTTGTATATATGTTGCAAAAGCTATCTTGTAAGCGAATTTTCATTAAAACTTAGCGGCGTGTGTACCTGAGTTATGATAAGAGAAAACTCACTAACAAGTACTTTATAGAATACTTACTGCTAGAAATTGCAATTCCACATATTTAATATAAAAATGTATAAAAACATATTCGTAAAAATTATAGGTTTATACTATCAAATGCAGCTTATGTCATAGATTAGATATTGTATTCACGTAACTAAGTATAACTTAGTAATATGATTTTTATTGACACTATCCCTTGTCATTATTAACTGTAATAAAATAACACATGTTACATTAGTATGTACTTACAATATAATGAGTGTTTTTTTATTTTATTGTTAGTTATTGAAATTTTGTTAGTATTTGAAACGTTGTTAGTTATAAAATAAAAATGTGTAGGTTTGTTTTATCTTGTTATATTATATTTTTGTTTTGTTTAAATTAGGCGGTGTCGGCTGAAAACCAGCGTGTCTCGGAACGGTCTGTGTCCCGTTCCAGGCACACATGCTGAGACGACACCCTTTTGGCAATGTTAATTAATGTTTTTCCTATATATATTTTTTATCTTTGTGTTTTCAATGTGTTTTCTATTATGTGTCATTCTGTTTACGTTTGTGTGTATGTGTGTTAATTTGCCAAATAAATGTCTTTTACTTTTACTTTACCTTACATTATAAAAGATACATATGTTATGGTCGTATCAGTATTTTTTCATCGAAGTGGTGGTGAGTTAATTTAGTTAGTTAATAACACTTCATAATAGCCATGTAATACAGGGCATGCATATCGCCGTTTTGTATGAATGCATGGCTAAGTACATATGTTTCCTATGTTATCTATCACCGTTTACTAACTTGATAAAATCTTTCTTTTTACTTTGGTAGTAATTGTTCAGCACTATAATTGTTATTTTTTACTTGTTGTATGTTTCCCTGTGCACTAAATTTTAATTTTTTTCTTAAGTTTCAACAACCACACATATTACTTAAGAAAAGACAATCAAGGGAAGGACAGACTCAGGATTTATTCTCACATCTTTTGTAGTCGAAGCGGTAGTTTTTCTACTGAGATATCATACATACTTAAATATATTCACGGCTGTAAATCCCTAAAAGGGATAGCCAGAGCTTGAGAATCAGAGAATTCTTCAGCCACTTTTGAAAGTTAAGTGGGGAAAAGTGTGAAAAATAAATGTTTTTTGTGGTGGGTCTGTAACCGCATCGTCCAAACATCACTTAAAAAGACCCGACGGATACTACTAACGAGTCTCTAAGCGGAATAAGAAGTCGTCTCTTATAATCACTCATGGGAAAACAGGTGCAATTCTAAGCCGACAATACACAGCAATATGTTATGCACAGAGATCACAACATTATTTAATACTATTTAATAAAATATCCTATCCAATTGTTAAGTGTTATTTAGGAGTTTGCGCCAGTTTAATAGACGCATCATCATGTAGTCCTGTTATCCCTCATCAGGAACATAGGACCCTAAGAAGAGATCTCCATTTTTCTCGATCTTGTGCGGCAGCTTCCAGGTCCTTCCAGCTGAGTTCAGTTGATGCAGCCTCTTTTTCAACTGAGCGCCTCCAAGTGGTACGGGGGCGACCCGGCCTTCTTTTGCCATACGCTTGCCACTTTAACCCTTGTTTGGTTAGATGATTGTCTGGTCTTCTCAGTACATGTCCAATCCAGCGCCATTTCCTCATAAGGATCTCCTTGTCGTTGGGCTTTTGGTCAGTCAACTCCCACAGCCTTACGTTTGTTATGGTTCGCGGCCAGAAGATTCCCAGAATGCGTCGTAAACATTTGTTCACGAAGACCTGTAGCTTGCTGGTTACTTCATTTTTGACGAGCCATGTCTCGCATCCGTACAGGAGGACTGATTTTATATTGGAATTGAACACTCTGATCTTCGTACGCTGTGTTATAATGGAAGATGTCCACACCGGTTTTAGTTGGGCGTACGCGGCTCTTGCTTTATTGATGCGCGCCTCTATATCCGCTTCCGCTCCCCCTCTGGGGTCCACGACGCTCCCAAGGTAGGTAAATCGCTGCACTTGTTCAACAACCTCACCATTGACATAAATTGGCGCTTCATCTCGGGTGTTAAGGCGCATGTCCTTGGTTTTGCTGCAGTTGATGCGCAGCCCTTCTTTTGCAGCTTCGTCTGCGAGGTCGTCGGTCTTGGATTGTAGGTGGTTGCGGGATGTGGCGAGTAGACAGAGGTCGTCCGCGAAGTCTATGTCCTCGAGGGTCTTACCATGTAACCACGGCAGCCCTCTCCCTTCCTTGTTGGTTACTCTTTGCATCACATCATCCAAGACAAGTAAAAACAGCAGCGGTGATAACAAGCAGCCCTGTTTCACTCCGGCGGTGACTGTGATCGGTTCAGTTAGTCGGCCTTGGTGCATCACTCGACAAGAGGAACCCTCATAAAGGCATTTAATAATATCTATAACCTTGACCGGTATACCTCTTCTCTTTAAAGTTCGCCAGATACTAGACCATTTCACCCGATCAAACGCTTTTTCGAAGTCCACGAACAGGGTATAGAGTTCGTTCTGCATTTCATTGCACTGTTCCAGGATCATCCGCAGTACGTTAATCTGGTCTGTGCAAGATCGCCCCGCTCTGAATCCACTCTGCTCGTCCCTTAGCGTACAGTCAACTGCGCTCGTCATTCTTTCTAACAGGACTTTACATAAAATCTTGGAGCACACTGGTAGCAAGTTAATTCCTCGCCAATTGGAACACTGAGACAAGTCACCTTTCTTAGGCAGTTTGATAACGATCCCCTCTTTCCAGCTATCAGGCACTTGGCCTGTTTCCCATATGGCTGTCATCAGGGGCAACAGTATCTCAGCCGTCACGTCTGCATTGGTCTTAATAGACGCATAGTTACTAAAACCTTAGATGATAATTATAAAATACTTAAATTAAAATTACGTGTGAGCGTTATTTATGGATACGTTCAATGTCGTTAATGATGTGCCCATTAGTTTAGGGTAAAAATATTGAACATATTTATACTTACCATAATAGCTCAGTTGGTAGATGCGGCCCACATGCAGAAAGGTGTGCGTTCATAACCGAGTTGAGCCTGCATCAGATTGTGTTTTCTAAATGTATATGAGCGGTTAATTTTTCATGGTTGTTAACGGTGTGGGATAATATTGTGAAAAACCCACATGGCTATGTTGTACTTAGTCAGTTATACCTATTCTTTCAAAACGGTGAAAGGCCTGCCCCTGTCATGTGAGTACCTTGCCCAAGCAAAGCGTGACAACTCTGAACACTAGGTGACAAAATTTCACGTGATGTTCAGAAATATAAGTACCTCTGCCTCTGCTTCGGGGAAATACGGCGTGAACGTTTGAGTCTTTAAGAAAATTAATGAATATATAGTTCCTTTCGTCTTTAATCGCAGTAAGACGAAGATGATGATTGTCACGAACATTGCAAATTGTGACGTAGTACAATCATACGCCATCTGGAAGCACTGATAGCCAGCAATGGCGGATGCATGGACGAAAAAAAGACGAATGGCGATTGCAAGGTCTCCTTTGGACAGACATAAGAAAATATGGAAGAACCGCAACATCGCCAAAGCCACACAGACTCGGCTAGTCAGAGCGCTTGTGTTCCCCATATTCCTTTATGCTGCAGAGACATGAAAGCTTCGGGAAAGTGATAAAAAGAGGATTGATGCTCTTGAGATGTGGTAAAGAAGAGATGGTCCCTTTAAGAAATTCTTTTTGATCTAATTGTATTTGCTGTAGTCATCTTCTACTGACTTCTAATGCCGTGTAGTTCCGGCTTAGAAAGACACTACCCTTTTCTACCCACGGGTGTCGTAAGAGGTGACTAAGGGTATGGGGCTTTTTGAGTGGCCTTTTGGCGATGCGGTTGGAAACCTATCATCAACGATTCTTTACTCCTTCTATCTTAGAAATGAGGCAGAAAAATTTCTAGCTCTAGTGCTCTGGCTACCCCTGTTTGGGAGTAATGGCTATGAGTATATGTATGAATGTATGTATGTATCTTTTACTGACATTAAATATCCTTGGGTCCGAAATCTTCCGACTTGGCACGCTAAATATTCCGATTATACATTCGACCCTTTTGCTAAGTAGATAAATATTGCTTTGGTTAGTTTAGTTTAGGGATCTTGTAGTGATTTGCCTAAACATTAGTTTTGCAAGGTATGTAAACAACACAGCGGTTTCTCAATATTTGTTTTAATACAAGTCAATAGAGGTTGGTGGATTCAATTTATGTAGTTGAGAAACTTCAGATTACTAACCACGTACAAGGCTTTAAGTTTGGTAAGGATCAGTCATTACTTTGTATTGTTTATAGACCCTTCCTTCTTCGTTGGCTCAAGATTCAGAGATTACAAGTTCAATTCCTCAGGCTTAAAATCACAGTAGAACAAAAAAACTCTTCATAGCATATCTAACATAAAAAATGCAGATATAACATACAACATAGATATATATACACATACATACTGAGACACCTTCAAGAAACACAACCTTTCTTCTAGAGTAGTAAGGTAAAAAAAATATGTGTTATACTCTGCGACAATAAATGAGGTATAATGATTCTTAATATTTAAAGGCATATTAAAGCATTTAAAAGTATACTACTCGAAAATGGTGTGTAAGAAAGACGATCCTGTATGTGAATTATTGTTCCCTAGTTTACTTTTTGTTTTCATTAAATAATACTAATAGTAGCAATTCTTTGATGATGAAGGCGATTGTCAGTTGGGGAAAAGAAGAAGGTAGGAAAGAAAGAATACACCTATATTGATACCCAATGATGAAATTTGTCATGGTTGTTAACGGTGAGGGATGACATCGTCAGGAAACCCACATTTCTGAGTTGTATTTAACCATGTGTAAGTGTTCGTAGGTTACATACTGTATATCCGAAACTTATATATTATATCCGAATATTATTTTACCGAAAACTAATCGACTTTTTTTTAATTGCCATAATATTGTTTCACCGAAATTTCAAATACCATATTCTCACATTCCAGATTATCGATTGACTTTTCTTTTCTTTACTATCATTATGATTAACCACTAGAACGGATTCCCACAGAATCAAAAACCAGATATACCTTAATTCCGCAATATTGCTTTTCCGAATCATTTCATATTCCCTTCATTTATTTCATTTATTCATATTCATATACCGAATATTCCAAAAAATCATTTTCCATACATTTGAAATACAGATGTATTGAATGATACCTACTGCTATGAATAATTTTGCGGGCATATTTTATGTAAGTAGTATACCCCGCCCCCCGTCCCCTATATGTAGCAAGCATGCAATTTTTTAGGTTAGGTTAGATTATGTATAAAACGAGCGAGCGTAGCGAGCACCTAAATGCCTGATGCATGCCTATATGCAAGCAAGCTGCAAGCAAGCAAGTATGCATATAGGCATGCAAAAAAAAAGTCAATCGATAATCTGGAATGTAAGAATATGGTATTTGAAATTTCGGTGAAACAATATTATGACAATTAAAATAAAAGTCAAACCAAACGGCGATAGGACACTAAAGTGAATAAACTGTCTATGCAAAACTCTGACGCCTCGTGACAATGACTCGTGATGCTCTAAAGTATTTGTACCTCTGCCAACTCTTTCGGGGATATATAGCGAGAACATTCGAGTTTTTGAGACACAATGGTACTCGTATGATTTCAAAGTATATAAATTCTATACTTGGCTCTCATAAAAAATGATTTTAAAGTATATAAATTCTATACAGTTGCTGTGTAGTGTCGGCTTAGAATAACACTACCCCATTTCTGCTGGTGGGTGAACGTAAGAGGCGACTAACGGTGTTGGGGCTTTTAAGGGATTTTTGGGCGATGTGGTTGGAGACCCATCACCAACAACCTTTATTTTGCCATCTTTTCCCCACTCAACTTTCCAAAAGTGGCTGAGGATCTTCTAGTTCCTTAGCTCTGGCTACCCCTTCTTGGGATTTATTGCGGTGAGTATATGTATGTATGTATGTCAATTCTATACTTGACTCTCATAAAAAAAACATATGCATGGATAAATTAATGATTTGTGTTCATAAACATAAACGTTCACGCCGTTTATCCCCGAAGGGGTTGGCAGAGATACCAATACTCCTGAACTTACATGGCAAGCGCCATCTAGTTTCCAGAGAAGGTACCCACGTTTTGCTTAGACAGTGTACTCACGTGATAGGGGGCAGGCCTATCGCCGTTTTGTACGAATACACTGTCACATGACTAAGTACAACTCAGCCATGTGGGTTTCCTCACGATGTTTTCCCTCACCGTTAGCAACCATGATAAATTAACCACACATATGACTTTAGAAAAGACAAATCGGTGTAGGCCCGTCCCAGGATTCAAACTCACGCCCTTCTGTTTTCGGGCGGGTGTTCTACCCACTGGACTATCATGTCGCCTAATTTGTGTTCATGATAATCACTTTTCATAATGTTTATGCAGAAACGTAGGTACCTACTATAATTTATTTTGAAATTGATGGCTTTTATTACAGTCAACTATCCTTTATTTTAAGTAAGAAGAGGCTTATTTGAAAAATGGCAAAAATAATTTCAATGTTGCTTATTGCTCTAATAAATTTTAAGTGATTTTATGCTATATGTAGTAGCTTACTAGTCACTCCTAATAGTGTAACACTACTAATTAAATATTTATTTATAGAAGTTACATTCACGTAAAAAAATACCATTTGTAACAACATTTTTTTTAAACAAAACCTAATATAAAAAAGCGTCTTCATTCCAAAATTTAATACCAAAGGCATTTTCTCAAACTACATGACCTGATTAGACGGACTACTCGTTGAAAGAATGACAGGCGTGGATAATACGCTGATTCTGTTCGTTCGCATGCCGCTGGCGACAAGCCAGCCATCCGTTCTTTGTAGTGACACCAGAGTTCCATTATCTTAATAGGCACTCGTATAACGAGACACCATAGCATTCACAATCCAAAAACATACCTTTCGGTGATGAATGAATGAACGGCTGAGTATCAAAAAAGTAAAAGGGGTGAACTTTATTCGAGACACAAAATAAAATATAACAAAATATTATTTTAAAAAAATGCTGTGTGGTGTCGGTTTAGGATTACACTTACCGATTTTTTGGGTTTGTTTTCGAGCCATTGTTGGACGATGCGGTTGGAGACAAACAATTTTTACTATGCAATCTTTTCCCAACTTAACTACGAAAAGCTGCTGAGCAAATTCTAATTCTCTCTCACTCTCTCTGGGCTCTGTCAACCCCATTTTCGGGATTTATAGCGGTGAGTCTATGTATTTATTTTAAAAACTTAGACTGTCAAAATAAAGTAAAATAATGTCTATTTTATCTTATTATTTTATGGGTAAAATTATTAACATCAGATACAAAATTAAAGAATATAAAAAAACAAAAGAAGCTGGTTGCAAAACCCCTCTGTATAACAATGCTCACTCTTTCACAGTTGTTATTATTAATGAGGTGTTAATAAATATGTTTTTAACATAATCCAACGTTAAAATTTAAAAGTAAAATTACTATGATAAACAGCGTTTACTGCAATTGACTTTCACATTTCCGCGTAGTGGTTCGGTTTGTCAGAGTCTAAGCCTAACTTTTTGAATGACACGTAGAGCAACTTTAGCGTATCCGCCCGACGAGGAGTTTGGCTGCAATCTTCCTATTTTAACAACTCTAAAAAAAAGTTCCTCAATTCGTTAGTTGAAATGTTTGATGTTAGAAGGTTCATATTAGTTTTTGGAAAAGTTATTACATTGTTTGGGTCAGTTTAATGTGTTTTTAAGAAGCGGCTAAGGATATTGTAGCGTTTTTGGTGATTTTTTTGGGTAATACAGTTAGTTGGAGATGGGTGTTAAAGATATCGAGAGAAGAGTGAAAAATGGTAATGCGATAAATGGAGCACTGGATAGTCTAATGTTAATCGGTGTCCGAAAAGGCATATGGCTGTGCATGATGCTGTCCTCGTTCCTACGCTTATGTATAGCATCATGTTGGGTGTGGCAGAAGAAGCATGAAAGCAGAGTGAATGCAGTAGATATGAGATCCCTCAGAAAAGTTTGTAATGTAAAGTTATGTGGTCGTGTGAGGAATGATATGATTCGTGTAAGGTGTGGTGTAAAAGATGATATTGTACGAAAGATAGAAAAAGGAATGTTGAGATGGTTTGGGCACATAGAGAGGATGGGTGACAGTAAATTGGTGAAAGAGACATATAGAGCCAATGTGGAAGGTAATGTTGGTAGAGGGCCACCTTGGAGGACACATTTGGACCAAATAGAAATGTGCTCAAAAAGGCAGGCGTCAGAAGTATGAAGAATAAAAGAGCATGTATGAAAATATTGATGGATATGAATGAAGCCAGAGAGGTTTGCCAGGATCGTACAAAGTGGCGATCGATAGTCTCTGCCTACCCCAATGGAAACTAACGGCGTGAGAATATGTATGTATGTTGGGGACACATCATCGAAAACCTTTGTTTTACAGTCTTATCAATATATAACTTCCAAAAGTGGAGAATGAAGAATTTCTTATTCCGCAGCTCTGGCTACCCTTTCTAGGGATAGCCGTGATATATGTATGTGTGTAGATTAATCTCAAGTTAGCAATTGAAAATCAAACCGGGGTGTTAAGAAGTACTATGGAATTAATTAAACGTTGGATCAATTAATTTACATACATACTTAATACATGTACTCACCAGTACACATTCTAGTAAAATTAATGATGGTTGGTGATGGATCTACATGTACTAAAAATCACTTTAAAAGCCTCTAAACCTTTAAAACAACTTATGAGACATACAGAAAAATGGATAAGTGCTATTAAAGCTGAAAATACACAGTGTTTTAAATTTTGTTTAAAGATTTTCTTCATTTCTATTTCTTTTTATTAAATCCGTTACGAGTACTCAGATCATTCTCAATTAAATAGTACTAAAATTAACACTCAATCACATCATAAAAGACAGTTTCCCCATATCATGCTCTCAGGACATTATGACGAATAGTATCCGAGTGGATGTTGTATCACGAACTTGCAAACAAGTTGACAAGTTCAGTTACAGCCACTTGTGCCGTCAAGAGTGTGCCATGCAAATAGCGGTTGTCTGAACTTTGACTACTGTTATGCGGGTCCTGAATTACGACTAAACAATTACTATACCGTTCCGAATGTCGGAATTTCGTGAGCTGTTCATTTGTTATTAAAGCATTGTGCAGTAAGGACATTCAATATTTGTAATACACTTTTATCATATTTGAGTTGTATAAAGCTGTGTGATTTTTTTTAATACAAAAAACTAAAAATGAGATGTTAATATTAAAAACTGTACTGATAAAAAATTATTGATTTGTGATTAGAGAAAGGATAATTTTGATGGACGAATATTGTTGTAATTAGTAGCAGGTCTTAAGTTAACAAGTTCATTTACAGCCACTTGTGCCGTCAAGAGTGTGCCATGCAAATCGCAGTTAACGACTAAACATTTACTGTTCATTTGTTTTCGAAGCATTGTGCAGATAGGACATTGGATATTTGTATTACGTTTTTATCATTGTTAAATTGAATAAATTATGTGAAAATTTATTTGTAAAAAACGAATTCAATAAATTAAAAATGAAATAAAACATTAAAAAATGCATTTTTATTTGTAATTTGAGAAACAACATTTTGATGAGCTAACATTATTGTGATTAGTAGTAGGTTTTAAGTTACCAAGTTCAGTTACAGCCACTTGAGCCGTCAAGAGTGTGCCATGCAAATAGCGGTTGTCCGAACTTTGACTACTGTTGTGCGGGTCCTGAATACGACTGAACAATTACTATACCGTTCCGAATGTCGAAATTTCGTGCGCAGTTTATTTGTTATCGAAACATTGTGCAATTAGGCCATTGGATATTTATAATGAGTTTTTGGTATTTTTTGGCTGTGTAAAGCTGGATGAAAATTAAACCTATGAAATACACGAGCGATAAATAATGAAAATTGTTTTTAGTAAAATATTTATAAGAAACAATATACGCTTAATTTGGGATTGGGGTTGTATTACCGTTGTTTTTCGTAAGGGATATTTGTAATAGGCAATATTTTATATATGTATACTTTTTGTAGAAACCTGGTTTATTGATCCATTTTATCAGGTTTGCTTTTTTATATTTTTGTGTTATTTGTGTAATGTTCGAGTAGAATAAAGTTAGTCAGCCGATTTTTTATTTAATAATAGTAGAAGTGGTTTTACCATATGTCTAATACAGCTGCGACCAGCTGAAGGTTTTTCATCAGATACTTTAGACCCATCAACTGTTTTTTTTTCTTGTAAAGACGCTATGTCGATATCTCTTTTAGATTGGTTGGGCTCCCGTGTTTTCTAATCAAGGTCACCAGGTACTCCATATCTCCGATTATCCTAGTTTTTAACGTTTTCCCTTTATGTGGCCTTAAACCCTAACTCTATACCAAATTTCAGCTCTCTGAGTTTAAGGGAAGTGCTAGTTCTATTTTGATAATCATGAGTAAGTGAGTGAGTGAGTGTGTGTCATATATGCAGAACTTTGCTTTCGCTCAACTTCGGATCTAAAAGATCTACAGACTTTTATGTATATGAACTCTATGTATATGATTATAGCTTACTGTATGACAAAAATTTCTGCGTTCGGGTTTTATTCAAAGGTTCTCAAATAGGGACCTGAAAATGCAGCGAACTGGTTCCAGTAAAGGATGATACGGTACTGCCGTTCCTCCAGATAACCATTGTGAATGATTATTTTATTGTGAAACATAAGAAAAATCTTGTACGATCCTGGTAAAAAATAATAAATATATTTAAAATAGTGTTTAGTCCGTTCTCCATTTGATATATGAGTATATGTCTCTTTCGTGGTTATCCGCTACTGAACTGACCGAAACAGAGCACATAAACTATGAAAATCAAAGATGACTTTGCGTTTTACTAACAGCTCAAACCAAAAAAAAAAGTTGAATAATCGCTTCGCTTACTTGCTACTACAAAACTCTCCCGGACGAGCCGACACGCACTTTGGCATGTTATTTTAACACCTTATAGCAAATGTCTACAATATTTTTACAATTTTTGTTTGATCTAAGTGATTAATTTTTAATATCCTCGACATAGTTTCGGCAAATATTTAAAATGTTGCACCAAGAAAGTTAAAAAACTGAACAAGTTTTTATATACTTCCTCTCTAAACTCTGGCGTTGAAATTTCTGTAAATCATCAAATTTAGAATAAAGCTACCAAGATTTAGTACAGGGAAATGTGACTAAATAAGAAAACGTTTTGCCTGTCCATTAAAAATATAAACGTAACTTTTCATCAAGGAAAAAATTCGCAGAAAAGTGGCATCGTGGATAACGTGTCTGTATTTCATTACCGAGAATTTTTACTTTCGCCTCACCATTTCATTTGTCTCGCAAAAGATTCTCGGAACGACAACAATCATTTTGTAAGCTTTTTTCTCTATTATTATGTTTTCTTGATCCACCCCTGTTTTTAAAATGTATATAAAACAGCATATAGTATCACTGACCCGTTTTTTCCAGTGGGCTTCTATTTGATAATCCTGATGAACTTCCAAAATAGATTCCATTGGTTCCCGCTTGGGTGTGCAGTGACTGTCGATCGCCGCTTTGAGCAACCGAACAATATTTTCGTATAATTAAAGGAAAATACTGATACAGGCCAAGATATGGTTTTCTTTTTAAACACATATTCTGTCAAGGCGAGTCATAAATATACCTATTTACATCACAAGCAAAACATATTGTATAATATTCATACATATGTTATGTTTAATTTTATTACAGAAATATTCTTGATTGCAACATGATCTTCATGCTTATAATATTTTTTCATTCCATTTGTACCTTGAAACTGCAATTCTCAATGTTTCCTTTTTTGAACATTCGACATATCTATACTTATAATAAATCTGTAGAGAGGTGAATTCTGTACATGAACAAAATAACTATCAGGGGGTGATTAGGGATCGATACTGATGCCAAAAATGCAATCAGTAAAATTTTTGTCTGTCTGTCTGTCTGTCTGTCTGTCTGTCTGTCTGTCTGTCGGTTTGTATGTTCCTTATGGAAACAAAAACTACTCGACGGATTTTAACGAAACTTGGTACAATTATTCTCCATACTCCTGGGCAGGTTTTTGTATACTTTCCAGCAGAGTAGTAAAGGGGAATTTTGGGAAAACGGGAGAAGTTACTCCATTTTTTAAGCTTCCGTCGCGTGTGCAGCCTTAATGGTTAAACTATGTAAGTTTAAGTGTAAGAAATCATGTATGACGGAAATATTCTTCATAAAATTATCTAAAAAAAAATCCTCAACAGTTTATGTCTATCTTTTACGGTTGACTCACAATAACACGTGTAATTCCTGATAGCTTAGCAGTTCGGAACATTCTGATTATATTTGTTTACTCTTACGTTTGTAAACCTCTCACTCATCCCTAATTTAAAAAAGGTAACATTATTACCTATTCAATTAAAAAAAGAATCATAGAAATCGGTAGAGAAACACCGAAATTATACATAAAATAAGCCATCGCGCGCGTGACCAAAACCGAATCGTTACTAATTTACTTATAAAATACTAGATGGCGCCAGTAGTTGCATCCTACAACACGTAATGATTTATTTTTTAGATTGTTATAAATACTTCATAGCGTTTTATTCCAAAATTTGCTATTAAACGGAAAAACTGAACCGTTCATTAAAGCGCATTCAAAATCACCAAACTACACTGTTTAGGAAGTGCTATAATTTTAATAAATTGAAAACATTGCGCTGAATTTCACAACGCTTGAGCAGTGACTGAAGAAAGAAACTTCAGATATTTAAAAAAACAACGCTACCCGTGCGAAGCTGGGACGATCCACTAGTATTAAATAAAGGTGTAGAAATACAGACTTTTTTTTTTGGGCCTTAACAAATTCAAAGGCTCTCTCTTTTTTTTATTTATTAAGTCAGAAAATATCTAAGAAAATCTTATAAACTTTAAAGATATTATAATAATGTCTATTACCTAAAGTTTAACAAAAAGAAAGCATTGTTAATTCTATCTTTTTCTGATTATTTTTCCAGTCGAATTAGTTAAGCAGTTTCTACTGAAATCGTCTAAAATATTGTTAGCTATGGTATGGTCATATATATATACATGTATATATGGTTGGCAATAGTAAGTACTATTATACCTCTATAGGTATGGTGTATCAAATACAGAGTGCACTCATTAATAAGTTTTATGTCTTAAATTAATCAACCAACAACAGTTTGGCGATTTTTTGTGAAATATAAATGGGTGTTAGTTTTGTACCTAACTTATGAATATTGATTTGTATGCATGGAACGCAAATTCAAATCAAACCTTTCCTCTTGGTTTGGACTTATTCCTAAGCATATAAATATAATTGTATTTTAATCTCGGGAGTATAAGTAATTTATAAATATTATCCTTAAAAATAAATTTTATTTTTATCTTCTTGTATAGATCTCAAGATATAGTTGCTACATGTATTTAATTCTTCTTTCAAATACTTTGGCTACAAAGATTCATCTTTCTGTTTTGAAAGAAATTTTCGTTAATCATTTTACATTTACAATGACATAAACACTTTTTGGCTGCGTACTGATCAGGGATGCCCATTGGTAGTTTAAGAAAGCAAGTAGATAGACTGGCTAGTCGACCTGTTTGGTATAGCTTTATTTTTTATCATCCTATATGTGATGAACAAAATATGTATTTTGACTTTTGGTGTTATACTAGGTTTAGTAGTAAATGACAGTTTTTAAATACTTTGAAATTTAATGGGAAATGGACTTTCACCAATACCTTTAATTGTAATAATTTTATTGTTTGCAATAATTTATTTAACCAAATACATGTTATCATTTGCAACCAGAACTCTTAACATCTACATGGTTTACTAAATCTTGAGGATGTAACATTGAAATATAATTTATGGTTAAAAGAACTTACCTAAGTGAATTTCTACCAAAATTATATGAAATGTTACATCCGAAGAGATTTAGTACCCACCCTAACCCAGAGAAAGGTGAACCTATCTAACCCTTCAGTTGCAAATTCACAGCTAAGATACCTCTAAAATAAATGAAGGAACGAGATTGGAGGACTAGGGACCGATTGATGACCGGAATGAGTTGAAAAATCGTTATTTTCGCTCTGAAATGGTGTGACCATGCAGTGTATCCTGAATCGGACTACATGGTTTACTAAATCTCTTCGGATGTAACATTTCATATAATTTTGGTAGAAATTCACTTAGGTAAGTTCTTTTAACCATAAATTGTTTCGCAAACAATTGTATTTGTTTTTTGTAATGTTTGAAGATGGAAATTCAAATATGACAATAAAAGATACGGGTTTGAATCATGCTTGCCTCCAATTATTATTATGTAGTCATCTTTATTGTATTCCATTTTCCAGTTTTCTAAGGGTTTTAATATTTCTTTAATACTTGCTCCTGATTTACATAAAGAAAAAACGCTAAACTCATTACCCAATAGTTTTTTTAACCGATACCCAATCCTTTACCTTGCTCATCACATAGTATCAGTATTTTCTTTTTTGTGCTCTGCTTTGACGATGTTTTAACATTACAGTCTTTTATAATATTCCTTTTTTGAATAAATTGATTTTAATTAGTTACAGCGATGTTTGGTTCAGTGAATTGTATACTTGCTAATTTAGGGCTGTTGTCTGGAACATTAAGTTGCATAATAGTTGAGGAAGACATCCTGTATTCATGACCAAAATCACTGATGATGATTTGAGCTGGTGACGTTTTAGGGAGAGTATTTCTTACTCTATTCTCTTTCAACTTTCTGTATTGTGGTGTATAGCATTTAATTGATGTTGAACTTGGTGCTGTAGAAGTTTTAGGAAAACATATTTTATTTTTATCTGTCAACTGTCGTTTCAAGCTATTATTTTCAGTGTTTAAATTATGAATTTCTTTTTTTGCTATTTCTAACTCCAATCTTAATTTTATATTCTCTTCTCTTATCTTCTAATTCTTGAACATTACAAAAAGTGTCAGGGAGACTTTGATAAGAGAGATTCTGGCTATTAGTAGCAGACCTTTCACGCCTTTGGGTAACAAAATTATCATCATTGACAATAGAGTCTAACGAAATGTTGGTGGTAGTAGCAGGTGATAAACTTTTTGCTTCATTCATAATATTGTTTATTGGTTCTTTGTCGCATGTAGGGCATAGCCATTCAGTTTTAAAATAATAATGTTTTGACATATATTCAGCTGTTCCAATATTTAGACAACCAAAATGATAAGATCCGACACATAGCGAACATTTAAGTAACGTTGTCAAATCAATTTCTTTATTACATATTTTGCATAACATCTTAAGTATTTTCCAACTAGTAGTTCTCTCTGGAATATATTCATGTACACCATGAGTTCCCTCTATAGGATTATGTAGGAACCATCACAATATTGTATTGATATATCATTGTACAATCTTATTACCTTTTTTATTAGTATGTATGGTTATCTCTAGATATCGCTTTATTTTCGTCATATAATCAAATTAAAATTTATTTAACTCTCATGTTCGTTCACTTTTTCAATATTTCATTTTATTAAGAACTTGATATACAATAAATGCGATAATTCAACATTAAATCCAATGCACGTTACATGTATTTATTATTAATTTCACTAACATGTTTGTAATCACTAAAACCGTTGCACAATTGTTGACACAAATTTATGAGTTTCTATTGAGGAAATATGTTAATAACACTTGTACGTTAGATTTGTAAAACACTTTTAATCACTAATAATCAACAAAAACAATGATATTATAAATTTAAACTGTGGAGCTGTTAACTGCCCGTGCCTACCCTCAATTGTCAATATATTGACATATGTTATTTATCAAGTTAGCTTTAAAATAAGAACTATTTAATGGCTTCTGGTGTAAGGTATTAGCTCAAACTACTTATATATACTCACAGCTATAGATCTCTAAAAGGGGTAGCCAGAGCTAAGAATAGGAATTAGAAATTCCTCAGCCACTTTGGAAAGTATATAAAATATAGGTTGTAGGACACGGGTCTCCATGGGAGTTGCCCAAAAATCTATTAAAATCCCCAGTAAGAGGTGAATAAGGGTGCCTCTCACGTACACCCACGGCAAGAAACCGGATAGTGTTATTGTAAGCCGACACTACACAGTATATTGTTGATATATAACACATATACAAATAACATACAAGGTATAGTATCAGTTAGTAAGATTCTTGCCCTTAGCGGGATTCAAATCCGCAACCTCCAGACCAGAAGAAAATAACCAGACCTCTAAGAACCCTGGTTTACCTAAATAACTGTTTTCACGTCTTTGAATACCAGAAACAGGTAGCCACAGGTTCAGAAATAGAAATAACATAACATAACCATAACATAAACGTTCACGCCGAATATCCCCGAAGGGGTTGGCAGAGGTACTAATACTTCTGAACATCACGTGACTTTGTCACCTGGTGTTCAGAGTACCCACGTTTTGCATGGACAGTGTATACTCACGTGATAGGGGGCAGGCCTATCGCCGTTTTGTACGAATACACTATCACATGACTAAGTACAACTCAGCCATGTGGGTTTCCTCACGATGTTTTCCCTCACCGTTAACAACCATGATAAATTAAGACCCGACCCAGGATTTGAACACTAGTCGTTTGCACGGTAACCGATTGTTCTACCCACTGGGCTATCACGGTTGACGGTATAGTATCAGTTAGTTAGATTTTTGCCCTTAGCGGGATTCAAATCCGCAACCTCCAGACCAGAAGAAAATAACCAGACCTGTAAGAACCCTGGTTTACCTAAATAACTGTTTTCACGTCTTTGAATACCAGAAACAGGCAGCCACAGGTTCAGAAATAGAAATAACATAACATAACATAACCATAACATAAACGTTCACGCCGAATATCCCCGAAGGGGTTGGCAGAGGTACTAATACTTCTGAACATCACGTGACTTTGTCACCAGGTGTTCAGAGTACCCACGTTTTGCATGGACAGTGTACTCACGTGATAGGGGGCAGGCCTATCGCCGTTTTGTACGAATACACTGTCACATGACTAAATACAACTCAGTCATGTGGGTTTCCTCACGATGTTTTCCCTCACCGTTAACAACCATGATAAATTATTTAATTTATGATAACTCAGTCATTTTTGGAAGTTGAATAAGAAAAACGTACATACTCACGGTCACAAATCCCAAAAAGGGGAAGCCAGAGCTTTAGAGCTAGAAACTCCTCAGCCACGTGTGAAAGTTGATGGGGATAAGATGGTAGAAATAACATATCGATGGTGATGGGTCTCCAACCGCATCGCCTAAAAACCAATAAAAAAAGCCCATACCCATAGTCGTTGCTTACGACACCCGTGGGTAGAAAGGGGTAGTGACGTTCTAAGCCGGCACTATATGGCCAAAAACCACTTTAAAAGCTCTGATATCCTACCTCGTCTCTTAGTAGTGTAGTGTCGGCTTAGAATAACACTACCCCATCTCTACCCGTGGGTGATCGTAAGAGGCGACTAAGGGTATGGGGGTTTTTAAGTGGTTTTTGGGCGATGTGGTTGGAGACCCGTCAACGAAAACATTTATTATTACCACCTTTTCCCCAATCAACTTCCAAAAGTGGCTGAAGAATATCTCATTCCAAAGCTCTGGCTACCCCGTTAAGGGATTTATAGCCGTGAGTATATGTATGTATGTCTCTTAGCAGTCTCACCTCTTACGACTAAAGCACAAAACAGTGGGTTAGTGCTATTCTAAGCCACTATATCAGGGTTCAGCCAAGATGTTTCTTATTTCAGTCCTCCCTTTATTTATTATTTAAATACAAAATATGACAGCGAACCGTAGTTTGAAACTTAATTCGTCCAGTGGAACAGTCAAAATTTATCTAGCGCATAAATTCGGAGTAATAACAAGGGTCAACTGCAAATATATGCAGATTGAGTTCGTTTCATGACATGGTGTGTGTAATATGTGTTACAGCGAATAGTGTGGCTGAGATAACCAGCAGATTTATGATTGAGGTTTTATTATACACGCCTAATAGCTTAGGCGGAGTACTGTTACGAGTGTCAACTAAAAATGGGGAATCGTAAACTTCTCTGTTTATTTCGCATGAAAATGTTTATAGTTTAAAGTCGAAGCTTAAACATTGTTCATGAATTTAAAAAATTATCATGGCAAAAAAGATCTGAATTATTATTAAGATAAGTATTACAAACTAATTTTATCTTTAGATACCCTCATTCTTTGTGGTTTATACTAATCAAATTTAATTATTGTCAAAGAGACAAGAATAAGTAGGTAATAAGGTTCTTTATATAAATAAATTTATTTAAGCAGTTCTGCATTTTCGAACACAATCCAACAAATTAATCAAAACGTTGGCTAACCGATAATTAATTAATTAAATATAACCTCGTTTTAAACGACGTGATAGCTCAATGGGTAGAACACCGGTTCTCGTGCAAGCGACTAGTGTTCAAATCCCGGGTCGGGATTACACCAATTTGTCTTTTCTAATGACATATGTGTGGTTAATTTATCATGGTTGTTAACGGTGAGGGAAAACATCGTGAGGAAACCCACATGGCTGAGTTGTACTTAGTCATGTGACAGTGTATTCGTACAAAACGGCGATAGGCCTGCCCCCTATCACGTGAGTACAATGTCCATGCAAAATGTGGGTACTCTGAACACCAGGTGACAAAGTCACGTGATGTTCAGAAGTATTAGTACCTCTGCCAACCCCTTCGGGGATATTCGGCGTGAACGTTTATGTTTATTTATGTGATGTTAAACGAAATATTTGATCCAAATTAGTTTCAGGAAACCCTGAACAGGCCCACGCACAGACAAATTGGCTTTAAACGTGTCTACCCTAAGTCGCCTACGCGTTTATTACTATAACCAAACAAAGGAAGGTACGAGTATGTATATACATTACCTGTGTAGGTGTGATTCATATTTAAGCATTATGACGTAATAATCGGACTTAAGATAATAGGATAAGAGCATAAGGCCATTTTCAAACACAGCTGAAGCTGTAAATGCTAAAAAGACAAAGTTGGAAATCAAACCCGGCAGTATAAGTAATGGACTTTACTATAGCAAAATATCATTTTTAATATTTTTAACATATACATATTTTTTAAAATTAAATACATATTTCAGGCTAACCATGAAAATTTATAACAAATGAAAGATGTTATACTTAGCAATGTGACAGGGCACTCTGAACACTTCAGAAGTATTAGTACCTCTGCCAACAACGTGAAAGCTGTGAAACTTTGATTGTAAAAATTAAGTAATGAAAACCCAATAGAACATTATTTTACATTCTAGTCTTTAAAAGAAAAAACATTTGACAAGTTATACTCTGCAAAACATGGTTGAAACCGGTCAAAAGCATTACTATAATATGAAAACAAACATCAGGTATTTTTTCAAAATCAGTACACAGAAGCTATATGTTTACGAAAATCCCCATTTCATTATTTTGCTAAATGAAAATTTAAGATTATTTTGTTCAAAGCAGTCATATTGTTCCATTTCATGGAATGTCCAATGTTGGAGTTATATTTATTATGATTTGGGAAATTCCGTGTTGCAATGTGGGGTTCATAAGAATGATACATGGGTCTGCTCCAAACCCTGTTATTTACCATCATAAATAAAATGGGGTTTCGTCATATTTTACGTTTAGTTACCAAAGTAGTTATCTGATATTTATTTGTGTGAGTATTCTTTGTATTTTGTTTAGACATCCATATTTCATTGACAGTATTTTTGTTATATCACAATTATTATTTTTTCCTTTTCATTATTGAATATGCTTTAGTATGAATTGACTTCTGACACGATTAATAACTACGAGTATATTATAAATTTATAAACCATTTGTTTTTAAATGCGTTAAAAACAAATAAACATTGTTAAAAACAAACAAGAATCAGATGGTTAACTCTAATAGACGGCAGGATAAATCTTTTCAATGAACTATTACAGATTGAAAAATGTAGTAATACGAGAGGCATGCCAGAAGAAACTAGATACTCAAAAATTTTAAAAAATATTCTTTATTACAAGTATCAATCTTTTCAAAGTATTCACCCTGAGCACGTATACACTTTTTCATACGTCTGAACCAATTGGAAAATACCTGTGACCACTCTTCTTTAGATACCTCAGAAATCTCGGAATTATAGGTGAACGGGAGCAGCAACTTGTGCGTCTGCTTCACGTCCATGAAGTTAGAAGATAGTGGATGAATAAATCAACAGCAAATTTGTTTGACTAGGGTTTACTGCACTTTTACAATCTGTATTAATGAATTAAACTGTATAGAATTTACAATGTTAAATATACTATCTTCTTGAAGTCTTCTGTGTCTTCTTATGGTTTTTGTAGGGAAAAAAAGGGTTTTTTTTTTCGTTCATATCCCGGGGGCGAAATTCTCAAAGGATCCCCCGCCACTCGAGAGAACAACGGGGGTGTGTCAGAGTTGTACTGACTAAAACCCCCCCGGTTCGGTGCTGCTGGCCCTGCGGCCTATGCGGCGTCACCTTGACGTTTGTTGCCTGGCGCGGCAAAGGAGTGTACCTAAGCTAAGTCAGATAGGGTCGGGGGAAGGGAATAAATTGAGCCAGTGTCGGCCTTTTATACAAAAATGTAGTGACAGTATTTGTCTCTCCTTTGAAATAACGCGTCTCTGGCTTCTCCAATGTTTTCAGCCAGTTGCGAGTGAAAGTTGGGTCATCGTCAACGTTCCAACAATAGGCAACCAGCCCATCTTCTTTGCTTTCAAACCTCTTCTCCTTTAGTTTTTCTTTGATTTTTGGAAACAAGTTAAAATCACAAGGCACTAGGTCAAGGGAATATGGCGGGTGAGGGAGAATTGACACATTTTTCGAGTTTAAAAAGTCTAGAGTTCTGGCAGACGTGTGCGGCGCCATATTATCGTGGTGCCAGAGAAGGTGCCGGATTCCTGACTTCAGTCGCTTGTCACATCAAGCTGATATTACTGTTGGAGCACAAACTGTCACGTGCCATTCTGAGTTCACCGTTCTTTCATTCTCTAGCACAACAGTAGCAATATGACCCGTTTTGCAGAAAAACGAGGCGACCATTTGTTTCTGTGTGCTTCGTGCACGGCGACATTTCGTTGGAGTTGGCTCGTCTTCAAAGCACCATACAGTCAACTGTCGCTTTGATTCGGGATCATAGTTATATATCCATGTTTCGTCACTAGTTAGTATATCATATACGTTTTTTCTCTCGTCTCCGTTGAATTTATCTATCATGAATAGGCACCAATCCACCCGACGGTCTTTTTGCTCATCGGTAAGTTTGTGCGGCACCCATCTCGAACAACGTTTATGGAGAGAAAGGTGGTCGTGAATTATGGTTTGCATTGCTGCTGATCCAATTCCTAGTTCTCGTTTTAGCTCTACATATGTAATTTGTCGGTTTTCGCAAATAAGTTTTTCGACTGCACGAACGTATTTTTGCGTGACCGCGGTTGGCGGCCGTCCTGTCTTCGCTTCATCTTCGACACATCCCCGTCCTCTTTTAAATTCAGCAAACCAATTGAATACTGTTGCTCGGGAACAAGCAGACTCACCAAAAGTAGAAGCCAAAAGTTCAAAACATTCTTGAGGCTTTAAACCTCTTTTAAAGTCATAATAAATCATAGCGCGAAAATCACGTCGACTGAGCTCCATTGTTGCAAGTGAATTCCCGCCAGATTCTCGGAAAAATGATGCTCATTCAAATAAAAACTAAATAAAAGAAGTGTGTTCTATATTCAAATATGTCAATAAAAAACCAGCCTATAAGATGGTGTATAGCTTGCCAGTGTCAATTAAATGAGAAAAGAGTATCTAACTTATTTTGGCATGCCCCTCGTATAAGTTAGTTCCTCATCATCATCATCATCAGCCTATAGACGTCCACTGCTGGAATAGGCCTCCCCAATGATCTCAACACTACAACGGACGGTCCTGTGCTGCCCTCATCTATCGGCTTTCCGCGACGTTGACCCAGTCGTCGGTCCACCTTGTGGGAGGCCTACCCACACTGCGTCGTCCGGTACGTGGCCACCACTCCAGAACCTTCGAGCCCCAACGGCCGTCGGTTCTGCGTGGAATGTGCCCTGCTCATTGCCACTTCAGTTTTGCAATTTTTCGGGTCTACTATGTCAGTGCGGTTCTTCTGCGGATTTGAGTAAAAATTCCGCAGAGTCTCAAGGCAAAGGTCTTTGACCAATGTGTGTTGCCAGTCATGACCTACGGCACAAAGACGTGGCCTTTTACAATGGGCCTCATTAGAAGGCTCCGAGTCACCCAAAAGGCAATGGAGAGGGCTATGTTAGGAGTTTCACTACGCGATAAGTTAGTTAATGTATAATTAGCGACGTCGATGGTTGACTATGGTCAAGTGGATGGGACTAGCTTCTCAGTTTGGAGGTTTCGGGTTCGATTCCCACTGAGAGTAACATTTATGTGATGACTCATAAATAAAAGATGTTATTAAAGGAAAGAAATACGACGGGGGCGTATACCCGAAGGTCGCGGGTTCAAACCCCGCCAGTGTCGAAATTTTTCTTTCCTTTAATAACATCTTTTATTTATGAGTAATAATCCCCACATGAGGAATTCATGTCAAAAAACATTAAATTTATGTGATGAGTATAAATATTTTTTTTCCTTGTCTTTGATGTTATTTATATTTGTATTATATAATTAAATTTATCGTTGAGTTAGTATCCCACAATACAAGTCTTACTTCATTTGGGGCTAACTTGATCTGTGTATATTTATTAATATTTATTTATTATTCGAAGTCTAGTAAGAAGCACCTAATTAAAATACCATCGTATAGTCTCAGATCGTATAAACTTGAAGTGGAGAGATACTAACACTTCTGAACATCACGTGACATTAATGTCACCTAGTGTTTAGTTCGAGTAACCACGTTTTGCTGGCACGTGCAATCACTTGACAGGAGGCGGGCTTTTGTACAAAAACACTATCACATAATTATACTTAAACTTAGCTATGTAGGATACCTCACAATGTTTGTCCTTACCATTAACAAACCTCATAAAGAAAGTAATTAAAGTTCTGAAGTCTTATACACATACATACATATACTCACGCCATTAATTCCCATTGAGGTAGGCAGAGACTATCGATCGCCACTTCGTACGATCCTGACAAACCTCTCTAGCTTCGTTTACATCCATCAATCTTTTCATACATGCTCTTTTATTCTTCATACTTCGGACGCTAGCCTTTTTGAGCACACTCTCAATTTGGTCCAAGTGTGTTCTCCGTGGTCGTCCTCTACTAACATTACCATCCACACTAGCTCTATAGATCCCTTTTACCAATTTTCTATCATCCATCCTCTCTATGTGTCCAAACCATCTCAACATTCCTTTTTCTATCTTTCTTACAATATCATCTTTCACAATAAAATACAAATATATATACTTTACAAAAAACACAATAATCTCGACTCAGGAATGGAACTCAAGCCTCTCTTTAATAGGCAATCACAGTTGTGTATCGTATAATCTTATTTACAATTCCCCAAAAAAGAAAAAAAAAATTTCAACAAAGCAATGTAACAACGAAAAACGGAATTCATGAATTTATAGTTCATAGCCGTAGAACTATAATTTTTGGTACACGGTTGTCTGCGAATTGAAGATTATAAAACAAACTCCGCCTATGAAATATTCATACGGCGTAAACAAAGGTTATGCGGAAGTTCAGCTTAATAAACGCTCTCAAACGACCGTCTTGAACTTGACAAATCTTCCATTTGCTCCTCGAAAATGTTCTGCACTTATACCTTTTTATAGAGCTTTCTGAGTGTTAAGACAGTTTGTACGGCAAGCGACAAGTCACGGGTTTTAAACAGTTCCAGTTGAAACTATTTCAACAGTCTTTTACTTAAAATTGTATCACTAAATTCAAAGTGTTAAGAAAATATGTTTCCAGTATAGTGTCCGGTTAGGTTCATTACCTCATGTCTTCTTGTGGGTGTAGTTTAATACGTGTCATGCGAGGCGTCTTAAGGCTAAAGTAAGGTTACTAAAGGTATAAGTGATTGCTGGGCATCGTGCTTGGAGACCCATCATCAATCATAGTTTATTTTCCCCTACTCAGCTTCCAAAAGAGGCTGAAGAATATCTAATTTCGACTTGGCTATCCCTTCTCGAATTTATAGTCGTGAGAATTTACCTATATGTAAGTATGTTCCTGTGGTCGAACACAAGCCGACTTAAATAAATGAAGGTTTTAAAAGTAGTTTGAACAATAACTTAGCACTTATTTTACTCCTTTTATAGATTGCTGTGTAGTGTCGGCTTAGAATAGCACCGGTGGGTGTACGTAAGAGGCGACCGTTAGTCGCTTGGGGCTTTGAAGGGATTTTGGGCGTTGCGGTTGGAGACCCATCACCAACAACCTTTATTGCACCATATTTTCTCCACTAAATTTTCCAAAAGTGGCTTAGGGATTTCTGATTCCTTAGCTCTGGCTACCACTTCTAGGGATTTACAGCCATGAGTATATGTATGTATGTATGTTTTATAATTTGTAGCAGCAAGTAAAATTAGACGAAAACACTCTGCCGTTACGTATTATAATTGTTTAACTTATCAGATTGAATTCTAAATGAATTGTGACAAGCAGAATTAGTTAAGAATACTTCTATTTGTAAATAGTCAAAGTTTCAAAGATTGTGAACATTGTGTATAATCAAGATCATGTTTAGAGCACACAAATTCCGCATAGATCCCATGAACCAGTTTTATCTATTAGTAAATTTCTTAATAATAGTATTTTTTTATGTTTTAGGCTTTATCATTCTGTGTAGTTACATACATACATATACTCACGCCATTAGTTCCCATTGGGGCAGGCAGAGACTATTGATCGCCACTTCGTACGATCCTGACAAACCTCTCTAGCTTCGTTCACATCCATCAATCTTTTCATACATGCTCTTTTATTCTTCATACTTTAGACGCCAGCCTTTTTGAGCACACTCTCAATTTGGTCCAAGTGTGTTCTCCGTGGTCGTCCTCTACTAACATTACCATCCACACTAGCTCTATAGATCCCTTTTACAAATTTTCTATCACCCATCCTCTCTATGTGCCCAAACCATCTCAACATTACTTTTTCTATCTTTCTTACAATATCATCTTTCACACCACACTTTTCACGAATAACACTCTGTGTCGTTACGTGGTTAAAAATATATTTCAGAACTATAAAATGCATACCTCAATGACTCTGTTGCTTATCAAATGGAGGTGAAGGCGGTGTCATTTATGTTTTAAAAGATATTATCTTTAATACAAAAATATAAATTATTATGTTGACGCGGCTGTGTGAATACATGTATATTTTTAAACTATTTACTCAGGTGACCTTTGCCATTTGGTTTTGCTTCAGATTAACTAAGCATAATGAAAATATAACATACATGTAATAATTTCAATATAAAATATAAGCTCATTAGTTATGTTTTAAGAAAGACCCGTGAAATTATCGTAGAGGAAAACTTCAGAAAATTAGATTATTTTCTTTCATATAAAATCAAAACATATGAAAGTGCTTTTTCTTATGAAACTCTCATATTCAGTACAAAACTTTTTAAAAACCCCTATTTGGGACTGTTATCACATCTGATTTAAATGAGCGCACAGTAATAGACTAAGAATGTATTTGTGAATCTTTTGTTCCTGCTCCAAAAGCTTACGTAGAGTTCTTATTTCAGAACAAGAACGACTGTCGTGAATTATCTCAGCTTCCATATACTAAGGGTTCTCACGACTTATAATACCTCCACGCAAATTACGTAATTACTTTTCGCCGCGCCTTCTTCGCTTCGCTGACATATTATGTTTTCCCCTCTAGTTTATGCCGAAAGGAAATGAGGCCACTTGTTATCCGAAAATACCATTTGTGAAATTATTATGTCCTGTTGTTTTGTAAAAGAACGCATTCAAATTTATTGTATTACTATTTTGTGGGGGTTGACTTAGTAATTTATTTATTGCTGGTGATCATTTGTTTCTTTTTTAAAAGGCTATTCTTTATCCGGTGAAGTAAGGTAATGAATTAAATGCATTTTTGTGTTAAAATACCCAGGTTTTTCATAAATTCTATTTCGTCGATGACTTACAACTTTACAAAAGACAGAAATAAAATACAAAATGGACTTCGGTTCGTAATTGAAAGTAAATACAAGAAAACGATCATGTTTGACCCGTAAAATTATTTAATGATGAAGGGGTGGAAAATGTATTGCTACTCAGACACCCGAGGGTGGACTGTTAAGTATTGCTAAATAAAGTGCCGCTTTGTGAACTGCTCTGTGTAAATCGCCTCGCAAAGGCTCACTTGCATTTTTTTTCAATTTTATTTCCTTTAAAAGCTTTTGTGGGGCAAAAGCACGTTCAATTAGTGCAGTTCTTTTTGGTTAGTGTTCGTTAATATAGAGCTGGTACAAGTTTGCTGAAATGGAATCGTCGTCTCTTTCATATTTATTTTAAAGTATTCATTATTTTACGTGTGTAAGTTTTATATAGGTATTTAAAATTAAACTAAGAACTTAATTCAATTAGAAATTTATTTATTTAGGTAGGTGCTTTGTTCTTTCTCTTTTGTAAGAAAAACTGTACATATTTTTACGACATTATTTTTTGGGACTTTCGATAAAATGAAAATCCATATGGCTGGTTTTTTTTTGTTGGTATTACCTAAACGTATTTCATGTATTATACCACTTAATGAAGCCAAATTAGTAAATAATGTTATTTCAATAAACTTTTAATTTATTTATAAATTCGTTTGTATACTTTTACCACTCATCACACCAAGCAAAACCATTAAGTTGATTACAATATTACTTTTTATTTAAATGAAGTTATCACAAAATGATTAAAGAATGAAATAAAAAAACAATTCAGCTTAATTCAAAAATAAAACTATTTGTGCACCATCGGCTATTCCAAAACAAGTTAATTTCATTAATACATAAATTGTCTTTTAATATGAATAACTGCAAATTTATTCAGAAAGGACTTGTGGCGGTACACACATAAATCCCTTTGTTGATACCAGCGCCGTTTCATTGCTCTGTTATGATGTTTACCATCCTCTTCCTAGTAGAAAACTTGGTGAAAAAAATGATTTTTTTACGACCAAACAAAACACTGTTTTGCTCTTTATATTCTGCTTTAGATTAGCAACTTACTTTTGTAACTATGTTTAAACATCAGTCTGCATTAACATAAAAAGTTTTTAGATCATTACTATGTATGATCCTAGCAAATCTCTCTTCATTAATCGATGCGGTTGGAGACCCATCACCAAAATCCCTTTATTTTACCATCTTTTCCCCACTTAACTTTCCAAAAGTCCAAATTTCTATATCCTTAGCTCTGGCTACCCCATCTAGGGATTTATAGCCGTGAGTATATGTATCTAAGATTATTTTATTTATAACACAAATAATTCTATTATTATCTGAGTAGTTTGACTGAGAAAACAACTTACTCATTTCGTACAAAAAAAACAGAAATTGTTATATTGGCCTTGGCAATTATCATTCCTAGTTTCCTTCCACCAACACTTATATACTCACGGCTATAAATTCCATAACAATATAACTAAAGCCTCGGAACTGACAATTCCTCAACCAATATAAGAAGCTGAATGATCAGAAGATAGTAAAAATAAAAAGTTCTTTGTGTTAGGTCTCCAGCAAAAGCTTACCCTCCTAACTACGCCAACTAAAGGTAAAATGGTGTTGCGCTATTTTACCCAACTGTATAGTAATTCTTGTCCAATATATAAGAAAAAAATAAACGAACATAACGTTTTACCCTCTTAACTATTCCAACCGAAGAAGGTAAAGTAAAAACGATGTTGTGATATTTTTACCCAACTCCACAGAGATTCTTTACACAATATATTAAAAAGAATACAAGAACAGAACATTCGGAAATTCGAACGAATCCGTACCTCTATTTAATGGTACTGGTAAATAATTTGCCTGCATAGTAATGAACTAGTGACTGATTCAGCATTATTGCTGTGATTGAAACCTCACAATATTGATTTTCAGTCAACTCCAGCATTTGAAGGTATATCGGAGTTAAAATATATATGTAAACATTTTATTTTTAAGCATGCACTGTATTAAATTAAGCGCTTATTTAATATTGAATATTTGTGAAATATGAAAATTTATGATGCTTTAAGCATATAATAAATTATAAATACTTTATTGAGGTTTTAAAAGTTTCTGTATATTACATACATAATTATACTCATACCATCCAATGTTTCCCATTCCGTTTGGGTAGGCAGAGACTATCGATTGCCACTTTGTACGATCCTGGTATACCTCTCTAGCTTCGTTTACATCCATCAATCTTTTCATACATGCTCTTTTATACTCCATACTTCGGACGCCTGCCTTTTTATCCTACTCTCTATCTGGTCTAAATTTGTTCAACGTGGTCGTCCTGTACTAACATTACCTTCCACTTTAGCTTTGTAAATCTCTTTTACCAAATTACTTCCATCCATCCTCTCTATGTGCCCAAACCATCTTAACTTTTTTTTTCTATCTGATGGTAGTATTTTTTTAGAACAAAAGATAAAACTTGCAATTACCGCTATGTAATATTGATTTGGTCATATATGGAAGAATTTTTTTGCGGTACAATATTGACACATACATACATATACTCACGGCTATAAATCCCTTGAAGCAGATTGCTAAATATTCACAGTGCGTAAAATATTAATTTCTTATAAGATAAAGCAAAGCAAACGACTCAGTGGGTAGAAAACTGTTTATCATGCAGACGTTGAGAGTTCAAATCCCGGGCCGGGTCTACAACCATAGATCTTTTCTAAAGTCATATGTGTGGTTAATTTATCATGGTTGTTAACGGTGAGGGAAAACATCGTGAGGAAACCCACATGGCTGAGTTGTACTTAGTCATGAGACTGTGTATTTGTACGAAACGGCGATAGGCCTGCCTCCTATCACGCGAGTACAATGTCCAAGCAAAACGTGAGTACCCTGAACATCAGGTGACAATGTCACGTGAAGTTCTGAAGTATTAGTACCTCAGCCAACCCTTTGGGGATATACGGCGTGAACGTTTGAGTTAATGATAAGGCATAATTATCCGCTTAAACATAATATGAACGATTTCAAAGTGTTCAAATGCGGGGTAATTTTAGCAAACTTGTAAACATGATTAAACCAATTTTAAATACTTAATGATTTTCAATTTTAACATTTCGTTTCTGAGCCATTAACTAAAACAAGCCGTGCCATCTCAAGTCGCTAGCTCACGTCAAGGACATAAAACCTTCAGAGTGGTTGGTTAAGAATACGAAAACTGTGTGGCCACATAAAGTGAGCTCTTATATATCCTGAGAACCCCAAGAGAACTTCTTGCATTATACATCGAACTCTTTACTACTCTTTTGAGGAAGAAAATGTCTTTTGAACGAAAAACATAAAATAGTGCGCTTAGAGTTTTGAATTTTGGTTTTATATTTTTATACCCATCAGCCATTTCTTATTCCGAAGCTCTGCCTTCTAGGGATTTATAGCTATGAGTATATGTATGTGTGCATTTTTATATATTGTAGAATTAAATGACATGATAGTCCAGTGGGTAGAACACCCGCCCGAAAACAGAAGGGCGTGAGTTCCAATCCTGGGTCGGGCCTACACCAATTTGTCTTTTCTAAAGTCATATGTGTGGTTAATTTATCATGGTTGTTAACGGTGAGGGAAAAATTGAGAGGAAACCCACATGGCTGAGTTGTACTTAGTCATGTGACAGTGTATTCGTACAAAACGGCGATAGGCTTGCCCCCTATCACGTGAGTACACTGTCTAAGCAAAACGTGGGTACCTTCTCTGGACACTAGATGGCGCTGCCATGTGAGTTCAGAAGTATTGGTACCTCTGCCAACCTCTTCGAGGATAAACGGCGTGAACGTTTATGATTACGATTTATGATAGATTTAAATATATTCGTTAATAATAAAATTTACTATCTAGAGCTGGAGAGTGGAGCTGTGAAGTGCTGGTTTAGAATAGCACTTCTCCATTTCTTCCCATGGGAGTTGGTAAGAGACGACTGAGGGTTGGAAGGCTTGTTGAGTGGTTTAGGAAAATGTGGTTGGTAACCAAATCATTTACTATCTTCATTTTACTTTTGTTTCCCCACTCAACTTCCATAAGTGGCTGTTTTTTTATATTCTGATGCTCTGGCTACCCCTTTCTGTGATTTATAGCCGTGAGTATATTATGTTTTATTAAATAAATATTGAATTGATGAAATAAATGTTGGAATAACTTTATATGTGTTTGCTGTGTAGTGTTGACTTAGAATAGCACTGACCTATTCTTTGCCGACGGTAATCGTAAGAGGCGGCTTTAAGGTAATGGGGCTTTATAAGCATATATAGTATACAGAAACAACATTTATTTTACAATCTTTTCCCCACATTACTTCCAAAAGAGGCTTAAGAATTTCTGAGTTTAAAGCTCAGGCGTGAGTTAATGTATATATTTAATTCGTAATTTTTACAAAACTATCATGGAAACTGTTAGAAGTTTGAGGTTGTCAGCACCTACATAAATGGAAATCAAAGAATATCGCATTTTCATGCTTGCAGAACATAGTGCCCGTTTAAAGATGAAACTAACGTAGTTTTATTAAGATATACAATTTACAAATTAACATAACGTTATGTACTTACTGATAGTTTACATTCATAAATTTGTCAATATTAAGTGACATTTTCAGTCATGATGTCACGTAATAAGCTTTACTTTTAAACCGACAATCATTGCATGCAATTGGCGCTCATTTATTTTCAACCGACGACGATAAATGGAGGAGCAATAAACGATGCAATGTAAAATCTTCGAAATTTCAAAAATACCGTTTAATTAATTGAATGGCGCGAAGTTAAAATCACAAAGATGTACATCAACTTAATTCAAGGTGCGTAGTGTCAGCTTAGATTAGAACTACCGATTTCTTTTCTTGGGTGTTAGTAGGAGGCGTCGACGTAAAGTATTTGGGCTTTTTAAGTGATTAATAGGCGATATGATTAAAATCACATCACCACCAAAAATAAATCTGTAATATTTTTTTTATTCGACTACCAAAAGGGGCTGAAGAATTTCTGATTATGAAGCTCTCGCGACCCCTTTCCAAAGCTTATTGATGTGAATGTGTGTATGTATACTTAAATAACTTTAATCAAATAGTCATGAAGATAAAACAAAAAGGGTAGAGAAAATATTTCTTCTTTTTCTTTTTCGTTTTAAGACGGTTAAATTTATTTATTTTTTAAAATGATTTTTCTTACACCTTATAAATAAGTGTCGATTTTAAATTAAAGCTTATGATTTATAATATAATTCTTCATGATCAAAACGAGGTGCGTCTTCAATTGATGTATCGAATAAAGTTCTTGAACAAATCCTATTCAAAAGTCTCCAAAGCTCCGCTGAAAAGTTAAGGTCACGTCTTGAAAGTCAAGTTAATTAACTGTTACTTCGCCTCCTGTAGCCTCAGGCGTAACTCGTACATTTTATAAACCACGACACACAATATTCGGATTTAAAATAATGAGACACAAGGAAAATGTAACTTAGGTTGTTATTTTAATGGAACGCGTATTCTTTGAGATAAGAATAAATCTGGTGTTGTTGCGGTTGGATCATTATGTTGAGTTACAACTTCGGTTGTTTATTTTATTTGCGTATACATTTGCTGACGGTATTATCCTAATAATATTGACATATACTGGAAGAACATATATACTTTATATATATATATATATATATATATATATTATGAAAAAAAAAAACTGGCGTAGAACAAATATACTTTTTATACGAAGAAAACGTGCTGTTGATATATTAATATAAAATTATAAGCGCCAATATTTTTGTAACTTTTTTGATCTTATATTTTACATCTACATGAAGTAGATATATGAAGTACACAATAAAATAGGTTACTTATATTTAAACGTAAACCAACGGTTACAATTTTCTCATGAAAAAACTTCTATGAAATGAAGTACATTTGTTAAGGAAATCATCTTGATATTTCCCTGTTATCATCGTTCCATCAATCAGAATCTAATACAGAAGACACATATCAATCAAATATACGGTTGATTGATTCACACAACTTTCTTAAAAACCTGTTTCAAGCCTGTTTCCTTCAGTTGACGTCATATTGATAAATTATTCGCTTGCGTTACCATTTCCGAGTTGTCTGTCTTGTGAGATGAAATACGAGTATTTATGCGAAGAAATGTGTTCATCTGTTTTAGCATTATCTCGTGTGATTTTTGCGGCTTTCCTATTTAGCTTTTATGATATACACAGTTGTGAAGAATGGAAATCCTATGACAATGTGTGTTTTATTTATTTGCTCGTGTATCTTGAGAATGATATTTTATTGGATGTTATTTCTGTAATGTAATGTTATTTAGCCGTATACCATTGAGTTTGGATAGAATCAACCAAAAATGATGGAAAAAATAATATAAGTTACGTATTGCTGTTTTTTGAAATAAGGATAAATCAATAAAATAATAACGAATCCAACGATATAATTCTCAAGAAATTAACTCTTAAGTAAACGTTTGAAGAACGTACATAATAAATAAAAAAAAAATATATTTCTAAATAGTTCTCCTTTGAAAAGAGAAAAATGATTGATTCAAAATTGTCACAGCCAACACAATAAAAGCGAAACAATGACTAAAATTTCGTTGTAAATCAACTAAAATTGATTAGATCCAGAGTCCAAGCAGGTGGCAAGCGTGCCGACTAGCACGGCGACACAGTGTAAGGAGGACAATTAGTTAGTGCAAACAATTCTGAAAGAACGAACTAGTTCGGTATACAGACTTGACCCCTACATTTGTTAGCTTTAGATTTCTTTTATATTAATTGGTCGTCTTACATACATAGATTCATAAACTCATGTCATTAGTTTCTATGCTTTGAATAAATACCTTTTTTCTTTCTTTCTTAGATACTAGGCAGAGGCCTGAGCTACATTTTTATTCATATTTTTCCTTAAAAAGCCTTTTAATCTACGTACTAAATCCGCCTGCCTTTTTTAAAAAATATCAATTTAAACTAAATGTGTCATCCGTTAGTGGTCTTGTACTCAATTATTTGATATTATTTATATACGCAAACCAACAATGATTGGGTTTGTAATTTAGTAAAAAAAAAAAAAAAAAAAAAGGTGTCCGAAGTATGAAGAATAAAAGAGCATGTATGAAAAGATTGATGGATGTAAACGAAGCTAGAGAGGTTTGTCAGGATCGTGCGAAGTGGCGATCAATAGTCTCTGCCTACCCCAATGGGAACTAATGGCGTGAGTATATGTATGTATGTATGTATGTAAAACAACTTTTTAATCTAAATGGTTCTCCTTGGTCGTCCTTCACTGACTTTAACATCTACATTGGATCTATATATATCTCTTAGTTATTGACTTTATCTCATATTTTCTATTTGTTAAAACCATCTTCATACTCCTTTTTCTATCTTTTTTACAATATCATGTTTCATACCGCACCATTCACGAATTAAACTATTTCTGTCTGCTATACGTAAGTAATTTTAATTTGTAGAGCCAAAGAGCTTCTCTTAAAATCCTTTATTATTTCATCATGTCTCTTTATACGTCTTTTTGTTCTGAAACTAAATATAAAAAATGACTTTATCAAACCCATATCGGGTGTTTACAGGTTGGTCTTAAAATGACTATAAGGATTCTCTTAAAATGTTTCTCAAAGTCAATAGATTGAAAAATAGGTACTTACTTTCAAAGCAGTAAAACGTAGCGTGTGAAATAAAGCGTCTATGATATAGTAAAGATATACGAAACACATATGATAACACCTACGACTTAGAAAAAACATCTTTATTCTTTATCCACAGGATTGCTACCAGCAGGAATGGAACTTGGAAGCAATGACTTACTGATCCAAAAGAGACACTTCTAACGACTGGGTTAATTAAAAACTTTGCTTTAAAGATAAAAAAGGACCTAAATAATATTTTTAAAACGAGTAAATAAAATAGCAAATAATTAACTAAATAATATTTTATTCTACGATCAAATCCGATGCATACAAGAGACGACGTACCATATCTAGCAAGATCAAATCTCAAGAGAGCGTACTATCGATGAGTTACCAAACCCATGTGACGTGGCTTACAAACTAATAAGCGCGTAATTTACCAAGCCAAAGCTGAACAGTCAAATCAGTTTAGCTCCATCTAGCTAGAATTTGCAGCGACTAATTACATTCTGCAACTTGTTCGCACACAAATATTACTTCCCAACCTTCCTTGTACAACATGGGCATCGGCTAGCGCTAATTGGCTAAATGAACTCCGCTATTTCAATACGGGAATACAACGCTTGCTATTTCTACTGACTGTCTGAATATCAGGAACAGTAATTAGGAGTGCATACAATAATTGAAATTATCAAAGAACTAAAGAGACGTTTCTTATCTAATTTGCTTAGATTCACACGTTGAGTTTAAATCAAAAGGTATCCGAAGTATAAATGAAGAAAAATAAACGAAAGTAGTAGTTGGAAAGCGGAAAAATAGTAGAACGGTAAAAAAAGATAGTTGGGAAAAAAGTGGGTAAGTGCTTTTCTAAGTCCATACTACAACACAAAACGCATATACGTACATATAATTTTGAGAAAAAGGACAGTGTTTTTTCTCCATTTCGAGACAGTTAATAAGAGAAACGTAATAGCTAAAAGCTAATGGTCTCGTCTTAAATTATTCTTAGAAGTTTGAATTTAGTGAAGAAGCCATCATTCCTCCTGATACACTTACAAAATTCCACTCCAATTTTATGATCTTTGTATAAAATAAAAGTATTTTAGTACGAATTATTACAACGTGTTTTTTTCAAGTGTGTTGTGGTGTAGTGTCGGCGTAGAATCGCAGTAACCTATTTCTTCTCGCCAGTGTCATAAGAGGCAACTAAGGGGTTTGAGGTTTTTAAGTTGTTTTTGAGTGGTGTGGCTGAAGATCCATTATCATTTTCAGTATTATTCCTGATTTTACAATCTTTTCCCAACTCAAATGCCTTTGGCCCTTGCTGCTGCATCTGCTGTTTTTTTTGTGTTGTATAGCTCTGTCCACCCCTTCTTAGGATTTATCGCCGTAAGTATGTGTATGTATCATAAATTACTAACAGCATCTATACAAAAATCCATCCAATTTTTTTTGTATTTGTATATATAACTTACATTGTAAGAAATTTCTATTTTATCGCTTTCGCAGAATCTGCTACTATTACGTTTAAGTCGTTTTGGCTTGAATCGAATATTAAGTAAAATGTTTCGCTCCGTCAAAGGACTTTTAATTACTTTTATCATTATAACTTGGTAATTACTGGCTTTGCTTATTACATTATTAAGTTCCAAATTGTCTTTAAAGATCAATGTATTTTGTCTTTCTCTCTTATAGAGCTGGGCCAAAGTCCTATGAAAAGGTAGCCAGAGATTTTGTAATCATTTATTATGCACTGCTTTTAGAAGTGAAACAAAACAGCGTAAAACAATTCCATCGAAAACTTCTGAGCTTTAATTCACTCCAACTTTATTATGAATATAGTACTCCATGTCACCTTATATAATTACATAAAACATACATACATAACATAAACGTTCGCGCCGTACACCTCCAAAGGGGTTGGCAGAGGTACTTATACTTCTGAACATCACGTGACATTGCCACCTGGTGTTCAGAGTACCCACGTTTTTTTACACAGTGTACTCACGCGATAGGGGTCAGATCAATCGACGTTTTGTACGAATACACTTTATCACGCCGTTTATCCCCGAAGGGGTTGGCAGAGGTACCAATACTTATGAACAACGTGACAGCGCCTCCTAGTGTCCAAAGTAGGTACCCACGTTTTCTTTAGACAGTGTGCTCACGTGATAGGGGGCAGGCCTATCGCCGTTTTGTACGAATACACTGTCACATGGCTAAGTACAACTCGGCCATGTGGGTTTCCTCACAATGTTTTCCCTCATCGTTAACAACCATGATAAATTGACCACACACATACAATATCTGAAGACGAGTTCTTGAGTGGAGACCACGCACTGGCAGACGCAGTGTGGGGCGCCCTCCAGCCCGCTGGACCGACGACCTAAAGAAGGTGGCCGGGAGTGGTTGGATGAGGCCGGGTAGAGGACAGGAAGAGGTGGCGCGCCATGGGAGATGCCTATGTCCAGCAGTGGACGAGTGTGGGCTGATGATGACATACAATATAATATAACTACATGATAGTCCAATGGGTAGAACACCCGCCTGTTAACAGACGGGTGTGAGTTCAATTCCCGGGTCGGGCCTACACCACTTTGTCTTTCATATGTGTGGTTCATTTATCATGGTTGTTAACGGTGAGGGAAAACATCGTGAGGAAACCCACATGGGCGAGTTGTACTTAGCCATGTGACAGTGTATTCGTACAAAACGGCGATAGGCCTGTCCCCTAGCACGTGAGCACACTGTCTAAGCAAAACGTGGGTACCTACTTTGGACACTAGGTGGCGCTGTCACGTTGTTCATAAGTATTGGTACCTCTGCCAACCCCTTCGGGAATAAACGGCGTGAACGTTTATGTTTATGTTATGTTACATATAATATAGGAGAGACAAATTGGGGTAGGCCCGACCCGGGATTTGAACCCTCATTGTCTGCCCGATAGGTTGTGTTCTACCCACTGAGCTATCACGGTTGCAACTAAATTATATATAAATAAAACAAATAATTGGCTCAGCGTTATTCAGATAATCAATTACACTTTACATGCATGAATTTCCGTAACGCTGTTTTCTTGCCTATACATTTAGAAAAACTTGCGTTATCATTGCCTGAGCCAGCCTGACCCTTATCGCCAAACTCGATTAGTCCCCTCTAACGGCCGAACGCGTGAGAAAAATAACATCTGATGCAGATTTTTTCCAATAAACATTCAATTCAATACAGTATCGGTAGCAAAACTACGTTGTACTCGTATTATGATAATCAGAAATTGTAACGTTATTTCTAACTCCTGGGATGTTGTACCCAGAAGCCAGAAATAACTAAAGGAAAAAAAAGAAGGAAAAGGAAGGATAGAAAATAAATGGAAGATATTATATATATCACAAGAATTTTTATTTTAAACAAAATATCCTAAATTATATAACAAAAACCAAAACATGAAATTTATTATAAATATATTAAGAAAAACAACTCAGCTCTAGCGTGGCTCAGCAGTATCTCAATGTCCACTAAACACAACACGAAGTTAAAGCGACTAAGGGTATTGGGGTTTTTTAATGGATTCATATATCCAACATATTTATAGCCGTGTAGTGTCGGCTTAGAATAACACTACCCCATTTCTACCAGTGGGTGATCGTTAGAGACGACTAAGGGTATAGGGGCTTTTTAAGTGATTTTTGGGCGATGTGGTTAGAGACCCGTCACCAACAATTATTTATTATTACCATCTTTTCCCCACTCAACTTCCAAAAGTGGCTTAGGAGTTTCTCATTCCAAAGCTCTGGCTACCCCGTTAAGGGATTTATAGCCGTGAGTATAAGTATGTATGTATGTATGGTTGGAACCCATCACCAAAAACATTTATTATTACCATCTTTTCCCCAATCAACTTCCAAAAGTGGCTGAGGAATTTTTCATTCCAAAGCTCTGGCTACCCCGTTAAGGGATTTATAGCCGTGAGTATATGTATGTACATATTTATATTATAATATTACCAACATGTGTCCAGTTTAGCGGTAGAACGTTCAGATTACCGTGCAGAGGTCTCGGGTTCAGTTCCCGGGGGTTAACTCGCAGATTAATGTTTTTGATATTTAGTCCTGTTTGTTAAAATGTATTAATATTCAATATATAGCCGAATAAGCAGCATTTATCTGAGTGCAACGTTTTGAACAAAACAAGTAATCAAACAAAAATATAACTTTTTTATACCATTGAAAGTTTAACGAATAGGTGTTTTGCACATTGGATAATACAATGGATTTAAACGTAATAAATCAAATCAAACTATTGCAAATAATGTGAAATAGTTATTTTAAATTTACACTAAATCACGTACAACACAATACAGTATAAAATTACAAAGCTATCAATGCATTTGTTTGTAAATGTAAATCAAAAACTTTTGGACTAAAAGGGATCTTAAATTGTTCAATAATCACATTTCAAAAGACAACTACTAGCCAAGCGAAAGTTTTGAGATGAAAATCACGTTCCGAACAGCAGGCTTCCCAATTGCAACTAAAAAGCAACTTACATAACCCCTTCTAATTAACGTTCAGTAAAAGACATAGCCGAAGTAGGGCGCAGTAAAGACAATTACGAGGCAAAATAACTCTTCGACGACAAACTGACACGCCCTGCTCTCTAATTACCTATTTACCCGGATCTTTTCCCCAAGGTTTTAAGCTCCACACTGAGCTCTCCCATTGATTTGTAGTTGTAGCGCTTTTCATACTAATGTATAAAAAATTACGTCAACTTGTAATCCAATGCTAGCAAATTAGCATTCTAGAATGATTACAACCTAGGTAAAATGTAATTGAAATAATACAATTATTGAATAAGAGAGAAAACATAGAACATATATGACGGATTTTGTTTACCTCCTCCTCAGGGATATTCGGCGTGAACGTTTATGTTATGTTATGTTGGGAGAGTATAATTTACATATTAATACTACCTCAGATATCACTTGATCTGGAAAATATCACCATTCTATATCTATATAATTAGAGCTAGAACTTCCTAAGCCACATTTGGAAGTTGAGTTGTCCCCTACAAGATGTTAGAGACAAAGTATCGTTGGTGATATGTCTCTAACCGCATTACCCAAAAACCACTTAAAATTTCCCATACCCTTATTAGCTTCTTACGACACCCATCGAAAGAAAGGAAAGTAGGGGTTAGGGTCATTCTAAGCCGCCACTTCACAACAATTTTAAAATAAAATATCACTGACATATTATAATTTTCTAAACTCAAGCGTTCACGCCGCATACCGCCTAAGGGGTTGACAGAGGTACTAATATTTCGAACATCTCGTGACATTGTCACTTGGTGTTTAGAGTAGCCACGTTTTGTATGGACAGTGCACTCACGATGTGATAGGGGCAGGCCGGCTGCTTGGTACGATTGCACTGTAACATGACTAAAGACAACTTAGCCATGTGGGTTTCCTCACGATGTTTTCTCTCACCGTTAGCAACCATGATAAATAAACCACACATATGACTTGAGATTGTTGGTGTATGCCCGACCCGTGATTTGAACTCAAGCCTGTCTGTATTGACGGACAGTCGTTCTACCCATTGGACTATCATTAGTGAAAAAAGTAAAGATTTCATTGTATTCCATTATTTTGAGTTCCGTTTAAATTATTTCTTTATCGTTTCCCATTTAAAATGTGATATGTAATCAGTTTAATTACTATTTCGACATACACGGACAGAGTGATGTATAATTATTATTTCTCCGTAGTCTCAATAATCTAAAATAACATGTTTGCTTTTTAGCAACAATAGATCTCGGACACAGGACCAATCAAAGCTTTTGAAAACAAACGTAATTTCAGTAGTATTCTTTGTCATGTTTATCCAAGTACAAAGGATACTGTTTCCAGCACACATAGAGATCGTACGCGAGGTTTTGTTCCCATCCAGGTAGGATAAAAGAATTTGTAGCTTTACCCGAATTCAGCTTCAGTGTTATAAACCCACGAGGAATAACGTAATAAAATGGTGAATGAGCGACAAAAATAGAATGTTTTTAGTACAAAGGTTGTTCTTGAAGGTCTTCCGGGAGTTTTGGGTTCATTTTCAAGCGAAAGCTTTTATGATTGATGAATAAATCATTCAGTTTTAAGCTATTAAGCATTCGATCCTTTTTAACACTTTGTAGAAAACAGCATTTCGATTTAAATTACTCTTTTGTAAGAATATTGAATGCCATTAAACTTGTATGAGGCTTTTTAAACGAAAGTTATACAAAAACTGAAATGGAAATAATATGGTACAATTTGTATTTGTATCACGATATAATATGAACCGTCATTGATTTTATCTATGTGTTTATATATTTAGGTTTTTTTCTTTGTTCCATATAAAATACAATTTCGTGATTATTCCAAAACAACACTAAAATGAACTACACGAGATTATATCCGATTTTTCGGTATCAGATTTTGTCTTAAGGCCATCCATTTTAAAAATACATACGAAAACTAAATCTACTGAAAATTTCTGTCGCAGCGAGAGACGTGCATTTCATCTGTAATTTCTATTCCACATTTATGAAGTCTATTTCGGCTATTGACAGAGTAGGCTCAAAGAGCAGTTTCTTTTCATAGCAGAACGTAGAAATATTCGTGAAGAAGCGGGTATGGCCGTTCTTGTATGCATACTGAGCTCTACGCTCAATCAGTCCTCAAAGAAGAAATGGGGCTGGATGCTGAGAGGATCAAAGGCACCGCCAACACTCGTTACCTGCCATCTCGCAAGTACAGTTACGCATTACAAACCATTTTGCAGAAAAAATATTTCTTTTAATTCGGTGCTCAGACGATAAATTCAAATGGTTACAAAACGCTACGCAATAAAATTTGCACCCTAATGTTGATTCGTTACCTTTTTTGGATAATGCTGACTAGGTGGCGCTTACTGCCTCCGTGGTCTCGCGGTTAAGCGCTTGGTTTCAAGTACGGAGGGCTCCGGTTCAATCCCTGTGGGGTTATAACCTTACAAATTGAATTTGTAAGATTTAGCCCAGTCTGGAAGGATATTCATCGCAAGCTTGAATTACCTGATTATCCGAAAATTAAGATGATCCTGTGCTTCGAGAGCACGTTAAGCTGTCGATCCTGGCTACTATCATGGTAGTAGTCGTTAGTCTGCCAACCCGCAATTGGCCAGCGTGGTGGACTATGGCCAAATCACCCTATATAGAGTAGGCTCGTGCCCTTTGGTGGGGACATATATGGGCTGTGAGGAAGGTGGCGCTTAGACAAACCATGCCTCGTTAACATGATGTTTTTATGTACGTGCAAAATGGGTGTTTATTCAATTTATAAATATATTTTATTACGAGAAAACATACTACATGCATATATTATACTCACGCGACTCGTCGTTCGGAGATCGCGTAAATTGTCCCGGTTACAATCTCGGCCTAGTTGTTAGTTTTTCAACCCGTGTTATCCCCATAGATTATTTATTATTATCTTTGGTTAGCCCAGCATAGCGTACTATTGCCAATTTACCTATTCGGGGTAGGATCCAATCCTTACTGAAGATAAAAATTGGCTATGATGAAATAATGTATTCAGTTATTTATCTTATAAGTATACTTGCATTATATTATACATACACACATACATACATATTCTCACGCCGTTAGTTCCCATTGGGATAGGCAGAGACTACGATCGCCACTTTGTACGATCCTGGCAAATCTCTCTAGCTTCATTCACATCCATCAATCTTTTCATACATGCTCTTTTATTCTTCGTTCACTTCGTTCACTTCTTCACCATATAAAACTAAAACTAAAATAATCCTAAAAAAACATTGTTAACAATTTTATCACATAATAATTATATATAATAATCAGATAAATGAATACAGGATATAAAAACAATTCTAGTAGTAACTTTAATATTACAATTTATTGTTATCTAAAAACAAATAGAAACATTCTGTACCTTCAAAATACCAAAACTTTCCGGTAACACGAAAGAGTGCTCTGAAGGCATCCAAAGGTTTTTAAATCGTGCAGCGACACAAAATATTGTAAATGTAATTTACCATTTCATGTTTCCAAACAGTAAATACTGCATCCGGGGAGCATGAAATGAGGAAAAGAGAAACATTTTCATTGGCAATTTTAAGTCTGCATGAAGAATCGACAAGTTTTGCACATATACCTTTAAGGACGGAATGTGTTAGTGCTTATATGATATGAATATATATATTTATATGATAGGGTTTTATTGGAAGTTATGTATAAGCAACTATTAGATAACTAGTAAGAATGTATTAAGCGCAAGCTTAAAAGCTACTTGGTAGCCCAACAGAATCCTTCTTCTTAAATCCAGCTGCTGGGCCTATGTCCTATTCCTTTTACAAACGTTATAAATATATAAAATACTTATAGTAGAATATGTATATATTTGTATGTATGTTCTCTAAATTAGTATGTTTATATATGCGAGAATTATTAAGACCAACAGTTTATTTCAAATAAAGCATTATTTCTAACTTATTACAGTATAAATAATATTAACGGAAACTTATAAAAAAAATAACATTCACTTAATAATTAAAAAAAAAACATTATTATATTTAAAAATAACTAACTACTATTAACCGTTAAATGGTAACTAAATATCTAAAACAATAAACTTTAATAAATAAGTTATCTACCAACAGACTCATGCGCAAAAGCACCCATGATGCCCGCCGCATTGCCCCGCTCTGGATTGCCACCGAGAGTCTTTGACTCAGGAAATGGAATATTTATATACATACTTATATGCGACATAATATAAGTATGTATATAAATATATATTATAGTAAGTATTTAATATGTTTTTTTTAAGTGGCCATTGTATGAGGTCAGTGATATCATTTTCAAATTTTATTTATTGAATTGTGTTATATTCTATATTGTATGCTGTTTGGTTATTTATTTAGGTGTCATTGTCATAAATATAGGACTAACTGAAAACCAGTGTTATGAGGTAAAACTCATAACGAAATACTGAGTCAAAATCCTATTCGTAGCTGTGCATAGTTTTTAAATAATGTTTTTTTATGTTTTAAGATTTTTAAGTTTTGTTTTTATTGTGTTCTTTTAACATGTTTTATGTTTTTTTAATGTAGTACTAATTTAATTTGCAGCAGCGAATAAACATTTTCCCTTTTTTAGGGTTCCGTAGCCAAATGGCAAAAACGGGACCCTTATAGATTCGTCATGTCTGTCTGTCTGTCCGTCCGTCCGTATGTCACAGCCAGTTTATTCCGAAACTATAAGAACTACATTATTGAAAATTGGTGCGTAGATGTATTCAATAAACCGCATTAAGATTTTAAAATAAAATCTGAAAAAAAAACCAAAATTTTTAGGGTTCCCCATACATAGAACTGAAACTCAATATATTTTTTTTCATCAAATCTATACGTGTGGGGTATTTATCAAAAGGCATTTGAAAATGATGTTGAGGATTGATATATCATTTTTCTCAAAACTGAATAGTTTGCGAGAGAGAATTTTCCAAAGTGGTAAAATGTGTGTCCCCCCCCCCCCGTAACTTCTAAAATATGGGCATGATAAAACTAAAAAAAATATATGATGTGTATTACTAATTACAAACTACTAACGAAAATTGGTTTGAATGAGATCTAGCCAGTAGTTCTATTTTTAAACGTCATAAATCAAATTACTTACCTAATTTATTTATTTCACTGAAATATATAACAATAATTTTACTATCACAGGCCTTACGCATAAAACGTGAACCATTGTTTTCTTACAGTAAATCAGTGATAAGTAAATAACATTTTAAACTAAACATTTTAAACTTGTATATTACTATGTTACCTACCTGCTGCTAGTGCTGCTACGGAACCCTTCATTAGCGAGTCCATCTCGCTCTTGGCCGCTTTTTTATATTCTGATCCATATTAAATATTTTTTTACATATCAATAAATCTCTCTCTCTCTAAAACTGAAACAAAATACATAGCGCACTTACTATGCTTAACCGAAAACAAAAATATTCCTGCCAACTTTTAATAATCATTTATTTATTTATACATATTTAAAAATACTTTTTAAACACCAAACCTATAAAGATTATCTACGTATACTCGTATTCTTTAAATAATTAATTATTTTTCAACTCATTGAATACATAAAAATAATCAAGCATATTTAAATACAGGGTTAATATGATGAAAAAAATATAAGACAAGAAATTTCTCAAAGGTCTGTTATTTCTCTAATTTTTATTTTCAATAAACAATTTAATGTTCATAATAGAAAGGGCATATTTCAAAATTTAAACCATGAAAGTTTTGTAAACAAAATTCAAACCTCAAGGTTGGACAAATGAAAGATGATAGAGTATTCTTTCAAATTTTAATGCTGAGTTGTTAATTACAAAAAGGACTATATATATATAATGACTATTTGCTTCCTTAATATAATAAAACTAAAAATATAATCTATATTATTATAAGAAAACTAATGTAATAAGAAGACATTAGTTAGTTATAAAAATCATGAACGCCCCGAAAAATAAATATACATACACATACATACATATACTCACGGCTATATTTCCCTAGAAGGGGTAACCAGAGCTAAGGAATTATAAATTCCTCAGCCACTTTTGGAAGTTGAGTGGGGAAAAGATGGTAAAAATAAAGGTTTTTGGTGATGGGTCTCCAACCGCATCGCCCAAAAATCCAATAAAAAGCCCCAATACCCTTAGCCGCCTCTTACGACACAATAAATATGTACCAGAATATACCCACATAACAAGTGACTGCTTACAACAAGTTTTACTAATCGTAATAACTGAAATGTGTCTTCATCAGTTATCAGTAATAAACATATTTCTCAACACAGTGGAAAGAGTATGCTCTTAGATCTCGCTGTATCTTGTTAGTCATACAAACTGTTAATTTTTAGGGGTAACATTTTGAAGAATACCCAAAGGGCTGAGCCACATATATTCATATGATCCTAGAGTTCATCCTGACGAAAGGCGATAAATTTGATAATTATTCAGTTCATAACTATAACATAATAACATAACATAAACGTTCACGCCGAATATCCCCGAAGGGGTTAGCAGAGGTACTAATTCTTCTGAACATCACGTGACTTTGTCACCTGGTGTTCAGAGTACCCACGTTTTGCATGGACTGTGTACTCACGTGATAGGGGGCAGGCCTATCGCCGTTTTGTACGAATACACTGTCACATACACTGTCACATACATAGTGTATTCGTACAAAACGGCGATAGGCCTGCCCCCTATCACGTGAGTACACTGTCCATGCAAAACGTGGGTACTCTGAACACCAGGTGACAAAGTCACGTGATGTTCAGAAGTATTAGTACCTCTGCCAACCCCTTCGGGGATATTCGGCGTGAACGTTTATTACACTGTCACATGACTAAGTACAACTCAGCCATGTGGGTTTCCTCACGATGTTTTCCCTCACCGTTAACAACCATAATAAATTAACCACACATCTGTTTAGAAAAGACAAATTGGTGTAGGCCCGACCCAGGATTTGAACACTAGTCGTTTGCACGATAACCGAGTGTTCTACCCACTGGGCTATCACGGTTGCTAACTATCATCATATAACGGTATCATAACTATCTAAACATAAAATATCATAACTTGTGTAGGCGGAATAATATCATATATTTTCCGTACGCGGATAATCAAGTCTTGCCTTTAAAGCTTTCATGCAGTACAGTAGCTCAGCACAAAATCAAGCGGTCTTATTTCACTACTATCCCAACACTGCATAATTGTAGATCGATTGTTGTAAACAGATAATTTAATTACATACATACATATACTCACGGCTATAAATCCCTAGAAGGGGTAGCCAGAGCTAATGAATCAGAAACTCTTTAGCCACTTTTGGAAAATACAAACATACATACATATACTCACGGCTATACAGGGTGATTACGGGGTCGTGGAGCAAGAAAGAAGCATTTAACTTACTTTCTCCTAAGCATCACGATAGGTTAGGATTAACAGTACACCAGCGACTTATTTAAGTTTACAAAAAAAAAACTGCGACTATTCGAGATCATGGTCACCCTACTATTTCCCAAGATTTTTTTTGTCAAGTGCATGGACTTAACAATTGTTGCAGTAGTTGCAATTGATGTGACGATATTGATAGACAGATAAGAAATTTCTTTGATGCCTACTGCGATTATGTCGATTACTTTGTCGTATTTAGAAGGAAAAGACGGATAAAAATTTAATTTATTTTATTTTTAATTTTTGTTTCGTTATTATTTATTGTTATCGTTTATTGACTTTGACGTGTTGTCACATTATTACTAATAAATTATTAAGTATTCTAACAAAGAGTTTGGTATCTAAAAAGGTGTAATATAAAAAGTAAGGTGACCACGCGTTTAGAGTCAGTAAATAAAAATAAGTTAATAATGAATCATCTTTGTTTCAATTAAAATAAATACAGGTAGCATCGCAATCATTTACTGCGTCAGAAAAAAATGGTTGGGATCACGACCCCGAAATCACCCTGTATTTCCTTAGAAGGGGTAGCCAGAGCTAAGGAATTATAAATTCCTCAGCTACTTTTAGAAGTTGAGTGGGGAAAAGATGGTAAAAATAATGGTTTTTGGTGGTGGGTCTCCAACCGCATCGCCCAAAAATCCAATAAAAAGCCCCAATACCCTTAGTCGCCTCTTACGACACCAGTGGGTAGAAAGGGTTAGCGACATTCTAAGCCGGCACTACACGGAAAAGCCGGCACTACACGTCAAATGTATTGAAATTTTGGAAAATAGAGTGGGGAAAAGATGGTTTAATAATGGTTGTTGGAGATGGGTCTCCAACCGCATCGCCCAAAAATCCCTTAAACTCCCCAATACCGTTAGTCGCCTCTTACGTACACCCACCGGCAGAAATGGGATAGTGCTATTCTAAACCGACACTACACAGCAACTATAATTTAATTTGAACAGATAATTCAAGAACTTTCAATTTAATTTCCTAAAGTTTTTCATACGCAGCTTGGGTAATATATATTTTACTCAAATTCAAACATTTACACCGAAAATTCTATCATCACGGTTGCTAACTATCATCATATAACGGTATCATAACTATCTAAACATAAAATATCATAACTTGTGTAGGCGGAATAATATCATATATTTTCCGTACGCGGATAATCAAGTCTTGCCTTTAAAGCTTTCATGCAGTACAGTAGCTCAGCACAAAATCAAGCGGTCTTATTTCACTACTATCCCAACACTGCATAATTGTAGATCGATTGTTGTAAACAGATAATTTAATTACATACATACATATACTCACGGCTATAAATCCCTAGAAGGGGTAGCCAGAGCTAATGAATCAGAAACTCTTTAGCCACTTTTGGAAAATACAAACATACATACATATACTCACGGCTATACAGGGTGATTACGGGGTCGTGGAGCAAGAAAGAAGCATTTAACTTACTTTCTCCTAAGCATCACGATAGGTTAGGATTAACAGTACACCAGCGACTTATTTAAGTTTACAAAAAAAAAACTGCGACTATTCGAGATCATGGTCACCCTACTATTTCCCAAGATTTTTTTTGTCAAGTGCATGGACTTAACAATTGTTGCAGTAGTTGCAATTGATGTGACGATATTGATAGACAGATAAGAAATTTCTTTGATGCCTACTGCGATTACGTCGATTACTTTGTCGTATTTAGAAGGAAAAGACGGATAAAAATTTAATTTATTTTATTTTTAATTTTTGTTGACTTTGACGTGTTGTCACATTATTACTAATAAATTATTAAGTATTCTAACAAAGAGTTTGGTATCTAAAAAGGTGTAATATAAAAAGTAAGGTGACCACGCGTTTAGAGTCAGTAAATAAAAATAAGTTAATAATGAATCATCTTTGTTTCAATTAAAATAAATACAGGTAGCATCGCAATCATTTACTGCGTCAGAAAAAAATGGTTGGGATCACGACCCCGAAATCACCCTGTATTTCCTTAGAAGGGGTAGCCAGAGCTAAGGAATTATAAATTCCTCAGCTACTTTTAGAAGTTGAGTGGGGAAAAGATGGTAAAAATAATGGTTTTTGGTGGTGGGTCTCCAACCGCATCGCCCAAAAATCCAATAAAAAGCCCCAATACCCTTAGTCGCCTCTTACGACACCAGTGGGTAGAAAGGGTTAGCGACATTCTAAGCCGGCACTACACGGAAAAGCCGGCACTACACGTCAAATGTATTGAAATTTTGGAAAATAGAGTGGGGAAAAGATGGTTTAATAATGGTTGTTGGAGATGGGTCTCCAACCGCATCGCCCAAAAATCCCTTAAACTCCCCAATACCGTTAGTCGCCTCTTACGTACACCCACCGGCAGAAATGGGGTAGTGCTATTCTAAACCGACACTACACAGCAACTATAATTTAATTTGAACAGATAATTCAAGAACTTTCAATTTAATTTCCTAAAGTTTTTCATACGCAGCTTGGGTAATATATATTTTACTCAAATTCAAACATTTACACCGTACATCCCCAAAGGGATTGGCAAAGACATTGTCACCTGGTGTTCAAAGTACCTACGTTTTGCTTGGAAAGAGTACTCACGTGAAAGGGGGCAAGTAAATTAACCACACATATATATTTAGAAAAGACAAATCGGTGTAGGCCCGATCTGGGATTTGAACCCTAATCGTCTGCACGATAGGCGGTGTTCTACCCACTCTGCTATCACGATCATATATATCTTTTAAATATCGAAAAAAAAACGTCTAGTATCTACTGCATCAAACAATGAGAACCAAAATAGATTGAAATTTTGGTATTTTGTGAATTCCAATGTGAAGGATTTCCAATTGGTGAGGTTCTTTGGTGAATCAATCGTTCAGGATTGCTTTGTCACGGGTTTGAGCTGAGATAATTGAATACTGATCCTCGCGATCTGTCTTCGTTGGTTGCAATCCATAGTTTATTTACTATGTAAGTGAAATGTATCCCCTTGCTAATTTTGAGTTGTTTCAACTATATATTAATATAGTACATATACTTATTAATGTTCGCCGTGTAGTTTCGGCTTAGAATAGCACTACCCCGTTTCTACCGATGGGTGTACGTAAGAAGCGACTAACGGTATTGGGGCTTTTAAGGGATTTTTGGGCGATGCGGCTGGAGACCCATGACCAACAACCTTTACTATACCATCCTTTCCCCACTCAATTTTCCAAAAGTGGCTGAGGAATTTCTAATTCTACGCTATGGCTACCTCTTCTCGGGATTTATAGCCGTGAGTATACTTGATATTGTAGTGTAGTGTGAGTGCATCTCGTCCCCCTCTTGCCATTATATCTTGTATGTTAGTCCTAAGTCTTTAGTAGTGATAAACGTACATGCAACCAGCTGTGGTGTAGTGTGAGTGCATCTTGTCCCCCTTTTGCCATTATATATTGTATGTTAGTCATAAGTATTAAGTAGTAATAAACATAGAACCAAACAGCAAACACGTGTCTCGATTACTTCATTGCATGGCGACCCTGCCAGTGCGGCCACACGGCTGCGCTGCGCACGAGTACATAATTATGTGTGTCAAATAAAGTGCCAAGTTTGAAATGGAAATAAATGATTTATACACGTTATCAGACCAAAAGAAAACAACTGGGAGAGGTCAAAATACTAAAATAAACCCCGGAAAACATAGCCTGATGAAATACTATAAACTCTACCACAAGGAAATCCATCATTGAAATCCTTACATGAAAAAAGTGAAGCTGATGCGCTATGTTTAGATTACGTGATTACAACGCACCATAAGGTAATATCTAAGATTGAAGATATTTTCTGCAAGTGACTCGGTGAATAAAACAATTAATGGTGAAAAATATAGTGCCGGTAATATGTTTGTGTCTGCATTTATGAAACGACTAAGTGTGGTTTATATGTCTTATATTTTTTTTAGCGAATATTTATAGTTTTAATAGTTGGTTTAATTATAATTATTTTATTATAGAAACAATGCATATGCTGATGTTTAAAAATAATAAAATACGTGTTTAAATAATATGTCATGGTCAAAGGTCATATTAGTACCTTTTATATAATAAACTTTTTATTATTATCACGAAACAGTAGGAATTATGGTCGATTTTTTTTGATTCTTTTTTGTTTCACTTTAAATAATTTTAGATATTTGTTTGTCGTGTGTCATCATAACATGTTTCTAATTTTAAAGTCATACATTTAAATATAGACAATTAAAATATGCGCAATTTCCAGTTTTGTTTAGTTTGCAGTTTCCATGCTACTCGATGTTAGGTTCTCAGTAATGTTAACTCATTACAGAATTCATATTATCATATTACTTTATTTAGGTCAACAATCAATTGGTTATTTCATGAGCCATTCTTTTATGTTCAATATATTTTTTTATGATTTTGTTGTTAGACTGTGTTGTTCAAATTGCATGTTTAAAACATTAATAGTTTTTAAATAATTTTAAATGTATGACGAAAAGAAGTCGATTTAATTATATATAAATAAATACTGTAATGTAATATTAACTACCCATATATTGTAAACGAAACTATTAAATTAGTATGGCGGTGATGGAAGAAAATGAAATAATAAAAGGTGAATTTTATCATTTCAAGATGATTATTAGGAAAAAGGTTCAAAAAAGTTGAAATTAAGAATATGAATTAAATGAAGTGTAGTCAGATATAGTTGTTTGTTACTAAGCTGATTTTGCGTATTTTATGTTGTGGTAATGGAAGATGAGAGCAGAGCGTCGTATACATATATGGAGTGAGGAATGTTTTAGTGTTATCGATGTGTGTGGTATGATTAAGATGGTAAGGTGATGTTATTGTTATGTTTAAAAAAGGTAATGGAATGTTGTCAAAGTTATTATAATGGGTTTGAAAGTTAATGAAATGCAGTTTGTAGAAAGATAGTTTCAATGGATAAGTTTTTGATGTTCATTTGACTTGATCACTCAAATGTTATTTCGATTATATACCAATTGAAAACTAAATATTGAATGTAGAATAATGAAAGGTTTTTGAAAGTAGTATATAAAGTCATACAAGGTACACCAAGGTACAAAGCAGATCTCTGAATCCTTTTTATCTGATCATGACGCGGTTGAATACCCTTCGTGAAGAAAATTGGACACCAAAAGAGTGTTAAAAGAGAGAGACTGTTTATAAGTATATAAATAAATGCGCATGTGATGTTTAATATTATTTGTACCTTGAAATGAAATAAAATGAATGAATTTAATATTATGTAAAAGGGCAGCCGACCCATAATTATATTAGTGTACCTTGATAAGAGATGAAGAATAAAAAACAAATGACTTGAGATGGAAGCATGGTTGTCCACAGCTATTTTAAATATATGATAAAAATATAAGAGAGTATACTATAAAAAATAAACAAAATATAATTTGTTCGACTTATCCCCGATTTTACTAATAGATTTAATTAAGTATAATAGTTAAGTTTCATTACATAGATAAATTTTTATTTCATATTCCATTCTTATTGATATAGTAGTTTAATGATAAGATTAATTAATAATAATTTGTTTAAAAAAATATGTTAAGAATAAATATTTTTTTGTTTGCAAAGGGGGAAGGTGTAGTGTAGTGTGAGTGCATCTCGTCCCCCTCTTGCCATTATATCTTGTATGTTAGTCCTAAGTCTTTAGTAGTAATAAACGTACATGCAACCAGCAAACACGTCTATCAATTCATTCATTGCAATATCATGTGATGGTTAAGAAATAACAAAATTATGCTAACATCATTTAAGATTTGTTTTTGGAATTAAAATTTACTACGTATGGATGATAATGTCAGTAAAAGACAACAAGAATGTGTTAAAAAAACAGGTGTCCGAAGTATGAAAAATAAGAAGACATGCATGAATAGGTTGTAAATAAAACTAGAATAGTTTGCCAGGATCGATAGTCTCCAGTTTATGTTTTATGTGTATTCAAGATCTAATACTGAAAATAACTACTATATACTTAAGCTTAATACCTTAAGCTTATATTACCGTTCATCTTACAGGTGCATGTATAACTCACGAATACTAATAATTAAATTCAACATGTCATTTAAAAAAATCTAATGTAATTAAATATTGAACTTGACTGTCTACTTAGTGGAGAAACGTTTTTATTTTTGTGTAATATAAACATACATACATATACGCACGGCCATAAATCCTAAAAAGGGTAGACAGAGCTTCAGGGCTAGAAACTCCTGACACTACACGGCAATACATATTAATGTTATGTATAACTGAAGGTATCATTATATTAAATCTTTGTTTCATTGTGACGCCTCTGTATATTTTTGGTATCAACGTCGAGGAAAATAAGTTGCGACATAAATCATTCCTGACCTGCGTCAAAGACCTTTCAGTATTTTGAATGCCGTAGTTAAAGTAAAAATATTTTAAATGGTTGGTTATTGTAATAGTTTATTATTATAAGGTAGGTTTTCTCTTCAAAATTTAAACGTTTAAGATAGGAATGTTACAAGTATCAGTATAGTATTTTTTAAAGAGTTTCTTATGTTATTATATTTATTTATGTAGAGTGAAATTAAAATTGTGATATAAAATTCAAGAAAAAGGTCAATGGGCGAAATCTGACCCGGTCAATGAAAGTTTGTGTACAAAAACCAAACTAATTTGAAATTATTAAGTTACATCCCACATTTCGTAACCGGTATTTTTTATTAAAAGAAAGGCTGTTTGGAACTTATAATATAACATTGAAAAAATGGGAATTTTGAACCCAACAGAATAAGGTAGACGTAGTATCGAAAGTTATTACTGCTCTTGCATACACGGCCGTCGTACAATTTGTAGCTGCGCGCATATAGCCAGCGTGGTCTATATTTTGTCATAGGCCAGACACCAGGAACAAACAGATGCACCTGCGGCATTTTTAGATCAGATAATTGTACCCATAGACATTGATTACGTAGAATAAAACTTAATATAATGATTTTCTTTATTTTAAGTATTTGAAAAATGTGTATTGTTACATACATACATATACTCTCGGCTATAAATCCCTAGAAGGGGTAGCCAGAGCTAAGGAATCAGAAAGTCCTAAGCCACTTTTGGAAGTTGTGTGGGGAAAAGATGGTGAAATAAAGGTTGGTGGTGATGGGTCTCCAACCGCATCGCCCAAAAATCACTTAAAAACCCCAAAACCGTTCGTCGCCTCTTACGTACCCCCACCGGAAGAAATGGAGTAGTGCTATTCTAAGCCGACACTACACAGCTATGTAAATTGTATATTATATGTATATTTTATTATATTTATATTGTTAATCTGTCATAAAGTGAATTGTATTGTTCTTAGAAGCTAATTACAAAAATACTTTTACTAAATATTGTCTAATTTTTTTTGTATCCTGACAGAAGCCACAGTGAGGCGCCCTATATTTCCATAAACTGGGAGCACTTAGCTATCCATTTTACCCTATTTTGTTCTTGTACGCCATGGGTATACATTTCATACTATGGTGCCCAATGACCTTTGAATTTCTTAAATGTGAGATTTAAATTGAATTATTTTACTATTATTGATATTAGGTGCACATTTTGAACGCCATTTAGCTAACGAAGATTTTTTTGCAAATTATCAGAGTATTTGTTTTACAAGATAACTTTTGAAAGTTTAAACAACTGTTTAGAACAAGACCGTCTCTTCAAATTATTAAAATTTTAAAATTAGGCTATATTTATAGATAAAATTAAGAGAATAAATGTTTTTATTTTCTTATTGTTTATTTGCATTTAGTCTAATCACTTTTCAATACATTGTAATGAGACATTACACAATTATATTAAATAAAAAGTTATTATTAGTTCTTATAATGCTATAATATAACATAGACATGTTACGGAAAGACATACAAATAGAGCTCCTCAGCCACATTTGGAAAACGATAAGGGACAAACTGGTAGAAATAAAGTATCGTTGGTCATGGGTCTCAAAAACCACTTAAAAAGCCCCATACCCTCAGTTGTCTCTTACAATACCCGTGGGTGAAAGGGGTAGTGACATTCAGAGCCGGCACTACACGGCAATGGCGGTACGGAAAGACGAAACCAAAATGCTGATAGAAAGTGGTGGTGGGAAAAAATGCTTATAATGTAATAGAGGCGCAAATGGTTTGCTATAAATGTATTATGTTATGTAGCTAACAAATATTGCTATGGTATGCATATTTATGCATACGACTTTGATCTTTAACATTGCAACTCAAGAAAAGTTTATACAGTCTTTATAAAATTTAACATTAATGATCTAGCCTACCCGGTATTCTTGCCTTTTATAATGTTAAGAAATAGCGAATAAGATGGGCTTCTTCAACATAGTGTCAACCATATTTAAAAAAAAAGCTGATGGCAAAACTTAAATAAAGTTTGAATTTATGATATTTTCAACTAGATTTTATTACTTTAAATTTGTACATCTTTCTGTGTTTAAAAGCGCTGCAAGTGGGAAAGCTAATGAAATGAAGAATTTGTTAGATAATATATCATATCATCAAGAAGGTTTTGAATCAGCACCTTCAGTTAAAAATAAAACCCTATAAACGTGACTAAAAATTTTATAATAAATGAGAAGCAGATTGTAGAAGTTAATAGGTTTAAAAATTGATGAAATGACGCAATTGACGCTTTCATGTATATTATTTACATTTTACATATTTTATTTACATTATTTATTTACATTATATTTACGTTTTTTGCAATAAAATAGGTAATAAATAATAATGTTAAAGATCTGAAAGTATATAATTATGTGATATTGCCAGTCAAGCGACTCAAATATTAACAACAAAGCAAAATAGTTGGCAACTTTCAAAGTAATTACATTCACAGTATAAGTTCTATGAAAGCAAACTTAACAGACAATTACATTAGACTTCTGTACAACGAGTGGTTCTTGTGGTTCGCTAAAAATGTTTACATAATAGTCTCTGAGACGTTATTAAAGACATTATTACATTTCTGAGGTTCTTGTCAGGCGCCTGCTATTTCTTGTTAAGGGATGAAATATACGAAGAGTAGTGGCCTAAGTGTTCTCGTGGAAGTACGCCTTGATGCTTTCTGCTTATTGCTTTGCAGCAATATTTATGGTCTGCATTTAGACTTTAACTATATGTGTGCACGGAACAATGGGAGAAATGTAATTATTGCTGATTTATAGATTGTGTTGATGACAGATTCAAAACTGTTGTGGAAATATGGTTTTAAATGTACTCGTATGCTGTGTTTTACATAAAATATATTGAAACAAAGCATCAATAGAGATGTGTTTCACGATGAAGCGACTCAATATTTATGTCAAACAATTTTGCTTTGATACCTTATATTGTTTACCAACAGAGCAAATAAAACATACATAAAATGATTTTTGATTGAAAGTAATGCAAAACAAAATATATTTGAAAATATAAAGTAGATATGAAATTATTTAGTTTTCTTTTAAATAGTTTAAAAGAAGTGTAAGTATTTTTTCAAGTATGTAAACGGAGAGGGAAAACATCGTATGGACGAAACGGCGATAGGCTTGCAGCCCCTTACCACGTGGTCTAAGTAATCGTGGGTACCATAAAACCAGGTGACGAAAATTTCCAGTGATCTTCAGACGTATTACTGCCTCCGCCACCTCCTCGGAGATTTTCGTCGTGAAAGTTGGGCTTGAGAGAGAGAAAGTTTAATATCAGGACAACATCAAAATATTTCAGACAAAATAAAAGCAAAGTTCTATTTAAACCAAGACCTAACATACTCGTTGCTTGCATGAACACTATGAATAACTTTTGGAGTAAATATACTCTTTTAATACATTCATGCAAACTTTGTACCGTAACTTCAAAATCAAAAGCGAACATTTCATTTAAAGTTGAGCTGGAGCGTTCATCAAAAATCTATTGCAACTCTGAAATAACGCTCCTACTGAAAAGTTGGTGCCGTAAATCAAAAAATATTCCCGGAACGAAACTGCACAAGATATGCAGCACATTATAAAAGCGGTATGCGAAATCTTATGAACTTATGACAGATATCCAATATTTCCGGAGGCAAGGCGGGCGAGTGCACTGGAACACTCATAGAACACAAATCAACCGGTAAAAATGAAAGAAAAGAAGCAAGACAAAGCGGCCTCTCAATCGACAAGAATTTCTCCTTGAAATATATGTTATTTGCGATGAAATATGTATTCAAAGTCTAACCCGATTTCTGTATCCAACGAAACAGTTACGACGCCCAGCTGCAATGCTCTTTCTTTACTTTTTTTTCATATTTATACTACCGGCGTCATTTACATTTACGCTGTAGACAATAAAAGGGATTTTGATGCGGTTATTCAGCGCCATGTTTTATTCATTATCGTCACGTTTTCCGTGGATTTTTCGTTGAAATTTTCCATCTATATAGACTTTTTTCAAAGGAGCAAAGAAAGATAGCAAGGTTTTGTATAATTTGATTAGTGAAAAGTTTAAATTTTAGTCCAGAAGAATATGGCTAATTTACAAGTTTAAGGTAATAAGTTAATAATTTGTGGGCGATGTGCCTGGAGTAAAGACACATTTTCAATCTTCTTTGTTTTTAAAATATTTCCCACAAAATTCTAAAAGTGGCTGACGAATGCACAATTCTGAAGCTCCTCCTAACCTTTATTGAATTTTACCGGTGTAAGTATAATATATACTGTGGTGTAATATAACAATTATAGACATACGTTTTTTAATGATCGCCGCCCATTTAATATTCATTATCTCATATATCTCATCATCCTCTTTCTCTTCTTCTTAAGTATATTCACTGAAACCGTTTTTTTAATAACAAATGCATTCGGTTCTATAAAAAGGAAGAAAAATAAACTAAATGAGGGTGGATTGATACGATTATAGATATACTTTTATTAAGGATCGCTTTCTTTCGCAGTATTTTAGCTTGTAGATTAAGTGTTCATTTTCTTTATTCTCGTGGCAAAACGTGGTAATAGCTAGCTCATTTGAGGCCAACTTTGTAACACAAAGCAAATTGCTAATACTCGATAGCTCTGAAAAAGGGCACCGAATGGCCCATTTCCTTTAGGAGTTTTATCTTTTTCTTTCGATGTAAGGGCTTACTTGAATGGGAGAAATTCAGAATGAAATTTAACTTACTAAAGACGTAATTTAATGATTTTTGCAATTTAATACCAATAACTTTTAAATTTTTGCTTACTTAATTATATAAGATATCAAACATTACCCCAGTATCAGAAGTTTTAAAGTATACATAATATACATTATATACATGTATTTAACTATGTATTTAATATCCACATTACATAATATACAATAATTGCTGTGTAGTGTTGGCTTAGAATAGCACTACCTCATCTCTTCCGGTGGGTGTACGTAAGAGGCGACTAACGGTATCGGAGCTTTTAAGGATTTTTTGGGTGATTAGGTTGGAGGCCCATCACCAACAACCACCAACATTCATACAACCTTTATTTTATCATCTTTTCCCCACTTAACTTTCCAAAAGTGGCTTAGAAATTTCAAATTCCTTAACTCTGGCTACCAAATCTAGGGATTTATAGCCGTGAGTATATGTATGTATGTTTTTTTAATCTAAATTACAAAGGAGTACTAAATGATCAATCTGGACAGTTACAGTACCGAAGCTAATCATTTGTTGAAAAAGCCAGTGGCTGAACAAAGTTTTTGTCGTTCGGCACAAACCTCAAACAATTTTATTCCCTAAACAATAATCAAGCGTTGGAATAAAGTTTATCATTTGAAAAATATTCCTATACTATACATACACTATATAAATATATGCGGGGTGTCCTTAATATGATTAATATGATTATTAATAAATAATTAATTTGATAAAAAAATATATTCAGACACTAATTCTATGAATCTATGCTTATGCGTTTAAATACTTAAACGTATTTAAATGATGGTTTGATCTTTGTTCAATTTATTTTCCAGAACTAGGTACTTAAAAAGAGGCAATCGATTGTCTTTGCCTTCTACTATGGGAACTAAAGGCATGACTTACTTATGAGATTACTATTATATATATTTCATTCACTGATATATATACTAAATAATTTCAGTACAGTAGGCAGTGACTATTGTTCGCTTATGTAAAGCCTTTTCTTCCATCATACTCTGCCACAATGTTCATGTTTGCGGCAAAGGTTCTTCGAATATTTTTTTTTAATAATAATGCATTTGAAATAATCAGGGGCAGCAGATAACTCTCAAATTTCAATTTAGTATTTTGTGGATTATTTGATCTACTAATTGCAATATAACTAGGGTGATTGTGTCAGTTCTGTCTTCGAATTCGGTAGTTAATATTACCGTTTATAAAGATAAAAACGAAAATGACTTTTAATTTCGTCTACGATTTGATTAGCGCTATAACCTATGTTTTAAAATTTGTTTTGATGGTAAGTGGTATCGTAAGTAAAGACATATAAAATTTCCAGGAAAATATGTTTAAGGTCTCATGTCGCTTTTAAGAACTTTTGCGGAAAAACTAGTATGATCAAATTAAAACTGTTAGAAGTTCTTTTCACTAAATAATGTATATTGTAAAACCAACTCGATTTTGATCGTTAGAATTATAACAGCAATTTGAATATTTAGATTTTTTTAAATAGAATAGTTTCACTTTGTATAATATAGACGCTGATGCTGTTCTTGTTCCTACGCTTATGTATGAAAGCGAATGTTGGGTGTGGCAGAAGAAGCATGAGAGCAGAGTGAATGCAATAGAGATGAGGTCCCTCAGAAAAAATTGTAATGTTAGATTATGTGACCGAGTAAGAAATAGTGTTATTCGTGAAAAGTGTGGTGTGAAAGATGATATTGTAAGAAAGATAGAAAAAGGAATGTTGAGATGGTTTGGGCACATAGAGAGGATGGATGATAGAAAATTGGTAAAAGGGATCTATAGAGCTAGTGTGGATGGTAATGTTAGTAGAGGACGACCACGGAGAACACACGTGGACCAAATTGAGAGTGTGCTCAAAAAGGCTGGCGTCCGAAGTATGAAGAATAAAAGAGCATGTATGAAAAGATTGATGGATGTAAACGAAGCTAGAGAGGTTTATCAGGATCGTGCGAAGTGGCGATCAATAGTCTCTGCCTACCCCAATGGGAACTAATGGCGTGAGTATATGAATGTATGTATAGACGCAGAGCAGTTCGCTGCACATCGTACAGGTTTTGCTATTAGATTTCAGTGCTACTAGGGGCGCTACGAACAATAACTGAATTGAAGCTATAATACATATTGTTCTTATTAGGCTAGACAAAAACAGTAAATATATCATTCTCTTTCACTTTAAGCAACAATAACTTCACTAACAATAATAACTTTACAAAATAATAGAAAAAGTGCCTCATGTATGATTTTATTTTGCATTGATTTCACTAATGACTTACACTAGTTAAAAACTACGAATACTTTACTTATTTGTTTCCTCTTTTTCATGACATTCTTTTTTTATTGGGATAGGAGGTACTACTCTTTGCCACGTTCTACAATTCTAAATATTCTTATAGCATTTTTAATGCCCGTTGTCAAGATAAAAAGATAATTCACTGGTTTTTGTAGTTAAGCTACTCAAATATACATACAAAACATACATATACTTATGCTTTATTATAAATATTTGCTAAATCACATTTTTTCATTCACCATTTATATTTTCATTTCACCTTCTGAAATGAAACGTAGTTAATACAGCAATGCATATTACATCGTTTCACTTACCATACATAGTATTTATCGAACGTTAGGCAAAGAAGAATATCAAAAATGTATAAATAATATCTTAAAAAACGTAGATCAACTGGTTTTTTAAAGAAAAACTTATGAAATGAAGCTAAAACCTTATTTACATATAAACTTCGAGTTCGTATATGTTAAATTTTGTAATTAGTCTGTATCTCAAAGGACCAAGTTGAAAAAGTGGCAAATGTTTAACACTATTTAGAAACAAATTGTTTTAAGGAAGGCTAAAGGAGGTAAAAGCTCTCGTACTCTCTACACTTGTAGCGAGCCTGTGGAAATCGATCTCAAGGGAATTTCCTTCAGAACTCGGAAAAGAGGGCCTTTACAACTGCATCCAAATGAGTTTTATAGCAAATACACCCTATTGTGTTTGTTTCTCTGTTTTGTTTTCATAAACTTCAGATAACGTTATGGCTTAAATTATTGAGGAAATTTACGAAATACAAACATCAAATCTACAACGTATTTAAAGGTAGCCTTTTTTTTATTTATTTTTACGAGTGAGTTGTTCTTTTCGTTTCTTTGATCATGGTAAAAACTATAGTTAAATATTATGCTAATTGATAATTTGCTAATATTTTATTTTGTCAATAAAATAGGATGATATTACATACATATACTCACGGCTATAAATCCCTAGAAGGAGTAGCCAGAGCTAAAAAATGTCTAATTCCTTAGCCACTTTTGGAAAGTTGAGAGGGGATGATATTATTTTCCAAACACTTTAAAAGTATATATAAAAAAATCTAATATCTTTACGAGACACTTTTTCTTAATTCTACGTCTTTGTTCAGCATCTTCAAAGCGCACATAACGGGTACGCCGACCGCTAAGTTACTCAGACTGTAGTGCTCAAACATCCCCCAAGGGAACTGGCTATTGTATTCAAACACTCTGTCTGCAAATCCACAACATGTACTCACTATGAAGATGTTCAAAGCATACTCACTTCTATACATACTTAATGTGAAAACGTGAAGCTCCCATATTTTTTGTCCTTCAAGTTTATTCAAGCGGGAGAATGTTTTTAGTTGTTTGTTTCGAAAGAAAGACTATTTCACTCAATAATGTATTTAGAAATAGAACTTTTATTTGTTTTTATAGTTATAAAATATTTAAAAAGAAACTCACACGTCTATGTACACTTCTTCAAGTTACAAAGGGTTAGTACCAAGCGGTGGCAGCTCTTTCTTGGTCCCGGGATTTTTTCTTATTAGTAGCCGCGAATATATGTATACATATTTTTGTGAGTATTTGTGTAACCTCAGATTTTGAAGAATAACCAACTAAATGTCATACAATAATAGTACAAAAGAATAATCCGATCATAAAGCTAATAAAATACATACATACATCTACTCGCAGCTTTCAATACCTAGAAGTGGTTGCCAGAGCTTCGGAATTTAAAATTCTTCAGTCACTTTTGGAAGTTGTGTGGGGATAAGATTATAAAACAAAGGTTTTTGGTGATGGATCTACAACCGCAGCGCCCAAAATCCACCGAAAAAATGGGGTAGTGATATTCTAAGCCGACACTACGCAGCTTAAAGCTAATAAAATATAAATATTTTACATCAAATTCAAAACGTTGCCTCTGTCAGGTTATTCATCAAGACGTTGAGCAACGAACAAGGAATTACAATTTCAATAATAACATAATATCAAATAATCCCTAGGGAATCTTCACCGTTGTCTATCATCTCAAACTCAAAAGTAATCCTGTCACAAACAACCGACTTCCCTCAAGTGACCCGACATCGTAACAACATTATTACAAACATTTGAAACGTCAAAACTTATTCGAAAGTTTAAGATTCAAGTCGGCAGCGACGCTAACATTTTTGTCATATTGAAGGAGTGAAATACTTGAGCTGGATTCAAATCACGTGGCCGATAAGGGCTGCCACATTCCCGTTCTCTCTCGGCTTACTGTGACTTTAAAGTATATATTGTAGTCAGTGCGTCGCTTGCCGCGTTACGGGCTCACGGTGATGTAGCAAGTTTGGTATTCACCTCGGACCGACAAACTTCTAGAGGCACGTCTCACAAGTACGCCTGAAGATATTTGCATCCCACCTCCACACTTTCTTGCATCAAATCGCGTATTGTTACGCCCCAGCGTTTTACACTTCTTGTGACTTATCACCGCACTGAGCGAACTTTTACCCTCTCTGATTATGCATTCCACTTGATCGCTCTTGTACTTAGTAATGAATAATAATTATTCACAGATTTGCATAAAACACGACTAGAAAAAACAGCATAGGCTTTAAAAAGTTCAGTTTAGATATTTAAGAACGTTTTTTTTTTAAATTGTAATTAAATAAGACCATAGCTGTCTTTAAATTATTGTTCTTAGTATAAACGGCACTAATATTATTGGAGCTAAGAAGTAATCCCATTTTTATTAGTTTACTGACAATAGATAGAAATGCGGGAAGCAGCAATAATTTGGTGGGCGATCGGGTGGCGTGGCGGGGACTCGTAATAAAACACCAAAGCGATAGTTGCGATGGCGGCGGCTATTCGAAAACTAATAAATTTCATGCGGGCTCTGAATTTATTTGATAAACGGCTAAGATAAGAACACAGAAATCGGCGCTCAACACTTTGTAGCGGTCAGCAGCAGGAGTTTGGCAGCGTGTTCTTGGATCTGAACCGATGTTCCCACCCCAGCTTGGTGGCGCGCTATGTTCAGCACATTCCTCACCGCGCGATAACACGAGCCAATATGCACAATGTCTTTTGTTTATGTGACCCGTTCCAATACGTGGCTAGGATTTTTCCCGCCGCATTGTGGATTCTCCGATACTCACGCGGAATTTGAAATTAATAAAAGCCGACAAGCGCGTTATCTTGTTTCGCGAATTCACGGAGGAAACATTTACACTGAATTCAAAGAGGAATATTTGAAAACCCATTACACGATGCACAACTAGTTCGCGAGTAAGTTTTCATGTTCGCTTAATAAAATCCTTGAGTTTAACTCGACTGAAACGAGTCCGCATGCAATAAACTAGGTTTTGCATAACAAGAAACGTCAACATGAGATAAACTGTAAGAGCAATGAATGCCTCGGGATAACATAATATACATTACAGAGGGCCGGAGTTTCACAGCGAGTAGAGTATCTAGGAATGCAAACAGAGCGCGTTGTCGCACTTTACATACTCCCGACTTGAATGCTAAAGAAGCAGAGAACAAACCTCTACATTTCAGAATGACTTGTGGGGACTAGATGTGTTGATTATTCACAGTAACTATACATTGGAATTATAAATGAATGTTTGGCCAAAATTTCCATGTATATTGTTGAAAATTCAGAGGTAAAGCATAACACTGCAGTAGTTACACAGCGACGTGTAATACATCAGAATATTGTAATTGGCGTTGGCTCGCCTCACGCCGAGTACACATTTTTGTTAACAAAACAAGAGAATTTTAAAATGTAAAGGGGCATAGCACGGTGGCTGGCAAAAGGAATAAAAGTTTCATATTCCCGAGTTATGGTTGAATCGTGCGCACGGTTTATTCCTGGGGGAGAACCAAGTACGAGGCATTTAAATGAAGGAAACGTATCACATTTACAGCGTAGATTAAGAGAGACGATGCGCTGCGTCCCATGTTTTGCGTAAGCATAGCATACCTCAACTTTATTATACAACCCTTATATCCTTTTTATGATCAGTCGTTGGTAGTGCTCGTGTTACAAGCTACATTTTACCAACAGACTTTTCACATAAAATCTACGGCGCTCATCAACAGACGAAACAAGATGGTCTGATTATTAAATTATGGCCCAAAAATATTTTCTGGGAAGCTTACTTCGTTCGTAATTAGGATTACGCTATAACCTTTGTGTTTAATCTTACAACCACCGACTTTGTATTGAAATGTAAATATTATTATGTTGCGTTCATTGTAACATTGCTTACACTAATTAACTTTAGACTATGAGTACATAGCTGGTTTATGTTCATAGGATTATACATTCACTAATTTTGGATAAATAAAATTCATAATCTTATAGTCTTATAATACATTTTATATTTGTATTGATTACAATCTTGAGATATAATAAACCCATCATCAGGCTCAGTAGATCGCAAAGGCTTCATTTTATCCGTTTCGTAGCCGAATGGCTAATAATCAATTAAGGATTTATTTTAACCGACTTCAAAACCACCAATAAGTCCTATATTATACTCACGGCTTTTGCAAAGAATAGTAATTACCTTATATATTGATTGCTAAACTACTTTTACTAGCTGTGATGTAAATGTACGGTTTTTGAGGTCGATTTTTTAATAAAATAAGGAATCCATTATGTACGAGTATTGAGAAAATTCCTCTACTGTTTAACTTACCCTTATAGATGCTTTTACATTGTACAAACAAGTCATTTCCATAATTGGGGCAATAAACAGGTGACAGTATAGAGGCGCAAGTAACATCAAGCAGCAGTGATTTTGTGCCGAAATTGGTTGAAAATTAACCCGACACTCTGTGATCTGTCCGGCCAAACCGTGCACTGCATAAATTAGTCGTAGTTAAAAGCTCCCTTTTAATGGAAGCCGAAATGAATGGCCACTGGACGTTGCAACCGCTTTGAACTACATGTACAGTGCTAAGTACGCGATAGTTTCAGACAAATTCGTTCTTTTATACAAGTGTACCGTGGTTCACCGCTTTACTAGTTGGTTGCCTGAAATTATGGTCTAAATGAAATGGAATACTATATTATAATTAATAGGTTGGGTTGAAAAAATAATATTTGTTTAAGTTGTTTTGGGCAGTTTAGGGTAAGGTGAAGTTTACAAAAAAAATATTAACTCTATATTCAATACTCTAGACTTTCGAATTTTAAGTTTCATACTTCGTATGTTTATCTTCATAATTTTTATGTAAGGGGCTATTCATATAGAAAAAAATATTGAAACAGTGAATATTGCGTGATGTTGGAAACAAATTTGTATTCTCCAAAAGCTAAAAGAGTTAGCTGGACTGTTTAGAGGTAATGCAACCAGTCACACCGGCAATCTGTATGTTTAGCAACATTCTTGTTTTTTGAGATAAAATTTTATTTATAATTTAGTGGACATTTATAGTAACTTTATTAACTTTGAATTTAACTCATTAAGAAGTAAATTCAATACCATTTGTTTTTTTATGATGATTATTATGTCATTATATTTATGATGTTAAAATATGATAAATTTCTGCCTTTTCTCGCAAAGTACTTGTAAAACTTCAGTACTTGACAAAGGTAAGAAGAGTTAGTGCAAATTCTCTTCGTGTTCTTCTTCTTTTGTTGAAGTATAGTTCAAGTCAATTTTAGTTTGTAATATTTCAAGCAAACGTTGAGTGTGTTAAATAAACAAGTGTTTACATTTATCCCAAAGCTCTGGCTACCCCTACTAGGGATTTAGAGTCGTGAGTATTCATGTTTACATTTCTTAATCCGTAAAGTATCTAAAAACGCTACTCTATGAATCATACATACATATCGGTCAAAATCATAACCCTCATTGGAATTTCTTCGTAGACGGGTTGCTCAATGCCCTGCCTCTTCCAACAACATTTAAGAACCAATGTCTTTTGTCAATGTGCTACTATAAATTACATGCAAACTCATTTATATTGAAAATAAGCTTAAGAAAATAATTTGCTTAAGTTAAAGTTAAAAATAAGAGTTTAAATGTTTTTGGAGCTTTTAAATTAAGAGCCTGGTGTCTTTTCAAGCCATAGCTGACCAATTCGTTTTATAAATAGCTAGGGTGGCTGTGTAGTGTCGGCTTTGCTGTGTAGTGTCGGCTTAGAATAGCACTACCCCATTTCTTCCGGTGGGTGTACGTAAGAGGCGACTAGCGGTATTGGGGCTTTCAAGGGATTTTGGGCGATGCGGTTGGAGACCCATCACCAACAACCTTTACTTTACCATCTTTTCCCCACTCAAGTTTCCAAAAGTGGCTGAGGAATTTCTAATTCCTTAGCTCTGGCTACCCCTTCTCGGGATTTATAGCCGTGAGTATATGTATGTATGTATGTAAATAGCTAGGACTTTGCATGTGTTGATATTTAAAGCTCTTTTATAAACTAAGTCTAGTTGGTGCTTTTGGCAAACACGCGGTAATACCTTCGGTAATTCAGAGAGCTCAGAGTTTTTGTAGTGTGACAATATACCAGCATTACGCTTATTTAAAGTAAAATTCAATGTTTGTTTTTTAATGCACTACTACTTACTTTTTTGGACCCATGTAAGGCATGAATTCTCATTGGGGTAGGCAAAAGTTCCAACCCGGTTTTCAAATAATTTTTGTCAAAAAATATAACCATCGAATAATTAGTATAATATTTTTCATCGTATTTTATTGACGTTAAGGAAAAAATAGTTTAAGTAATAAGTTTAGTGTAATAAGACAGTCCAGGAAAACAAAGAGATAGATGAAAAATAACATGTAATACAAACTAATTTTAATGTAAACTTTTCTTTTTAATTATATTATTTTTAATTTTGTTTTCAAATCTTGCAGCAGTTCACATTTACATCTACGTATTAATATTTAACCTCGAAGTCCCAATAGTTTCGGAAATGAATTGCTGTGACATATAGACAGACAGACAGACACACATGACGAATCTAGTAGGGTTTCCTATCCTGCCATTCGACTACAAAACCCTATAAAATTTAGGATATATACATTGATGACCGCCTAGGTATGGGTGATGGCCCCACTGATTGCCTGAAGGCTATCCCGTATATAAGGGTTTGGTCATATTCCACCACCCAGGCCTTACGTGGGTTACACTACTGGCAGTCGTCCATATGACTAATTGGATGGTTAAATCCTGCAATAAACGGGGTTCAATTCACAAATTAAGTTTATGAGTTAATCCTTCAGGAATCAAACCCAAAATCTCCGGTTTGACAGTCAAGCGTTTTACCGCTAGGTCACGGAGGAAGTAAGACTTTAGTATAATTGAGACTAAGTTAGTTGCTCTCAAGATCCACAACGAATTAAAGCAATCGCTTTTTTAGTAGTACACTTAAATACCCCAATCAAAATGTACATATTGAGTGGTTGACATGAACCTCTTTATAGAGAAACAAAAGTAATGTTGTACTCGTAAAAATGTCCTCTGTAGGAATTGAAGAATACAAATAAAACAGAAACGACGTCATTTAGGCCCCTTAGCGTTTTATTCTCGAATCAAACAGTGTTCTGCATAGCAATGTTGTCTCGACTCAATTTATGAACTGATTTTAGTCGGTCCTGGAGGCGGCACTAGACTCAAACCTCTTTTTTAAAGGAAAAACCTTTAAACAGGAAACAATACTAAAATTGGCATCACGAGTGGCGCTTCGCCTTTTCTGTCAAAAGCAATCCAATCGTTCTCTTTTATTGGAACAGCCCTCGTGCGTCTTTGTTGCGGGAATTGTCCCTGAATCCAATCTATGCAAAGTATTTACGAGTGACAAGAATTTATTTGACGTACAAAATTTTTATCCGCCCAACATCCTGGCCAGACACAGCTTAATATTTAAAACTTAAACGAACATTGAGCAACGTCACGTCGCTTCAGAGCCCCGTTACATTTACACTAAGTTTTTATTTAATGGGCTTTTAAATGTTTAAGTTTAAAAAGTTAGTAAAAGGCAGTCTTTGTGAAATAATTTATGCTTAATTTTAAACTGACCGACCATCTGGCCTACTTTTTTAACTTTAAAAGTTTTCAAATGTAAAAAAGGTATTTTTAAATTGTTACAAATTAAAGGAATATTTTTCATTTTCGATGACTTGACATCATTTAGGTTCACTTTGTAAGTATTTGATTAACGATTTGAATTAATTTGGTCCGAAATACTCAAAACGAGGCGAAAACGAGCTCGTTGAAGTGGACTCGAACGTTTTTGTAACTCTTCGTGGATGCTAATAGCTTGTGAAAAAGTTGCTGATTTAGATTCTGAAGCCCTGAAAACTAAGTCCATTTAACAATTATTTTAATCTTGTATAACAGTTGGTCTGAAATTAAATTTTGCTTCAAAAGAGTTACTTTTTTTCGGTAATTGAATCATTTATATTTCAGTAATCGGAATCAATTTAAGATTTTTGACAAAAGACAGCGACTACATAATACTTTAAAACACAATCGACAGTCGTCAAGATCCGTAAAACGGGGACAGATTGGCAAACAAACAACACAGCAATAATATCACTAAGAATTCAATACAATCCTTTGTGTAATAATATTTTGAGACGGATGTTGCACGACAATTTTAATCAAATATGGCCTAGTTTCTAAAAATCTGATTTATAATTTACAGACATACATTACGTACATATATTCACGGCTATAAATTCCTAGAAGGGGTAGCCAGAGCTAAGGAATCAGAAATTACTCAGCCACTTTTGGAAGTTGCGTGGAGAAAATATGGTAAAATAAAAGTTGTTGGTGATGGGTCTCCAACCGCATCGCCCAAAAATCCCTTAAAATCCCGATACCGTTAGTTGTCTCTTATGTACACCCATCGGAAGAAATGAGGTAGTGCTTTTCTTAGCCGACGCTACGCATATATAAATAACATCAAGACTGTTATTTAAATGTTACTCTAAGCGGGATTCGAACCCACTACCTCTAGACAAACCTTTCCGCTCGGCCACGGACGTCTTCTGCACAATATTCACGCAGTTAGCATTGTTCACAAAATAAATAAGAGATGACCAGGGCTTCGGAATTATATCATTAATTAGTTCTAAAATAGATAAATATATTGAGATGCATAATCTTTAGCGATAAATTGAAAACCGCATCTTCTACCGGTCACTTTTAATACCATATTATAACATTTTTTTGTTTTTTAGGTTTAATTATCCAGAAAGGATGTATCAAACTACTTAAGGGCATACTCCAAACGTTCTCCTACAAGGCACAGACACCCTTGTAGTATTATTTGATCTCAGGAATTAATGTTTCACCCGACTTCAACGGAATAAAAAGTAGGGATATGATTTTCACCAGTGTGTATGTGTGTTAATTTGTTATTCCATATTTAAAAATCAATTTTCTAATGTATGTTTAGGCTCGATTAGAAATCTTAAAAATATGGATTTATAGACTTATAATTTTCTTCTTTTTGTGTTAAAAAACATACCTCAATTTAATATTATACTAGTTTTATGTTTCACGTATTGTTTAACTAAGCGTGCGTAGCAATGAATAAATGTATTTCTTTCTTTAAAACGAAAAAGTAAAAATATTTATTAAAAATATTGAAAATTAATAAGCTTTAACAAGCGATGAACCAGAGTTATGAATATGCAAAACAAAATCATTCACATAAATCACGAACCAGATAGCGATTCCGGAGCTGTGTCATTAATTAAATTTTAAATAATACCGGACCGGTAATAACAGCGGCTGTTTTATCTACTTTGATCCCTCCATCTCTGTTCAAACATACCGATTCAAATATATTTTCAATTAATACATTTAATCTTTACGGGTTTATCCATATACCACGGGGAATCGTGCTCTGGTGACACTCAGATGAATAATCAAGAATCGAGTGTAGCTTAATTGTGTAACTCGTAAGCTCGGATTCATCATTTGACGTCCCGCGAATGATTATACTCGCTATAAGCTCGACATGGTATCCCCTTGTAGGTTTCTTCTTAAACACTTTGTTACCTAATTTATTTTATTTTATTAGTACTTTGCGATTTTTAATATTTTTTGTTGCCAGTTTGTAGATTTCTCCGTTTGTGCTAAGTAACACTTTATGTAATAAAATGTGTACAATCAAATCAAAATCAATGTGTGTAATGTGTGTGTGTGTGTATACTTGAAAGAGCACCATATCTCGTATTCTCAGAAGTGTAAACCACGTGACAAATGCTTTATAGTGATTGATGGGCGATTTGGTTTGCAACTATACTACATTTGATAATCTTCTCTCTTCATCACAGGTATCCTGACAGCTCATATATATATCCCCACCAAGGTGGTCAAGCCCGCCATATAAATATATATCTCAAGTGATTAATGAAACTATCAAAAAACACAGATCATAAAAAATACGATACCCAGCTGCAAATAAATCTTCTAGTACCACCGCACTCATAAAAGCTTCCTCTCACACGGCTTTTTTCAAGGAACCTATGAATCTATCAAGCGTCAAATCATAAACCTCAAACCAATAAAATGGACAATAAATCACATATGAAAACGGTAGTGCAATAGGAACGGGCCGGCTGGCATCCCCCCGCTTCCCCCGGCTGCCCCCGGCTTCCCCCCGCTACCCCCGGCTGCCCCTCGAGCGTCTGATTGATGACGCCGGAGATTGCATGTCAGGATTACATCTGCGAAGGATGTACGGATTATTTAGTTGCTGCCAGAGTAAATAGAGCGGGCAATACTCTGGGAAACTTATAGCTGGACTTCAGCATTGGTTAAGTTGGCACGAACTGTTTTGAATTGCTTTTTGGATTTCAAATTTTCGAACAAATTATTTTCATAATTTTCAATCTTTTTGAATGATTATCGACATATAAGTCTGTTTTTATTGGTAATTAAACACCAAAACTTTCAAGTTTTGTCTCGTAGTCTACTCTCTCAGTCTCGTCAACTAATTTGCCTATAAAACTTCTTTTATTACACTGTGGGACCAAATTTGAAAAAATGTTCTCAGTAATTTGCAAGACATATATTTTTTAAACTAAAAAGGTTTGTAAAAGACTGAAATATAAAATTTTATTAGTATTATTATCATGTCCAACCTAATTTCGTTGATCTGAATTCAAATATCACGTGATATTTATAAAACAACAGCCATGCCTGTACAGATATTTGGAGTAAGAACTATGTTATGTAATTTCCAGTAGTATAAAAGCAGTGGCAAATAGGTAATACCAAACTACATTGTAATAAATAACCAACGGTTTAGTTAATTGTCACAACCCTGACTTATATTGGATACTAGCAACGAGTATGCTGCGGACTTTATGTCGCCACCGTCTTGATGGTCACAGTAAAATTTACTATTCCGTTCACACTCCAAGTTTATTAAACTACCTCAGCTTACAGCGAAGTGGGTGTAAGTAGTCTTACTGCATTTTTCTATGAAGGGTTTTCGTCATAATTTACTTATCATAAGCCACTTTTGTAGTTGAGAGTGGATAAGATGTTAATGAGTAAATGTACCCAATATGCATATTTATTTAAAAAATGTACTAAGTATTTATTTTGTATATAATTGAGGACTTAAGTTTTTTCTTTGTATCTATCGGCGCAGTTTTCGATAAAAGATTTAGAAAGCTTTGGTTTTAGATATTGATATCATATATATTTAATTCACCATACAAGCCCGTTGAAACAGTCATATTGTTCAAGCTAAATGTATTTTGTTTTAACAAATATGAAACTTTATACCTGATGTAATTGGGCGCTCCTGCATTCTGTTAATATATTTTCAAAACTCTTCAATAATAAAAGCATCATTTGTGTTGTTCGTGGTTTCGCAGTGCATTGTTTAAATATAGGAGGAAATACTAAACATTGTATTCTCGAAAATTCATTGTTAATGATACATCCAAAAGTCGATGGTCAATTAGTACAGAGATTTCCACACGGGGCGCGGCGGCGGCGTAACTGCATACATATTATATGCACGAAAATAACTCCCAGAACCCAAAACAAAGTAGCCCCAATTTCTGTTCTTAAGTTGAAGAGATGGCAAATAATGAGATTATTTGTTATGGATTTTCAAACTACATCGTACAGCAATTGTTTTAAAAGCCCAAACATTGTCACTCATGAAATAAATATAAGGTGGTACCATAAAGGTTTATGGTGATGGGTCTTCAAGAGCATCACCCAAAAAACTTGTTAAAACTTGTTTTTTTTAATAGTTTTTGGAGCCAAAACTTCATTTACCCCATGCATAATACAAGGTGTATTATGCATGTAACCTTACTCCTCCTAAACGGTATATTCGACCTCAGCCAAATTTTGCACGATGGTCAAATGTATCAAATACCAGATTGTGACGCAGAGGTTTTTCGAATAAATGTTACCATTGAGGAATGATGACCATTTAACATTTCCCATGTAAGTCTATAGGAAGCTATTGTAAACAAATCTGGTATCTCTTTAGTTTTGTTCAGTTACGCTGCAATTTTCACATGAAGCTTTATTGCCAACCTAGTAAAGTCACACTTTATTTAAGTTTTTGTTTCATTATTTATATTTTGGGTATCTATCCGGCCAAATAATTGACTAATTTATTTATAATGTCATAGTACCGATTTATTTTTGGTATAGCAAAGTCGATTATCGTCTTTAATTCAGTAGCACTTCTACGAACAGTTAAATCAAATGGAGTCCAACAAAAAGATTCTTGGAATGTATAGTCAAGTTTCTTAGGACAAATACGACTAACCTAATATTGGCAGTTAGAATTTTATTTAGTATGTGAAATAATAAATTATTACATGTCTACTATCTTAAATAAATCATTTGCCAAATTTATTTTTAATAGATTTAAGCTGATTATAACTGATTAGCAACTTAATAATTGCTGTTATCACACAGTACATAAAATATGCTGAGTAGTGTCGGTTTAGAAAAGCACTACCCCATTTCTTCACATGGATATTTGTAAAAGGCAAGTGGTGGGTAAGAAAGGTAGGTATTGAGGCCATTAAAGGGATTTTTGGGTGATGCTCTTGAAAACCATAATTACCATAAACCTTTATGAATAATCTTTTTTCACTCGATTTTCAATGGTGGCTGCCGGATTTCTAATTTTGAAGCTCTGTCTACCCATTATAGGGATTTATAACCGTGAGTATACGTATGTATGCATATAAAACTTCTAAAGAACATATCAAACTCACGAAATAGAAAATAAAAGTACTCTATTTACAGCGCGTAAGGCTGATGCTTAGCTGCCAGCAAAGTGAATATGAAGATTAGCACTTTAATCTATATTAAAACTGTGGAGTAAATGGATAAAAATTTCATTTTAGTTCCATTTAGCTTCAACGCAACAACAAAGTAAAATGACATTTATGTTTATTTACTTAAGATGTGATTTCGTCTTTCTTTGAGTTATAATGAAAACTTAAGTGGAATCCTGCCCTTTTAGCTGTCCTTTTGCTCAGATGAAACTCAAACTCATATATTTTAATATGATTTTACAAAGAAATATTATGTAAACTGAAACCATTAAAAACAGGTTTTGTTTTTTACTATTACTTAATATTAATTTTCTCGTAGTTTTGGAGGAGACTAATGCACCTAGGCTAAGGAACTTTATGTGACCAACGGAGAGAAAGGTGGTCGTAAATTATGGTTTGCATTGCTGCTGATCCAATTCCTAGTTCCTAGGATCCCAAAGAAAATAATTTTTTGTCTTTATTTTAGCTATTTTATTAAAAAATCGATAACGAAAATACTATATTCAAATATGCCGCGAAAACGCAAATTTAAGTAATATGGCGGCTGTGGCACGTAGTGACTTCAATTCCGCATTATACACCAATAAGCGAAGCGATACACAGTCTGTTTACACGCAATCTACGTCATTATAGAAATAGCCAATCACGGGCGTTTTCAGTCACGTGACAGTTGCATAAAAAAAAATAGAAGACGTATTTTGGTAAACTTATGCAATATTTTTATCTCGCATTATTACAAATCGCTCTAAAAAATAAATATTAAGACCGATAAAATAAAAGAAATGCATATTTTTAAAACAGTCAAATTGCCTATTGAATTAAAATGTTACAATAACTCCTAGTATTTTTTGAATTAATGTGGCGTATACATCAAGAAAAGTATACCAATATTAATTTAATTTGATATCAGTTCCGATACAAAGTTTAAGGATATCGAAAAAGTTACACGTTTTCGGGAGATGTGATCTGACATCCTTGGTTCTATTTTTCGGTAAGTAAATAATATTTCGAAATTTGCAAGTAGTCAAGGACTTTAAGGAGCTTAAAGACTCAAACATTCACGTCGTGTATCCACGAAAGGGTGGCAAAGGTATTAAAACTTCTGAACCTCACGTGACGATCGAGTTTCCACGTTTTACTTGAACAGTGGACGTGATAGGGGGCAGGCCTATTGCCGTTTTTACAAATTCTCTGTCACATGACTGAGTAAATTTTAGGCATGTGAGATATTTCACGATTTTTCCCTCACCGTTAAAAACCATGATAATATAACTACTCTTATGACCTAAGAAAAGACATATTGACGTGGTCCTGACCTAGGATTTGAACCCACCGTCTATCTGGACGATAGGCGGTTGTTCTACTCACTGAGTTATCACGATTGCTATGAACTTAAAGCTTTGCTTTGGTTTATTGTTTTATATTGCAAGATTTCTTCATTGTTTTACTACTTGTGACGAATTACTATACGCCTAATGAACGGTTAAAAATGGATGAGGAATCTTCTATGGAAAAACAGGCATATCATAACATATGTATAAATTTAATGAAAACATTATATCAATCGTGTATCGCGAAACTCATTTCCAACCAATTGAATAAAGAGAGCAGCAAACATCTTTCCCAATTACACACATGATTGAATTTTTAAAATATATTCGTAGCGATTCGCTCTTTGTCTATGTCGTATGGGAATTTCATTCATACATCTAATATATTTCCGTCTGAATGGAGATATTTCCAATAAGCATCGGAGCTGGCCGTCGCAGCGATTTTCTCTTACACATCACCGAAGACAGCATCTCCCGTAACTTGCGTGGAATAAAATTTTATATCGCATGTTCCAAAGACTGAGAATGTTGCCAACTTTGTACTTACTGTTATACAATCATAATATTCATAAACTCCACGCGTTGAAGTAAATTTATTGTATTGATTGAATAAAATTAATAAAATTTTCTTCCATATTATATCTTTTAGAAAAATCCAAATAAAGTATAGTTTGAACTTTGATGTAAACAATTTCACAGCAGATTTTGGAATGTGTGGAAAAAGAACATTGGTTGTGGCTCCCGGTGAACTAAATATTTTTTGCATGCATCAAACTTTTGCATGCCACAATATCCACCCTTTACTGTTTACTTTATAAAATATTGAAACAATTTCATATAAAATCAGTTAGAGCTTTGTATATTTTTCGGGTTCCGCACCGAAAGGTAAAAAATGGGACTCTATTATGAAAACTTCGCGGGCTGTTTGTCCTTCACCGGGCTTTAACCCATACAAGTATCTAATAAACTGTGATAGCTGAAATGCGAAAAAGTTTAAAGATTATGTATTTCCATTGCAGCTATAACATCTAATTATAAAATCTGAATAAAATAATTAATAAAGGGGTTCTAATACAAGATTCAGGTTCATATCATTTCCATTTGAAAAAATTGAGTTTAACTGCAGACTTTTGTATAAATACATACTAATATATTTACCGCCATAAATCCCAAAAAGGAGTAGCCAGAGCTTCAGAGCTAGAAACTCCTCAGCCACATTTGGAAGTTGATAGGGAACAAGATGGTAGAAATAAAGAATAGTTGATGATGGGTTTCATACCACTAAAAAAATCCCCATACCTTTAGTCGCCTCTTACGATACCCGTGAGTAGAGAAGGGTAGTGATCTACTAAGCCGGCACTACACGGCAAAAAATAATAATAAAATAATTTGTATATTTTTCAAAAATGACTTAAAGTACGGGTTAAATTTGTATAGGAATTCGCTATCTACTGCCGATCCAAGGAGCGCGCGCTCCAAAACTTGCGCATGGATCCACACCGCTTCCACATTTGGAGTGCGTGCTGCCGCGCGCGATCAGAGCGCGATGGATCGTCCGGTGTGGACCCGGCTATTGAGCGACAGTGACTGGATACATTATTATATAAGGCTTGTAACTAGTTACATAAACTGCATTCTTCTCTATAGATTATACAAAATGGTGATTGATATTCTCTGCCTATTCCAATGGAAACTAATGGCATGAGTGAATGTGTGTATGTATGAAAAAAACAGAAGAAAAGAAAATACTAGTAAACTAGAACACTCCTTACTTTAGATCAAAATAAAAAAATAACAGAAGAAGACAAAATCACAATCAAAATTATGTTCTTAAATACAAGTACAATTAGAGGTTTGCCCCTAGTACAATCACTTAACATCCAAGTAAATTTGAGGATGTCGACACATAATATTGCTCATTTTGGTAAACGCCAATAAAATAACAACTGAAAACTACTGACATGGCCAACCTAATACGTATACAGAAATTCCAATAATCTACCTTAGAAAGGTCAGATACCTGGATCACATTTTCCGAGAATCCTCCTCTGGGTGGATATTTGATATAAGCCTCATATGTTCACGTAAGTTCTACACTTTTACGTGACTGGCATCATCATGATACGAAAAAATAGTAAAGGTTATTAAAAGAAAAACTGAGTCGTTTTTCTAAAGCAAAATTATCAATTGAAATCAACTATTAATCAATCAATTCTCAATTAGAGTCAAAATTTCAATTTTTAAATAGTAAAAGTATAAAGCACCTAAATATTATTTATTACCAACCGTAATAGCTCAGTGGGTAGAACACCGCTTATTGTGCAGACGATGTGGGCACGAATACCGGGTTGGGCCTACACCAATTGAAAAATCGACTTATTGCCCGTGGTCCCTCTCGTAGTCCCTTTTTGAAAATCTGTGACCCGTGGTCCCTTTTTCAGTATAAACCGACCAAAATCAAAGTCGTGTATATTAATATTTTTTCCAAGTGTTTTTATACATATTCTAGATCGGTTTGATAGTTCAAATATTTCTATCATACGAAAAGCGTAAAGCGGTAAAAAGACTTAGAAAAATATATTCACAAAATATATGCAAACTACAAATCAAATGAACTAGGAGCCCATGGAGTCAAAGTATGTTAGTAAAGAACCAGTCTCCTTAATATTTCTTCAATCCTGGTTTCTTTAACAGATGCAGCAGCGAGAACATAAGTAAATCAAATAATATATTTAGGGTTTTGTACATCCAGTTTTTTTATGTTTTTAAAATAAGTTAAACAAAAACATAAGGTAAAAAATATTTTTAATTAAATATCATTACGTCTTGTAGCTCATAAATTGTTGTAATACTTATAATTACATAAATTAACGAAATAAAATAACTTTAACTTAGATTATATGTCATAAAAAAACTTCTAAAAGGCAAAATAAGTACCGATCCAGCATGTACCGTAATGTATTTTTTTAGGATATTGAAAGTATTATCCGTCAATAATAATCATTATCATTAACTATTAATGATAATGATGGCAGATGCCTTGGAGGATTAAGCCGTCGGTCTCGGCTACTACCACGATAAGTGGTCGTTGAAGTCTGCCAACCGGTAGGCAGCATGGTGCATTATGGCTAGATCACCTTCTTTCGGGTAGCCCTTAGGTCGATGCCTCTCACTGAGGATATATAAGGGTTTTAAGATAATATTTTTTTTAAATGACTCGCATCTTCATAAATCCTTGTTGTAACTTTTTTATTTTGTCATAACTATTTCATTTCTTGTATTAGGTAGGATTTAAGCTTGATGTTTGGTAAAATAATAGTGGGGAACACGATAAATTAAACAATATCAAATAAAAAGAACAATTATCTAATTATTGCATTATTAACGTTTATTAACGTCTTTATGAGTTAGACTCAAAGTAACTAGGATTGAAAAGATCTTTAAGAGATTGGAAATCTTAGGAATATTTTGTAAGTAGTATATTTGTATTTATAGCCTCCTAGTACTTCTTTGAAGTTTGCATAAATATTTTATGAACATTTTCTAAGTTACCTCTTTATGATTTTGGTATGCCGAAAATTTTTGAAGTACCAATCCATACACTAATAAAATAACATATTTCGAATGTATATCCGTCTCCTTCTCCTCTTATAAAAAATATTCACATATTACATTTTGGTCGGTTTATACTGAAAAAGGGACCACGGGCCATAGATTTTCAAAAAGGGACTACGAGAGGGACCAAGGGCAATAAGCCGAAAAATCGAACTTTGATTTTTACTTGTTTTCAAAAATCAAAGAAAAACTAAAGGGGAAAAGGTTTGAAAGCAAAGAAGATGCATGCGCTGGTTGCCTATAATTTTGAGATTTCTGAGGTATCTAAAGAAGAGTGCTCACAGGTATTTTTCAATTGGTTCAGACGTATGGAAAAGTGTTTACGTGCTAAGGGTGAATACTTTGAAAAGATCTATACTTGTAATAAAGAATAAACATAACATAAACGTTCACGCCGTTTATCCCCGAAGGGGTTGGCAGAGGTACCAATTCTCCTGTACTCACATGGCAAGCGCCATCTAGTTTCCAGAGAAGGTACCCACGTTTTGCTTAGACAGTGTACTCACGTGATAGGGGGCAGGCCTATCGCCGTTTTGTACGAATACACTGTCACATGACTAAGTAAAACTCAGCCATGTGGGTTTCCTCACGATGTTTTCCCTCACCGTTAGCAACCATGATAAATTAACCACAGATATGACTTTAGAAAAGACAAATTGGTGTAGGCCCGTCCCAGGATTGGAACTCACGCCCTTCTGTTTTTAGGGCGGGTGTTCTACCCACTGGACTATCATGTCGCTAAAGAATAAATTTTATAATTTTTGAGTATCCAGTTTCTTTTGGCATGCCCCTCGTTTTCGTATAACAACGACAATAGACCTGCCCCCTATCACGTGAGTACACTGTCCAAGCAAACCCACGTTTTGCACACTTTGAACACTAGGTGAAAATGTAACGTGATGTTCTGAAGTATAAGTACCTCAGCCAACTTCTTCGGGGATTTACGGCGTGAAAGTTTTGAGTTGAGTATATTATATTAATACAATTATTTGACTTTCCTACCCAATACCCTCCCATAAATTATTTACTTCACAGAGATATTCCGATTTTTTTATACAATTGATATTTGAATCTTCATGCTTAATGTATTTTCTGAGTAATTTATTTTACGACCATAGTCATCCAAAACTTTAGACAGGTTCCTATTTCATACTTATTAACCATAATTTTGTATTTTCATAGAATATGAGTGGATGAATTTCTCATAATTGTGATTTTCTGTGGAATTAGAGTTTTTTATAATTAATAAATTAGATTTTATAGAGTTTAGATTCAACAATTTAATATTTTTTAACTTTTTAAATTTTTCAATATATAATTTAATTTTTATTCATACGGCTATTGATTCCTAAACGGGGTAGCTGGAGCTTTAGAATGAGAAATTCCTTAGCCACTTTTGGAAGTTGAGTAGGGAAAAGATGGTAATTAATGCAAACAATTGTTGGCGACGGGTCTCCAACCACATCGCCTAACAACTTCTTTAAAAGCCCCAATACCCTTAGTCGCCTGTTACAATTACCCGCGGGTAGAATAGGGTTGTGCTATTCTAAACCGACACTTCACACCAAAATTTATATTTAATCCATTATTGTTATTGGTTTGCAACTCAGTGTCAGACTGTAAACTAGATTCAAAGATTTACCTTAGCAATCCCTACTAATATTATAAATGTCAGTTTGTTTTTGAAGCTTTCACGCAAAAACCACTAAACTGATCACTTTGTACACATATTTTTGGAGGTATGTAGGGTAACCCTTTATTACTTCTTGTAATATAGGGTACCGTATATTACTAGAAGTTACATAGGGTACCCTATTTACCATGATGAGGGCGTAAGATATGTGGGAACAGCAAAGATATACTGACCAGTACACCCTGCTGTGTACCAACTTATAATTTGTATAAATGCTTAGTTCGATAAACACTTACATACCGCGATGTAGGAATATGAGTGAGACGCTGCTATGTCCGAGTGAGTCCGCTATAGTGTGCGCTCTAACATGACTCCCATAGATATATTATAAAATTACTTTCCATGTTTCAAAGTTATTACATCTTACATAAACATGATCAAGGTATGAATATATAAATTTTTGGCTAGTACTTTGTATATTAATTAACATAAAGGAAGCGAATGAAAGGTATACCAATGAATAAAAGCCATTACTCCAATTTCGCACATACATCATTCCTTTACCACCCAAATTGCGCCACGATCTCGCTCCAGCTGTGTTTAAAGCGATCATTGAAGCCTAAAACGAAATCGCGCACTAAACTGCGGGTGAAATTATGGCTCCCAACCGCAGCGGCCGTCAATTCTGTCGGTAGTTAGCTCTATAGCCGCACAGCCCATTGAGCATTTCAGACGTTCAGTGTCCGCCAGTTAATGTCTGGTTACTTTTGCAGCCCTCACGATCCCTCCAATCCGAATGGAATGAATTGACACAGACATAATGGGCCATCACTCTTACTATTCAACTGTAAACGATTTTTGATTCTCTGTAAAGCGATTAGGGGAAACTTATCTCTTTGATGTTACTATCCTATTTATTAGAGTCTATCTAATATAATTCGTTATTATTCTGAGAAGTGTAATGAAATTTGGTAAAGTTGTACTTTTAGTGTTGTTGTATCTGGCCCGTTTGAAGTTTCAAATATATTAGTCTATTTTTCATTTTTCACAACTGAAACTGAAATTGTATTTTTTTGACATTATGTCAAAAACAAATGTTGCTATTTAAAGCTTTTTATATACTATTTTCTTCTTTTAAACGAAAGTCGTTAACAAAAAAAAACGTCTGTTAAATTTATCTTACATTTTATATAATTTTTCAATGCAAACTTTATTACTATCTCTTAGATATAAGGCATTTTTTCATCTGTCATCCTCTCCATACATGACGCTATACGCCCCAAGTTCATGCCTATCAACGTTAGTCCAGAACAAAGACCTTCAAAAATTAGCCGCATCTCATGAGGGAAATCATTTTCTGGAGTCATTTGAATGTCCTCGGTTTGTGCTGATTTTGAATTGAGCTTAGGACGAGAAATCGAAGGTTTTGCTGCAAAAACAACACACATGAAAATTTTAATAGCCCAGGGATAGAGAACCTGTGACTACTATAATTGTGTGACTGTGACAAATATAATTTTTATGTGAGACGCACGCAAGGTCCTACAATTTAATTAATTCTTGAGAACTACACCTTCAAATTCAATTGAAGAGAATAAACCCATTTTGACCAAAATTTTGATGATTCTGAACTGAGGAACGCGCTTTAAGACTTCGCGTTGATCCAAGCTACTATCGTAGTAGATGAAGTACCTAAAGCCTAGGACATCGCATTGAGATTTTATAACGAATTAAATAAAAAATACCTCTTTTTGGTTTCTTTGGAGAGGGAGCGCACAGGGCTTCGGACAAAAAATCTGGGCTCTCTGCTCCAAAAAATGAACCATCTTGTTCAGAAGAATTTTCAATCAAATCAACATCAATAACACTGTAATAACAAAATTTGTTTTTTTATTATTTGGCCTACATTTACGTGGTTGAGTCATATTAGAGTAAGACTCATAAATTGGTCCTCAGCCAAAATCCCATGGATATAATTTAATAATCTTTGTGTTACCTTTTTGTTTACAAGGTATAGGAACCACGGAGAGAACAACAGTGAAGTGTCCTTGTACCATATTGGGTCTTATAAAATTAATTTGATAGGAAAGTATTTTTAGGGATTTTTCTCTTGCAACATAACACGCTCTAATCCTCCGGGGCAGAGATTACTTATCCTCACTCACCATCATATTATTTAACGTGAATACATATACTCACTGCTATAAATCCCAGAAAGGGGTACCCAGAGCTTCGAAAATAAATTTCCTCAGCCACTTTTGATCAAGGATGCGGTTGTGAGTTTTCCATCAATCTCTTTTAATACTCTTTTCCACTCATCCTACATTCCCTTAATTTACGTTAGAAAACTATTTTTGGCATTGTCCTAGGCCGAGTGTATAAGGGACTAGCTTCTCTTTCCGGAGGTTGCGGGTTCGATCCCCGCTGTGCGCAAGATTTATGTGATGAGCTTATGGATTGTTTCTTAGTCTTGGATGTTATTTATAAGTGTATTATATAATATTAAATAATAATAATAGAGTTTGTATCCCGTAATACAAGTTTTACTTAGTTTGGAGCTAACTTGATCTGTGTATGATATATCCGTTTATTTATTTAACCTACCTACCATAAATAATAAACTGTGTTTGGTCACTCAACCAAGTGTGTCTGTCTGAACTCCAATCAAAGATGTTTTAATAGCTATGAATAAAAATAAACATTATCATAACTTATACTTTACTCACTTTTCACACGGTTCACTTTTTTCAGGAATATTTACTTTTGGGTTTGAAGATCCTTCGATCTCAGTAGGAATCGGAAAAATCTGGAAAATAAATTTAAGACTTTTTCTATTAATAACTAATAATAATAAACTAGACTAATTAATATAAAACTAGGTATGAATTTCTTGTTGCTTTCAATAAGGCATTAGAGAAAAACGGTAGGAAGTTTTATAAATTTTACATAATTTAATTTAAGAAGGTATATTGTTATTATATTCTATTATTATTAAGGAAATTATTAAAACCAAAACATATCTCATCATATATTTATATATCATATATTTTATAAAAATAATAATAAAAAAACAGATACAAATCCATTTCTGAGAGATAATAATAAATTGTAAAAAGCGGCGATCGAGAGAATAAGAGTAAGTCTCTGTTGCTACCAATGAAAGAATATGTAGTGGATGTATAAATACGAGGTGTGTTCAAAAAATAAGGTGACTTTGTATTTTAAAGAAAAAATATATTCTGTCTTGGCTCTTATGGGCTCCTACATTGGGCTATGGTTTCGATATCAAAATCATATACCCATGATTCGTCACCAGTTATGACCCTTTTGAGAAATTGTTACCCGTTGTTAATTTATATTTTTTATGTCTTAATTTGTTTTTTAAATTTATTTTAATTTTAACAATTTGTTCTTTATAATTTCTAAATACGTATAGAAATATTTTTTATCATGCTGTGCCCACTATTAAGGTACATTTACTGAAGTGATTTGATTAAATGTTGTAAAATATCTTTGTTATGTAATTGTACTGTATGTGTGCCAAATGAAGAAATAAATAAATAAATAAATCTGGGTCCTCGTTGACGTCATTCAGCAGTTTTCGAGCGATTCTCATGCGACGGTTCTTTTGATCAAAATTTTGCAATTTCGGAACAAACTTCGCTGACTCACGCCTCATACCCAACATGTTAGAAAAAAATTCATGGCACGAGCCAAGGAATATACCAACATCCTCAGCAACTTCTCTGATAGTGATTCGATGATTTTCCAAAACAATTTTTTTCACTGCTTGAACGTTTTCATCAGTTGTTGCCGTACTTGGCCGTCATTGACATCTACCCGGCCATCTTGGAAGTGTTTGTACCACTGGTAAATTTTTTTTTACTCAGATTGGTTTCCCCGTATGCCACTGTCAGCATTTCAAGTGTTTCGGAGTAATTTATTTGATTTTTTACATAAAATAAGATGCAAATCCTTTGATCCATATTTTTTGATAGCAAGAAATCGCCGAGCACGCAAAACACTTATAACCTTTACGCCTCTCACAACCAAACCAAAAATGCTATATAGTTGAAACTTGGTTTAGATGTTTGGGAAGAGTTTACCAACCAAACAAAATAAAAAAAACGATAATCGAAAGTAACTGCCCGCGAAATTTGAAAAGTCACCTTACTTTTTGAACACACCTTGTATATCGATTACGTAAACAATATATTAGGAGTACTAAAAACTAACCTGAGTTTGGGACATATATAAGTCTTTGCCAAAATTCGAGCCCAAAACAACAGCCAATCTTGATTCTTTCTCTGTCAATATCTCGTTAAGCACTGGGCAGCCGTGGAATTTGTTTAGTTTCAGTATTTTCATTTTAAGTCTTGATTTCTTACTGTTAAACCACTATAAGAGAAAGTTTATTATTTATTTATTAGGCATGCGCTTAGTACATCAGTATTGTATTATAATTTATAAACAACATATAAGTTATATCTTTAACTGCAAGGCGTGAATTACCGAAAGGATGGAAAAAGAAGTAAGTAATACTTCTGGTCATCGCGTGACATTACTAGTACCTGCCGGTTCAGAATACCCATGTTTGGCTTGGAAAATGTATCCACGTGATTGATAGGCTTATCGACGTTTTGTATGAAAACACTGTCACATCACTAAGTACAACTTCCAGTTACATATTAGTCATGTAGCTTTTCTTACGATGTTTTCCTTGACCGCTAATAACCATGACAAATTAACAACACGTATGACTTTAGAGGAGACAAAATGGTAAAGGCCTGACCCGGGATTTGAACTCACGGTTAAAAAACTGCATTTGAAAAACGAATAATATGTATTTCAAAAGACGCATGGCGTTTTCAGTGTTTATCTTTCTCTTTACAGTAGTCTATATAATTAAAGAATAAATAGAGGAAAGAAAAATTTCGATACAGGCGCGAAATTTTTCTTTCCTTTATTTATTCTTTAATTATTAGTAATAATCCCCACATGAGGTTTTCATGAACAAAAAAAAAAGATTTAAATTAAGCAATCTATATATATATAAAAGGCAAAACTGTCTAATTGACTTAGAATCAATGCACAGCCGAATCTACTCTACCTAGAAACTTGAAATTTTGTCCCGGGGGTGACTTTTATTACATAAGTGAGCGCTAAGAAGGAAACTTGAGAAATTCTTACACTATGGAGATGAAATAGGGTGTGAAATTTATATGTAACTATTTAATCGCGGATTTACGAGTAAAAGTTTAAAAAGTGCTGTATATGTTTACCATTACATTTTTAATGAGTTGTGTAGGGGAAACAAATGTTTTATCCCCAAAGAGGGAAACCGAACCGAATGTAACCGAATTCGAACACTCAAAGAACACATAGTTTTGCCTTAAGTTCTGTTTCGATTTATATAAAGGTATTTTAAAATATATAATATGGCTGTATAGCATCGGGACAAAATCTGTAAGACTAAACTACACATGTTACTTTAAATATGTTTCCATAACCTTTATTTTTACCATCTTTTCCCCAATCAAATTCCAAAAGTGGCTGAGAAATATATAATTCCTTAGCCCTGGTTACCCCTTCTAGGGAAATATAGCCGTAAGTATATGTATATGTATGTTCCCATACAGAGTGATAGTGCTTCTATAACATATACATACGTACATAAATACGCTCACGGCTATAAATCTCTAGAAGGGGTATCCAGGGCTTTGGAACACAAAAATTCTCAGACACTTCCGAAAGTTGAGCGGGGAAAAAATGTAAAGTAAACGTTGTTGCCGACGGTTCTCGAACTGCGACGTGTTAAAATCACTTGAAAAGGCCCAATACCCATAGTCGCCTCCTACGAACACGTATAGGATGAATTGTGGTAGTGCCATTCCAAGTCGAAACTAAACAGCGACCGACAATCCGACACTAAGCTAACCCTACCAGAATGTCTACTTAAAACGCCTGCCCAACGTAACGTAAAACGTTATGTCTAAATCTATGAGTATTGTTAATATAAGGATAATATATGAGTAGAGAAGAATCACACATTCAGATCAAATAGATGAGGTGCAAAAAAGGCATGTATAAAAATATTGATCAATGCAAAAAAATAGTCAACCATTACTAAAATCGCTAAAAAGCGGCCATCAACAGTCTTTGCCAACCGTCGCGTCATGTTGGTTTGTTTACATGTTGGTTAATTAAAGTGGAATTTTCTTACGTTCGCCCATTCCTGTCGGGATTTTTCAGCTCCACCGCTAGAATTCAGTTTGTGCGCCAAATACTGCCACAACCGTCTTTTTCTGTCTCTTCCTTGTGATGAATTCTCATAGGCAGTAAATAGAGATGGGTTTTTCTCGATCGTGTGGAGAAGGATTTCCCATTGGGCATTAGATACCTGGATATTTTTGTTATCCATTTTAATAAGTGTTATAACAAAAACGCTTGCGAAGAAATGATGCTTTAATGATGCCTTTGGTTTTGTTTTTGCTTTTCTATTACATGACGCTTTGATGGCCAGTGTCTATGTCATTGCCATGACAATAACAATGTAACAACTTATAAGTATACAGTTTACATTTTTGCAATAAGATTTCATTTTGGATAAAAAGAAGGTCTAAGTTATATGACCTCTAATCATTATTGTAGTTAATGAATATTAATGGTCGAATAATAAATAGAAAAGATACTTGAAATGTATTCATTTGTGGCAACATTGATTCTCAGAGGAGACAATTGATTTTTGCATGTCACTGACATGACATACCAAATGAATATTTAAGTAGCATACGCCTTGTCAAATAAAGTTCACATCTATGACATATGTAATCTAGCTTGTCAAACATACTAGTCTGTCACTTTGATTTGTATGAATCGTGTTTATTGTTTTGTGAACATCAAATGAGCGGCGCGTGAATGTAAACTCTTTGTTTCTGTCAACTCAAATAACAAATATTACCTATATAAAATGGAATTTCTGCGTAGTGTCGGCTTCGAATAGCACTACTCGATTTCTTCCGATGGGTTTACGTAAGAGGCGACTAATGGTATTGGGGCTTTTAAGGGATTCTTGGCGATGCGGTTGGAGACCCATCACCAACAACCTTTATCTCACCATCTTTTCCCCACTCAACTTTCCAAAAGTGGCTGGAGATCTTCTAATTTGGCTTGAGTATGTCGCCGGATGATTTGATGTTTAGGTTTTTTGCAAAAAATACCTAGGGATTTTGCAAATATACGGATAAATAGACAACGCTCATAATATTTTTTAAACATACTAGTACCGTTTGGTATGATTGCGAAAAGAAATGTCAGTTTTTGTGAATACTGACAGCCTGACAGCCGATAGGTTGATTGCAGTGCCTCATAAACCATCATCTCTGATTGGTTGTTAATTAAGACGTACTTACCTAATTATTCCTAACTACATTTAATGTGATTGTTATTTTAATTTTAGTTACAAAAAGTTCCGAAGTATAAAAATATTATTGTAATTTTCCCTATAAATGTAGCTTTAATACCTCAATACTACAGTTTAACACGTACCCACTTTACTGTTCCTGTGTCAAGTGGAAAGGTGATTAGCTTCTCGGTCTGGAGGTTGCCGGTTCGATCCCCGCTGAGAGCAACATTTATGTGACAAGCATTCATTTCGATTGTTTCTTAGTCTTGGGTGTTATTTATATGTGTATTATATAATATTAAATATCGTTATATCGTCGAGTTAGTATCCCATAGTAAAAGTCTTACTTAGTTTGGGAATAACTTTACTGTGTATAATATGTCCGTATATATTTATTGAACGTGATTGTAATTTTACTCCAATAAAAAGGTTTAAAAAAAATACAGTTCCTGAGTATAAAATATGTATTGTCATTTCTTACCCTTTAAAACTTTAGCTATAATATCTCAATAATACAATGACGAACCAATCAGAATAGGAGTAGGCGAGCTATCAGCTAATCTTACTAAACCTACAAATTTTTTTGCAAAATAACCTAGTATGATTAAAAAATATTATCACCATTGTCTAATTATCCGTGTTTTTGCAAAACCCCTAGGTTTATTCCAAAAAAACCTCAACATCAAATCATCCTGCGACAAGTATAAGTGATTTATAAAAAAAAAACATCTTATTTTCCTCAATTACTATAAATTGAGTAAACAAATCGTTTAAGTTTGCTGAAATATTTCATGAAAACCCTTACTCAAAGAAGATATTTTAATAACAATTCCAAAACAATAATACATTTATGCCGTAGTCAGAAACAAATTAAAAGCGCCTAACAGTAATGGAGCCATGATAACTATCGACTCTCATACGGCAACAGCTATAAGAATAACTCAAGTGTATTGTAGCAAACAACGCACCGACGATATCATTCTCGGCAATTACCCACCGACAGGGTGATTTATAATTGTCACGGTGGAAAGGGCATGTTGTGAAGTGATTCTCTTGATTGCTTTCTGGTAAAGCCTGGCGTGTGGCGTAACTTGTTTTTGAATAGCAATTTTGCTGCTTTCAGTGGGCCAACGATGTTTTGTGTTCGCGTTTTGTTTAAAGCGTATATGTTTTATTATTACCGTGTAGTGTCGGCTTAGAATTTCTATACCCCTTTATACCCATCGTTGTCGTAAGATGTGACAATGTTACGTAATGTTCAGAAGTATTAGTATAGTTCGGGGATTTACGGCGTGAACGTTTGAGTTGAGTAATAATATAGATTGTGTATTTCATAAAATCATACAAAGAAATTAAATTAATAGTATCTGTTTTGTGTCGGCTAAGAATAGCGCTTTTCTTCTCGTGGGGGTCGTTTAGGTGATTGTTAGGCGATGTTGTTTGAGACCCGTCACTAACCCCTTTGTTAACAATATTTGCCCACAATTAAAACGATGGAGTTTCAAATTCTGAATGTAGCCATTTTTTAAAATTCATAGCCCTAACACATATATGTTTATATAATACAATTAATATTATTAGATCAATCAACTTTTTCCATATCGTGATTAGCTTACATTGTAATTATAGAAGTTTGGTAAATAAAGGGATGGGTAAGTCGTGAGAGCCTGGCCTCAGATGGCGAGTGTCGGATTATGTACGTGGAATTCAATAACCTCTTAGCCACCCACATGTGAAGCGTGTGTGGTAAGTAGATAAATTATTATTCACTTACGCATGAGTACTAGATCTAACGTGGTTGCAAACATACTTTCTGTTATTACTGTATTGAATTTTAAAGCAATTTTTTTTAAGTGTAGTGCTGAGTTAGAATGTCACTTACCCACGTGTGTCGTAAGAGGCGACTAAGTTATGCTTTATAAGTAGTTTTTTGGCGATGTGAATGGGGACCCATCACCAACTATACCTTATTTCTACCACCATGTCCCCTATCAACTCCCAAATATGGCTAAAGTGTTACTAGCTCTGAAGGCCCCTTTTTGAGATTTATTGCCGTGAGTATATGTAAAACGATGACGTGATAGCTCAATGGGTAGAACGCCGGTTAACGTGCAAGCGACTAGTGTTCAAATCCCGGGTCGGGCCAACACCAATTTGTCTTTTATAAAGACATATGTGTGGTTAATTTATCACGGTTGTTAACGGTGAGGGAAAACATCGTGAGGAAACCCACATGGCTGAGTTGTACTTAGTCATGTGACCGTGTAATCGTACAAAACGGCGATAGGCCTGCCCCTAATCACGTGAGTACACTGTCCGTGTCCATGCAAAACGTGGGTACTCTGAACGCCAGGTGACAATGTCACGTGATGTTTTGAAGTATTAGTACCTCTGCCAACCCCTTCGGGGATATTCGGCGTGAACGTTTATGTTATGTTTATATATGTAAAAGAATTTTGTAGAGGATAAGTTTAGGTTAGGTTTAAATTATAGTAAAGATTCATATATAATCAATAAGGAGCATTAGACTGCAAACCATCCTTAGGGGTTCAATCTCAAAATTGCTTTAGATGATTCCAGTTGGTAATCACAGGCAAAATCACTACATTTTCCCATAATTTGTAGTTGACAGATTTTGGGATATAATTAATCAACACAGTCACTGGTGCCCGAACTAGTTCCGCGCGGTGGCCTATGACTTCACTGTCCAGGACATTCTCAGCCTTAACAACTTTATTTTACTATCTTTTCCCCCCGCAACTTCCAAAAGTGGCTGAGGAATTTCTAATTCCTTAACTCTGGCTAACCACTCTAGGGATTTATAGCTGTGAGTATATGTATATATGATATTCTCAATTAAATTCTCAAAATAAAGGTAACTACCTGAAGACTAGCAATTGAGTTTTTAAGTTATATCAAAGTTTTGCTTTCGTGGATTTTGTAAATTGAGAATAGACCAACTGTTATATACGCTCGTATTCAAGGTGGGCCTTTGTCCAATACATGTGAGTTACTATGTCTATAATGATCATTAATAGGAAATAAGGAAGAAAGTATAAAAAATCTTGCACATAAGCTACATGTAATCTAGCTGTGTTTTTTAAGTTGTGGATGGCAGGATAGTAACTCATGCTATATAAGTATTTAAAAAATATCGCACAAATATACTAAATTGTTATCCAACTCTTAATAAGTTTGGAATAATTTCATCAGGTAAGAAAGCAAAGACAAATACAAGGAATCGTTAAACGAACTTACAACTGACATACTCAGGTCCTAAATCCTAAGTAAATATTACTCGTACTAAGTAAATCAATTTGAATACGACCGTGTCTATCTCAAAGCGGATTGTGTAAGAATTCACTCGGTACTTGGGACTCTGCTTGCTTTCAGTATTTTACTTTGTTCCTTACTTTATACTTGATAACATAACATAACATAAACGTTCACGCCGTTTATCCCCGAAGGGGTTGGCAGAGGTACCAATACTCCTGAACTCACATGGCAAGCGCAATCTAGTTTCCAGAGAAGGTACCCACGTGTCACGTTTATACTTGATATTTTGTTATTAAACTAAATTATAGTTCCAAAGAAAAAAAAAAACAATTTACCAAGTGCAGCATAATTGTACGAGCGACCATTTAACTAGATATTGCGTGGTATAAATCTGACATCTCTTTCGTACTTACTTAGTATCGTATACTGTCATCTCATTCTAACCGATATTGTGATAATAAAATAGCTCTCGTGCTAGGCCGCCTTAAAACTCTCTCTACTACTCCTTTTAAGGGATGTTAAGCCATGAGTATAGGTGTATATGTATAATACTTTACCTGCTTATCATATTGCCAAAAAATATATATTTTTCAACAGTATACCCATTATTGTTAAAAAGAAACGAGACACCATCATGCATTATAATATAACTAGCTTGAACATTCTTCTACCTCGGTCCTATAATAAACAATCATCAATCAATATTGACGAGCTAGCTCAATTTGAGACACGTCAGTTAGTCAGTGTATTTTGTTCACCGTAATTCTCTAAAATATATTTTATGTATGAAATTATTTGGTAATGATGATATGAGCATGATTAATGACAATATATTGATTCTAGCATTTGATCTACCAAAGGTACGAGTAGAAAATAGTTTGGGAAATAATACATACTACGATGTAGAAATTGACAGCTTTACATGTCATTGCAAGCTCTGACATACTCATACCATGCAATAATAACAAAGATTAAAAAGCCGAATACGATGAGGGCAGCGCAGGGCCGGTCGTTGTGGGAATCTATAGGGAAGGCCTATGTACAGCAGTGGACATCTATTGGCTGAATGATGATGATGAGAAACTAAATACCTACCTTTATGCCAAGTCTGATTAACATCCATCCTGTTGCTATTACATGATACGCGGACATTCAGAGCGACTGACTGTATTTTTTTCATAAATGTCATAGTTGATTTCTGTTAAGACAATATGCCTTATTAATTGTCTTCAACAGCTTGAAGTAGTATGACTTACAAAACCGTATACCTTTTCAGGGGCGTATACTAAGTGATTAATAAAAGTTTTCAGTTATGTTATAAGTTGCAATTGCTAAAAACTCTAATGTCCAATAAAAAGGTATTTATTTTTGTGATCTTTAAGGTTAATCAAAAGAAGAAGACAAAAAGATACATATAGTCACGGCTATAAATCCCTTAACGGGGTAGCCAGAGCTTTGGAATGAGAAATTCCGCAGCCACTTTTGGAAGTTGATTGGGGAAAAGATGGTAATAATAAATGTTTTTGGTGACGTGTCTCCAACCACATCGTCCAAAAATCACTTAAAAAGCCCTATACCCTTAGTCGCCTCTTACGATCACCCACGGGTAGAAATGGGGTAGTGTTATTCTAAGCCGACACTACACAGCAATGAGAAAAAGATATGGGTAACTAATGAAAAAAGCCACTACTTCCAAGGGAAAGCAAAAAATTAACTATTAAAGAATGGATAAGAGGCAAATGATAGAAAAAGCGGGTAGGTAGAACCAATTCCCGAGATTGAGGTCAACCGTCGAATCCAGCTCGGCTAGGCAGCGTTCGGGAAGCTGCGCCATATCTTCTCATCCAAAATTCCGGAGATTCTAAAGACAAAAGTCTTTGATCAGTGTGTGCTACCAGTCATGACATACGGCACAGAGACATGGCCTTTAACAATGGGCCTCATCATAAGGCTCCGAGTTACCCAAAGGATAATAAAGATGGCTATGTTAGGAGTTTAACTACGCGATCGAATTTGCAACGAGGAGATCCTTAGAAGAACCGTGGTCACTGGCATAGCCCAAAGAGTTGCAAAACTTAAGTGGAAATGGGCAGGGCACGCAGAACCGACGGCCGTTGGGGCTAGTTTGGATAGGCCTCCGACGTGGTAGACCGACGACTCGATCAAGTTGGCTTTAAACCGATGGATGAGGGCAGCACAGAACCGGTCGTTGTGGAGATCTTTGAGGGAGGCCAATGTCGTTTATTGGCTGATGATGATGATGAGAGAAAATTAACGCGAACTCCCAATGTGTTGGTAATAACATAAACAACTTGTTGACAAATAAGACCTATATAGTCTCTGTATTTCAGGCGTGATTCAGTGCAAAACATCTAATGACGCAAAAAAACATCCCCATTTTAAAACTTTGTTCTTCTTACCTTTATAGTTTTAAATTTTATTCAAAAACAAACATACCAATTTACATACTGATTAGTCTAAGAGATGACAAAAATACCTATAAACTTCAAAACCCAATTTTAGCCTTTTAGGGGATGAATTCCTAAAATTACTATTTCAATTATTATTTTTATCATAAAAGTTTTTAGGTACAGTAACGAGACAATTTTCATACAAACTTTAACCTCCTATTTGAACCCTATGGGTTTATTTTTACGTTACAACTATCAGGATATTTAATGAGACGATAATTTCTAAAAATAGAATACAAAAGAAAAATTGCCCCGCGTTTAGTTCGAAGAAGTAAAAGACGAAAATCACCAAGTATCACCCGATAAGCTAAGTTTTAAACAGCAATTTCCAAGTGTGTGATTCCAACAGGATTACACGATTTAAGTTTGGAGATGTGAAGGCGTTCACGTGAAAGTTTGTTAAAGCCTATCTGAGGGCAGCCGGAGGTTCGAGAACTCGTTAGACTATTGATGTAGGGCGGCTCAACGCTGGGTGGGCGTTGTTTAGGCACAGCCAGTATTCTAGCTGTGATTCTACAATTCTGCTAGTTAATGAGAACTTTCTAGGAATAACAACAAATATTTTAGTCTATGATAATATAACTATGTAAGACATTCTATGCCGTGTAGTGCCGGCTTAGAATGTTACTACCCCTTTCTACCCGCGGGTGTCGTAAAAGGCGCCGCGTATGGGGCTTGTTGGAGACCCATTCCAACGATACTATATTCCTACCATCTTGTCCTATTAACTTCCAAATGTGGCTGAGGCGTTTCTAGCTCTATAGCTCTTGCTACCCCTTTTTGGGATTATTGGCTGTGAGTATGTATATGTATGTTCAGACTAGTCTATTATTAATACATGCTTCGAAGATCCCGTTGAGCCATCGGTTCCGGCTGCAATCTTAGTAGTATAGTGGTAGAAGTTTGCCTACGCACATAAGGCCTAATTTGATGGACTAAAGCCTATTCATGTATTAACGGTAAACTCAAGCCTCTTAGTGAGAACGTGTATGAAATGTAATGATTCGATTAATGATTCCTGATATATTTATGATTTTTTATTTCGGCTAGTACAGAATTTTGAATATTTCAATTTTCATATTTATTTCTTTAAAATTCCGATTTTAATCCTTATTCTAAGAATTTAATGGAATTGAGGGAACAAACCTCGCTGATTGACGCTTTAATTAATGCCCCTGTTATGTTCCGCAGGGTTATCGTCCTATACACGTCACATCCTGCCGGGTGCATGAATGAATTCTCTTTAAAATATAACAGCGTTCGGTTATTGGTACAAAAGTTCATTGTTTAGAATTTTAGCTATATATGGTTAGCTTCGTATAGCATCAACCCCTTCTAAGAGACGTGTTGAGGCATTGGAGGTTTTAAAGTAACCGTTTGGCTGTGTTTGGAGGCCCATTACTAACAACCTTTATTTTGCAATCTTTTCCTCACTCAACCTCCGAAATGGCTGAAAAATTACTAAGTCTGAAGCTACGGCTCCCCATTTTGGATTTAAAAGCCGTGAATAGATACATGTATGTATTTAATTTCATTGTTTGCTACACAAGACGAGGTTCACCGAAATAGTTTTTTTTAGATTTTCTAAGGTTGAAATATATATTGAGCTAAATGAGTATTACTTGTGTTAAGTACTACTTGTAAAAAGTATTTGGTGTTATTAAAAAAAAATTTTTGCTTCGTGGTTCAAAACTCATTTAAAACAGTTTTGTTAAAAAATATTCGCCAATTTTAGGCTTCGCAAAATTTAAACACAGTATTATTGTTTTTGTATCAACTATAAGTGTTGCTGTGTAGTGTCGGTTTGCTGTGTAGTGTCGGTTTAGAATAGCACTACCCCATTTCTTCCGGTGGGTGTACGTAAGAGGGGACTAACGGTTTTGGGGCTTTTGAGGGATTTTTGGGCGATGCGGTTGGAGACCCATCACCAACAACCTTTATTTCACCATCTTTTCCCCTCACAACTTCCAAAAGTGGCTGAGGAATTTCTGATTCCTTAGCTCTGGCTACCCCTTCTAGGGATTTATAGCCGTGAGTATATGTATGTATGTATGTATAAGTGTACAAAACTTTTTACTCCTTTGTCTGCGATTTTTTTTTGCAAAAAACGGGACAAAGCTTGATTTCACGCAATTATATCTATATATATAAAAAATGTGTTAGTTACACTATTTATAACTCAAGAACATATGAACCGATTTGGCTGAAAAACTTTATATAATACTAGCTGACCCGACAGACTTCGTATTGCCAAATTCGTACTGCTTCTAAATAAAAGATGTTATTAAAGGAAAGAAAAATTTCGACACTGGCGGGGTTCGAACCCGCGATCTTCGGGTATACGCCCCCGTCGCTGGTGTATGTATGAGTAATAATCCCCACATGAGGAATTCATGTCAAAAAACATTAAATTATCGTATTGCTTCGTTTTTTCCGGTACTCTTAGTGCAATCAGGCGTAAATATTTTATTGGTCAAATATTTCCGGGATAAAAAGTATCCTATTTGATCATTTGGGTCATTATCTAGCATTTTGCCAAATTTCATTTATATACCTTATGTACTTGAGGAGCCTTTTCACCTCGAACACACAAACAATCAAAATTTCACATTTGTAATATTAATAGGATTAAAAGGGAAGAAGGTTTGTATGTATGTATGTTTGTATGTCGGTAATGTAAAAGCTCCACAACAACTTAACCGATTTCAAAAATTCTTTTACCATATTATCACACCAAATACCGTGCGGGGTAAGCAGTGAAAAATACTTAACACCATATTTGTGAAGCCAAAGCAAACCACTAGTTCCTTAATATAAACTGAATCATTCAATCAATCATGTTAATTTATAGGCATAAAGTTCGAGGTTCGAGTACCATGGCAGCCTGAATAGGCTTCGGAGCAAATCTCATTTAGATTGCATGTGGGTCGTAACAATACCTAGTAGATAGATAGGTTTCATTCCCAAGTCGGCTTTTGGACGTCCGATATGGTCAATCAAAATCACATCGATAATGCGTATTACTTGTGGATACTCTAGAAACTATTACATTATGTCAGTAGCAGGTACTAACGGCTCAACTAAGCCTTGGTATGCATGTGTGTAAATGCAGCATGCAATGACCTAATGAAACTAAAACCAAATATTGCAACTTTTGTTAGTGTACTCTATAAAAGAACGCTCCCAACCCTATAGCTGCTAGATTCTAGTCTTTATTTATTTAAGTATGAAGAATAAAAGAGCATGTATAAAAAGATTGACGGATGTAAACGAAGCTGGAGAGGTTTGCCAGGATCGTACAAAGTGGCGAACAATAGTCTCTGCCTACCCCAATGGGAAATAATGGCGTGAGTATATGTATGTGTTGCTGTGTAGTGTTGGCTTAGAATAGCAGTACCCCATTTATACCGGTGGGTGTACGTAAGAGGCGACTAACGGTATTGGGACTTTTAAGGGATTTTTGAGCGATGCGGTTGGAGACCCATCACCAACAACCTTTATTTTACCATCTTTTCCCCACTCAACTTTCCAAACGTGGCTGAGGAATTTCGAATTCCTTAGCTCTGGCTACCCCTTCTAGGGATTTATAGCCGTGAGTATATGTATGTATGTATGTATATGTATGTGTACGTTAAGTAATGTGTAATATATGGACCAACCATGATAGCTCAGTGGGCAGAACATCGCTTATCCTGCAAACGATGAGGGTTTAAATCTCGGGTCGGGCCTACACCAATTTATCTGTTTCAAAGTCATATTTGTGGTTATTTTATTATAGTTGTTAACGCTGAGGCAAAACGTCGTGAGGAAACCATCATGGATAAGTTGTACTTAGTCATGTGACAGTATATTTGTAAAAAACGGCGATAGGCCTACCCCCTATCGCGTGATACACTATACAAGCAAAACGTGGGTACTCTGAACACCAGGTGACAATTTCACGTGATGTTTAGATGCATAAGTACCTCCACCGAGAGACTGAAGTCTTCACTGAATAATACTGAATTTAAAATGCTTGAAGTGGCGGCAAGTTCGTGCTTATAAACACTTGTTAATCGTGTTAAACTGATAAGGAATTGGATACTTAACTACTACCTAATCTAACTAAATTATACATACATACAAGCACTCGTGCAAATCGTTCACGATCATAAGGGCAATCACGAGCGCTATTTAATCGACACGATAACGGTTAGAATGAGATGGCAGTATACGATACTAAGTAAGTGCGTCAGGGATGGCTGCTTTATTTGCCACGCGATAACTAGTTTAAACACGGCTCGTACTAGCCGGGCAGGTAGGCAAAGATTATAAATCGCTACTTTGTGCGATCCTCACAAATCTCTGTTACTTTTTTTTTATTTTCTTATATATTGTTTATTTTAAACTACTAGTCCCAAATCAGAAGGGTGATCCACAACTAACCACACGTGCTAACAACTAGGAGTGGTCCACTTTGAGACGCTTAAACTTTATACGAAACTGCATAGCTAGCAAAAGCGACCTTTTAATTAGATAACGCGTGGTATAAAACAGCCATTCCATGTCTTTCGCACGATAAAATAACGCTCGTGTTATGCCTCTTGATGGTGCAAATCCCGAGTAACTTGAAAAAGAGTATCGTTGCTTGTTATATGGCTGTGCTGTACTTAGTCATGTGACAGTGAATTTGTACAAAATTACAATAGATCTGTCTGCGCATATTCCCCTTTAACTTCACAATAAACACAATTGGTATACCTACACTCACGACTATAAACCCCAATGCTGGGTAGGTAGAGATTATGGCTCTAAAATTCTGCGGCGTTTTTGAAAATTGGTACCTCAAAATATAAACCTGATCAACCTCAATAACAGCCACTTCAGTATCATATGTTGTGTAGCAAACTTTGCGGACACGAGCAGAAATTGCTTTTTGATTAAAACTCGGCTTTCAGTTAACTGGATGCAATGCAATATTGGGAAATGTTTTCTTATCAATGCTATTGTTTCCGAAAATAAAATTGGAATTTATTTTAGAACGGGCCCGGGTCAGAGTGACATTTGTATGGTGTACACGTGTTTGTTGGTTGAATATAAGTTTATTACTACTAAAGAGTTACAACTAACTTACATTATATAATGGCAAGAGGGGGACGAGATGCACTCACACTACACTACATTTTGCAATGCAGAGTTAGTATCAAGCTGAGTATCACGGCAAAAATGGATCCAATTATGAAAATTACAGTGCAACTTTTTATCATAAGCTGTGTTCGAGCCGCGATGCACGATGATGGAGATTTGGCAGGGTTTATATGGATGTAGTCGATTCAATGAATATTTTATTATTTCCTTCAGTATGAACGTATATTTAAAAAAAATATAAGAGACAAGGAGTTGATGCTACAGTCGAAGGTGATTTACAAAGTAAATGATTTTTGAAAAATGACGACCACGGAGAACACACTTGGACCAAATTGAGAGTGTGCTCAAAAAGGCTGGCGTTCGAAGTATGAAGAATAAAAGAGCATGTATGAAAAGATTGATGGATGTAAACGAAGCTAGAGAGGTTTGTCAGGATCGTACGAAGTGGCGATCGATAGTCTCTGCCTACCTTAATGTGAATTAATGGCGTGAGTATATGTATGTATGTATGATTTTTGTATGGTGGGATGGCGGAGCGGGCTTTTTATTGGTCAGCACGATGACGTCAACCATTTAAAACACGAATGAAAAAACGGCGTTAACAAGCTGTGTAGTATCGTCTTAGAATAAGCACTCCCAAATCCCGCTGGTAGCGTACGAGGTGACTAGAAGTATGGTGCTTTGAAGGAGTTGTTGGAAGATGTGGTTGGAGACCCACCACCACCAAAGATCTTTATTTTTATTATTTCCTCCCCGAGGCTCTAGCCTCCCCGTTTTAAGATATGATCATTGTTTCACTCAATTTCAACATACAAGTGAATCCACTTTTACATTGCAGCCGAGGTATACTCTAACCTTTAACGAACCGTTTATGTACACTGTAGAGATTTATTGCTCAAGTGTGTACTTTTTCAAAGTATCCCATATACTTATAGAAAAGTTCTAAGCGTAAAATCGGTCCAATTTTACTTACAAGAATGTGGTGCTTGGTCTCGGAATGTAAATCGTACAACAGAACAACTTCTAATTAATGAAATTTATTTCTCCAAACATTAGTGAGTGTTACTATCAAGGGCTTAGTCTGTTTAATTAGGAAGTTAATGAGAAGCGGTTAAAATTAATTCTGTGGTCGAGGGGTCTCGCGGCTGACAAGGGTTTTGTATAACATACGACAGAGTGTTTTCAGTTGGTTTACCCGAAGATCTCATAAAAAGATTTCAACCTGTAGAACCATATTCTCTAATATATTGCTGCAGACATTAAAAATTAAGGAGCAAAGCACGTTAATTAATGAACGATTTGTAGGAGAGGACGACGTCCGTGGTCAAGTGGATAGGTGGACTACTACTCGTAGCTCGAGTAGTAGTCGCGGGTTCGATCCCCGCTAAGAGCAACATTTATGTGATGACCACAAATGATTGTTTCTTAGTCTTGGATATTATTTATACTTATATTATCTAATATTAAATTCGTTGTTACGTTAGTATCCCATGATACTAGATATTAAGTTTTTCTTAGTTTGGGGCTAACTTTGTTTAATGTATTTTCATATTTATTTATATATAAATTACTCAGTATCTAAGGGCTACTACAAACATCAATGATCAGTATTGATATGGATGTTGACGTACATTAAGGTTGCTTTATTGCCGCTGAATTTCATTCGCCAGTGCTCATTATTTCTGTTTGTCCCATTATTTTATCGATTTGTTGATCTTTAGTTTTCTATTGATTCGCATATAGCTGGACATGCGTATGTAAAATCTTTTTAATGAGATATGGGTAGTACTGATTCCTTAGCTCTGGCTACCCCTTCTAGGGATTTATAGCCGTGAGTATATGTATGTATAGTATATAACTTAAAAATTGCAATTGCAAAGTGCGTAAAGCTGTGAGTTTAGTAAAGATATTTCATAAATTAGCGTTTTTTTAATCAGTTTGTCAATTTTGAGTATGACATTCTGTTACAAAGATTCAAAGTAATAATTTCTGCTTTTTTTTTGCTTATACTCGTACTAAAACAATACGAGTGTTGTAGCAACTAGGATCTGAATAAATTAACTTTGTATAGGTTCCGAAAAACGTTATAGAAAAGCTTGGAGAATTTAATTAAGATCGATGAATTGGTGAATTGGCAAACAAGTTTAATTAGAGGGGTTTTTTTGTTGATTTCCTTTCGCGAGATATTTAGGAGGCAGCCAGGTTCCTCTAGGTTGATTACACTCCTTTATGCATAAAATTATGGATTGCGAAAACAAATAAAAACAAAAGGTTCTTGATTTCGGTCGTAGACCTATTTTCTTACAATAGTTACGAATTATAGGTTTATTCGTCAATTTAGTTAACTAATTTCTTTGTATAAAATACTAACGACTGAGAATATGCAAGTATAATCTTTTCGTAAAAAAATCGTACAAAGCTAATGCAAGAAATTTATTCGGAAGAACTTTATAATATATATTTTGTCTGTATTTATTGTATTTTGGATAACTTCACAAAAGCTAACTCCAGTTGAAAATAAAATGGGAAACAACTTTTGTTGATTATTCGACTCATTCATCTTCTCTTAGTCATTTTATCATGAGCTACAAAAATATCCGTGGAAATTTTTGATAAACGAGAAATAAAATTCTTGTTTTGATTTAGGTTCTCAACTCACTATTTCTTGTACAAGGGTTCTGTTAAAGAATTTCATATTACTATTGTATACTATGTTTTACGTTCAAGTTTTTCCCATAATAGAGAGTATGCTCAAAAAGTCAGGCGTCACAACTATCAAGAATAAAAGCATGTTAGAGAAGATTGATGGATGTAAACGAAGCTAGAGAGGATTGTCAGGATCGTACAAAGTGGCGATCGATAGTTTCTGTCTCCTTCAATGGGAACTAATGGCCTGAGTATATGTATGTATTTATGTTATTCCCGTACCTCTGACTAAGTCCAAAGGAAATGGGGTCATGAAATTGCGTTTACAAACAATATACTTAAAATATATAAACTCCAAAGTCAGTCACCAAAGGATCAATCAACATGTTAAAAGCTTAATTAACTTTCACGAGAACTGTCGCTCAAGTAATCACAACTCTAGACAGAGGTTTGGGAGATCAAACAGAACTAAGTAGTTGTATGTTTCGGCCTACGAATATACGGGACTTTACAAACTTTGCCAATACCTACCCAAGTTAGCTATTTACTTAAAACTACAATAACTAGCACGAGACACCTTATGACGCAAGCTTGAGTGATAATAATTCAACATGAATGGTTTAATCACATATAAATCCTTTGACTCAAACCGAAGGGTTGTCAGGGGTACTAATACTTCTGAACATCACGTGACTTTGTCACCTGGTATTCAGAGTACCCAAATTTTGCTTGGACAGTGTACTTACGTGATAAGAGGCAGGCCTATCGCCTTTTTGTACGAATACACTGTCACATGACATGACTAAGCTATGTGGGTTTTCTCATGAAGTTTTACCTCACCGTTAACACCAATTATATATTAACCACACAATGTCTTTGGAAAAGACAGATTGGAGTATCCGTACTTGTTCCAATCATCATATACGACACAAGATAAGCGTGGTGGAATTTGCCTAAGCACATTATTTTAGTGTAAGTTTTAGCCCTTAGTGGGATAACTATTAGGTGAGATAACGAAATTGATCGTTGAGGTTATAATGTAACTCATTCACTCGGGTAAAAATACATAACATAACAGAACATAAACGTTTACGCCGAATATCCTCGAAGGGGTTGGCAGAGGTACTAATACTTCTGAACATCACGTGACTTTGTCACCTGGTGTTCAGAGTAGGCCTATCACCGTTTTGTACGAATACACTGTCACATGACTAAGTACAACTCAGCCATGTGGGTTTCCTCACGATGTTTTCGAGGGGTAAAAACACATTATTTGAATTTCATACATACAATAAACCTTAACCCCCTAAATCTCTTCTTACGACACTGGCAGGTAGCAATGGGTTATTATTATTATCAGCTGAAACTACCCAGCAAGTTTATTACATTTAAATATTTCGAGAATACAGCGCATACAAAGTATTTTATTTCTTGTGTATATAGAGCTCCATACACCGTACATATTTAAATAACCGAAGCAAACTTGAAGCCAGTTCTCCGAATATCATGATGCAACGAAGAAGTACAGTAGCAAAGTTGTATATTAGCCAAGAAACGTACCAATGCGCGCCGAAGTCCATTTAATTTGAAACAAGACGAAAGCCGGGGCGCCTGCTCCACGCTAACTTTACCGAGTTGAATTAAAACCTCATCGTGAGAGAAAATTAAACCGCGAACAGTTAATGGATCTTAACTCGATTTCAAATCACTAACTTTGTCGAGAAGGACTCGTTCGCAGCCTTCAATAGGATTCAAATAAGTTGGATAAAATTTGCTTTCATTTCCAAAGGACTTGTAATTAGGATTCGGGGCGTGAAGTTAACTGAGGTGCGTATAGTTGTGCCAGCTATTTTGATGTTATAATTTGGTTTTCTGTTCCATAATTCGTTTGAAACGTATGTTTAGGCGTCCCTGGGGTAGCTAAAGGAATCGTTAAATAACTACTTAGATAAATAGAACATACAATCATAAATACATACAATAGACTGTAATGTGTGGAAGTATATGAAGCTCGATTGAAGCAGCTCCGAATAATATGCTTATTTCCACTGTTTCATCTGTTCTTTTTTTGTGTGCAAAAGCACTGTGGTGTTTTGACTATAATTTTATGTTGTAATGAGATGCAAAAATAGAGCTACCACAAGAAAATTTATTCATATAAAATAATCGCCCAGCTCCTTACTCATCAATAGTTCCTTATCTAACCCTAGACAGAAACTTAGTGCCTATTTTCTATATATATCTGCACTAGCAGTATAAGGTATTGGGTAATAGAGCTTCCACGTATACTTACTATATCTATGTCCTGCAGATCACCAAAAACTGATTAGCAACTATATGCAAATCCAAGACGTCGCTAATGACTTTGACCCAAAATCTTAGAAGACACAAAGTCAAACATGTCACCGTAACTACTAAGATACATCTAGGTCCCTTGCGTTTAAAGTTAGATGCAAGCACTCACCTAACAAATTCACTTAACTTCAAGGCAAAGTGTCCTTAACTAACCGTCCGTCCACTACACAGGAATAGTAATAGTACAAAGTCAAAGTCACTGAGAAGGAAGCGATCATTCATCGTTCGAAAATTTACGACAGCTATAAGAATACGAAAAGAGGGATAAATCTTGTTAAATTGCATTTATGTTGGCAACAACGAAACTTACACAGACTCGGTTTTGTCTCTGCTCATGATTATTGTGAGTTGGAAACAACGAATTCTTGGTGTTTTGCCCTCCTTGAATAAAAATTTAATTTAAACTTCACGTGATGGCTGACAAAATCCATGGTGCAATTAAAACTTTTGGAAAGTTTACGGTTACGTTTGGATTGTTATTAACTCAATTTATTGTATTTTCAGGATAATACTGAGCTATTATAAGAACGTATAGTAGATTTACTTGAAAATAAACCTCTATTTATTGAACATATATTTCCTTATATTAGTAGGATACAAGCATATTTTTACTAGTTCAGTATATATTTAAATATCGACAGACGATGGCCACGTATTAACGTCATAGCAAAATACGGTAAAATAACATATTTTTATTATTTTCATAACTACATCCTCAATCGTATTATTCAAAAGTGTGTGATAGATATGTCGTTTACACTTTACACTCCCAATATGCTGTCTATTTTTTACACATCTTGGATTTTGAGTTCTCTATCTTCGTTTACATTACATTAGCGCACTAACAGTATATTAGAATTACTTTTATTTGTACACTTGCAACTGGAAATGATTCAAATTATATTACTATGAATAACGATAAGCAAACAAAAAAGAAGATTACTAGTTAATTGGTAGAACATAATAAAACGCCATAAATCGCTTTCGCGTATGATCATAGCTTCGGGCTGCCACGACATAGCTACCTAAGCCTAGTGCGGTGACCGCTCTGTTTTGAATAGTAAATGTTTAACGTCTACCTGCAATCAATTCTGTACTTGGTTGGCATCGGACTACACGCTGCCAAAGGAACGAAGTTTACATACTTTTACCATTATGTAACGTGCATGCGCTCATTACAATCTAATGCTCAATGTTGTAGGGTATTTACTCAATGGCACATATTTTTTATTATCTCGCCGCTAGATCCACCTTCATTGAGGTAAGTTTTATCATCGGTCGAACTCTGCAGGACAAAACTAATTAATATCTAATGCAAATATTTCCCCTTACAGTAATTTGCTATGTTGCAAATAATTCAATAAATCATTTTGTATTTTGGTATTTATTTTTGTTGGTACTACTAAGTCATAAAGTTTTTAATTATGTCTTCCCTCATTGTTAATAAATTTGAAAAATGTTCCATAAATTTAACTTTTGATCGGACTTTGTGCATTTTTTTATATTATATAGATATAGGACTTGACCCTATTCCTCAACATAATTCAAATGAAGAGTTTTTTTCAGTTTTGTATTCATAGAGCATATAGTCCAAAATAAACAGAACGATCGACCGTACAAAAAGAGACAAATGATTTCAATAAAAAGCATATAAATACACAAAAGTTCAGTCGATGGTGCGCCAATGGAAGTTATATAATGATCGCGCAGTCAGTGACAGATTACCAGTGATCCGGGATGTTAATCAACGTGAATAATGACTCGATGTGAATGCCACAAATAAATCGAGATGGATCTTCAATGCTTCTCTCGTTTGACGACAATCTCCTAGTTTTAACAGTCTTGTGGTTATATGGTGTTTTTGTATTAAGTAATTGTTAAGGGATGTATGAAATATGAATAATGAGAAGTTTAGTTTAGCTTTTTTAACATCTACCTAAATTAACCATTCACTAATTCGGTATGCAAAGTTTTACTAAAGTGATGCTGATTACAAAACCATTTCGAGATATTATGGTTATAAACAATATTTTCTTGAAATTATATCAATTGAAGCTAAGATGACTGTTATTTTATCAAAATACTGTAACAGTGTTTGACCTTCAATGTTGTTTCAAAGACATACGGTTTTGCAGTTTATTAATAAAATATCGAAAATCATAGGTTTGTTTAGTATAATATCGTAATAATTTCATTTGACATCACAAATTCCTATTATGTTTTGCAATCAGCAACATTTTTATAAAACATTTCGCTTCATTTGCATATCGCTACGTGATTTTATCAATCGATGACGTCATTAAGTACAAAAGTTGAACAATCTTTAAAAAATCATAACTTTACAATTACTCATTTTAAACGGAAAATATTCAAATCAGTCTTTTATTTTCGTGTTTACTATCGAATAAAAATATTTAATAAATACCAAAAAAAAACTTTGCATACCGAATTGACTTACCTCAATTTTAATGTCTTTACATCAACATCAACATCAACAAGATAATAAGTCTACCTAAATTAACCATTCATTATTTGAAATACCTATATTTCATTGACCTTATCTAACGGTTGTGTGGAAGAGATGACCTTAAGTAATGAGAAGGTCAATTGTACTTCATTTTAAAACGGTATGTATGTACGAGTATTTCTTGTAAGTGACAGATTTTACCAGTGATCAGCGATGTTACAATCACATAAAATGCCACAAATAAATCGGGATGGATCTTCAATGCTTGTCTCATTCGACGACCATCTCCAAGTTTTGATAGTCTTGTGTTTGTATGGTATTTTGGCATCCTAAGTAATTGTTAGGGGATATGTTGACTGGAATTCTGAGAAGTTTAGTTTAGCTTTTCTAACATCTACCTAAATTAACCATTCACTAATTGACTTACCTCAATTTTAATGTCTTTACATCAACATCAACAAGATAATAAATAAATAATACGTGGACATATTATACACAGATCAAGATAGCCTCAAACTAAGTAAACTTGTATAACGGGATACTACCTCAACGATAACTTTAGTGTTACAAAATCCAAATATACATCAAATTACATCCAACCAAGACTAAGAAACAATCATTTATGCTCATCACATAAATGTTGCTCTCAGCGGGGATCGAACCCGCAACCTCCGGACCGACCGACCGAGAAGCTAGTCACCTATACACTCGAACGCGGACGTCGTTGGATGTTCTTAAGGTAAGTAAATGAATACAACTAACTTACATACATACATACATATACTCACGGCTATAATTCCCTAGAAGGGGTAGCCAGAGCTAAGGAATTATAAATTCCTCAGCCACTTTTGGAAGTTAAGTGGGGAAAAGATGGTAAGAATAAAGGTTTTTGGTGATGGGTCTCCAACCGCATCGCCCAAAAATCCAATAAGTAGCCCCAATACCCTTAGTCGCCTCTTACGACACCCGTGGGTAGAAAGGGGTAGCGACATTCTAAGCCGGCGCTACACGGCAACGGCAACGGCAACGGCTAAACTAAATTACATTACAACAAAAGTGAATACAACTAAATTACATTTTCATATGTTATGGTGTAATGCTAGCATCGAATAGCTATATCTAATAAAATAGTATAAGTTGTTGAAAGCCTCTGGAACGATTTCTGATAAGAATTGCTGGTAAGTGGTCATTGGACGAGACGATTTGCCATCACATTAGCATTTTCACTTCTTATCGAACATTTAAGTGATAGAAGAATCGAATGCTAGAGCAAAAGAGAGAGGGCTCAAACTTAAAAGTAAACTAAAGTTTTGTGAGACTTTAGTTTTCTTTGAAAGGATTTACAAGAAGTATATTTAAATTACGGTAAAATAAGGGTATAATATTCTACACAAAATTTCCTCAATATAATAGAGAATTCAGCGACAATATTTGTATTAGGCAAACATATTTTTGTAAAATATAAGTTGTTCAAAGCACAGGGCGTGTGGCGGGAGTAAAATTTTCCATAATGTCGGACCCGCGTCACACCCCAACTGGGCTTCCTTCCGACCCTGTCTTATCATGTCAAAGCCAGATCTCTCAGAATTATTTGGATATTATACTTAATATCAATTTGAAACTATACTCACAAACTTGTAACCGTTTCGGTCAGATTATTTGATATAACTTTAGGAGATAAACTTTTACGTCACTTTCTTGTCAAATTATGTGCTTACATTGTATAAGCATATGTATAAAATATTCGGGTTTTATAGTGTTATTATGTTAAGTATTATCGATAACGTTTTGTTAAATTCACAAAAGGTATTTAGGGTCGGCTAAGAATATCACAGCACGATTTCTTTTTGTGTGTGTTTTACAAGGCGAATAATGTCGTGTACGCGTGATTTTCACAACAACATTTTTATTAATGTAAAATTAAAAACTATTATGTCTGTTGTGTTAACTGCTGGTGTGCCTTATTGAAATAAATAAATAAGAGGATGAGTTATCAACGTAACCAACTATCAAGCTCTTAAATCCTCCAAAACCCAAGATCATGAATGTATAGAATAGAATAGAATAGAATAGAATAGAAAACTCTTTATTGTACATAAAATATGGAAAAACAATTACACATACACAGAATGAATTAACAAAAGTAAAATTGGCGGTCTTATCACTAAAAGCGATCTCTTCCAGACAACCTTTGAATGGAGAGGTCAATAAATTAGAGTCATGTGAGATAGATGTACAACAACATGGTGAAACTGATGACTATGCGTTAATCTGCATAAACAATACAACAATCCAGTCATACTTAAATCTAGTTATAAAATAATAAACTATTAACAAACATATAAATACTATGATACAATAAATTAAAACTACATACAAATATTATCATACATATTTTTATTTATATACTTAATATATATAATTTAATTTGCAACAGTATTATAGCGTTTCAGTGAGGTAGTGCTTTTTTACCATATCCTTAAAAATAGGGATTTAGCCTGACGAATCTCTACCGGAAGTGCGTTCCACAATTGAACAGGCTGCACAGTGAAGGAGGAGCCATAGTAATTGGTTGAATGGGAGGGAATGCTTAATAGAAGATTATGTTCAGAACCGTGATAGCCCAGTGGGTAGAACACTCGGTTATCGTGTAAACGACTAATGTTCAAATCCTGGGTCGGGCCTACACCAATTTGTCTTTTCTAAAGACATATGTGTGGTTAATTTATCATGGTTGTTAACGGTGAGGGAAAACATCGTGAGGAAACCCACATGGCTGAGTTGTACTTAGTCATGTGACAGTGTATTCGTACAAAACGGCGATAGGCCTGCCCCCTATCACGTGAGTACACTGTCCATGCAAAACGTGGGTACTCTGAACACCAGGTGATAAAATCACGTGATGTTCAGAAAGTATTAGTACCTCTTCCAACCCCTTCGGGGATTTTCGGCGTGAACGTTTATGTTTATGTTATGTTTATTATGTTCAGAACGTAGATTAAGATCGTGGGAAGAGGAGAGAAATTGAAAACGTATATATATATATATATATATATATATATATACGTAGCATATATATATGAATTTATCTTTCATACTTTGTCACTTCTATTCTTTAAAATGCACTGATTGGTCCTCCTCCGACCGGGATATGCAGCTTTTTTGTGGCTCCATCCATTGTGGGAAAGTGGTTATTGACTGAGAATATGTGGTTTCATCACGGAATGTCTCTCATAAGCGGACGATCAATAATCCCTAGTATTTAAGATGAAATAGTCGAAAAAGAGGAGTCATTTTGTATGTATACGTTCATCTCATTCCCTTTCGGATGAAAGGAATAGAGGGTAAATGTAATTAAAACAAAACCATTTTAATATGCGAAATTAAATTTCAAAGTATTTAAATGGAATAATAGAACAAGTCCGTATATCTGAAAAGTTTGTTCATTAGGGATAGAAAATGTGAAATGAAATTATCAAAAATTCAAAGAAAAGGGAAATGAGGTAAATAAAGATGAATCTCGTATGATTCTCATAATGTAAGTCAGTAGTAGTGTGGAGGTAGTAAATGATGCTGTTCTGTTTTATACATTTTTATAATAATAATAATATAATAATAATAAAAATCGATTATTTTCTAATTGTTGCCGTCTTGTTCTCCTCTAGTATGAAAATATGTATTTGTGTGTGTGTGTGTGTGTGTGTGTGTGTGTGTGTGTGTGTGTGTGTGACTGTATGTATGCTATGGTGTGGTATGGTATATTTAGTATGGTAGAAGTAGAGCAGAATGAAATTGATAGAGGTGGTCCCTTAGATATAAATTGAAAGTTGGTAAATATGATCAAATTAAAAATATAATGGTTCATTTCATTTTCATTTCATTTTTAAAATTCACATACAGACATACAGGTCAACACAATACAGCTTTTTTAAATCCCTTACTATCTTTATTCCGGGAACCAGCACTCCAATTTTATATAATGGAAAAAGTCCACAAAAGTACAAAGTAAACCTCTAAAAATAGCAAATGAAAAACACAACGGGTAGTTTGAAATAGAGTGACTGTAACATGTACCCTCGGGGAGCTGTGCTGAATTTCCTAAGCGAAATACCATTTCCTGCAACACGTAGGTATTGTTTTGACTAAATATGCCATATTCTTGTAGATTGGGATCAACAAAAACAAACCGTGGCCGAGTGGATATGTTTTCTCGGTCCAGAGAGGTTACGGGTTTGATCCCCACTGAGAGCAACTATGTGATGAGCATAAATGAATGTTTCTTAGACTTGGATGTTATTTAAATGTGTATTATATCATCATAAATATGTCGTTGCGTTAGTATCCTATAAAGGTCTACTTAATATGGGACTAACTTGATCTGTGTATAATAATGTAGATAGATAGATAGATAGATAAAAACTTTATTTATGTTACGTATCATAACAATCACATACAACACATTAAAACACATTAAAACACATAAACTCATACAAAAATAAAAGTAAAAAGTAAAAATGTGTGATAATAAAAGAAAAAAAAACAAATTACAAATGTGCAAGGTATGTGCGCTATGGTAACACAAACTAGGCCATAACTCAGCGTTTATAAATGCTATAAAGCAAAAACACTGATTTTCAGGTATAGCCTAAGAGCATTTTATGGTAAACAAAAATCAATTGAGCATCTGCCACAAACATAAAAAGAACATAAAAATACCTACAAATAAAACATTAAATACGGTTAACATATTCCAACGCAAATGACTAATAATAAAAAGAGTCAATAAATAAATGTTACAATCAGACTAGAATTACAAAATAATGAATATATAAGACATACATTATGTTTAAAATTGATAAGTTTAGCACTACTTAAATAACCCTATTTCACTGAAAGTTGACAACAGATTGTGCAAAGCATTTCGGTATGTTTAATCTTTGAATTTCAAGTAAATGAGTCTTCAGCAACGTTTACTGTATTGTATATTTAAAAAAGTAATCTAATGAATGTATGTAGCGAAATAAAGAGTTAATAATGAAAATTATATTGTTAAAGATTTGAATTTTTTAACCCAGTGATAACCAAATTGGGATATGTCGATTATAAATATGCCATATGCATAAATTATATTGACGATAATGTTATCTCACATGTGTCATCACCACTTTATATAAGGTGATAATACTTGTAACATAATGTATCATTGTATACTTAAATATATACTTTTGAATAACTACAAGTTTAATTCATAAGTTTGAAAATGAAAGATCGTATTACTGAGTGACGCAGCTGCATGCGCACGTGCAACCCCCACTACCGTACCGGAGTTGTTTGTCTCAGTGTTTAAAACGGGTGACGTGCCAGTAGCTGCGTCATTCGAGTTCTGACTGTCTAGTCGAGAGGAACTGCTGCTTGAAAGATATTATGTAAGTTCTGCTATTGCTAATTGTATTAATTACTAAGTGTATATATACTTGTGCTTAAGTATAGATAGTATATTTATGCCTAAATGCTTCACTACTACTATGTATTAAAATGTGCATAAGTGTTTCATGTAACGCTATTGAATGTATGTATATAGTCACTTGCTACGGAACTATATTTGCTGTAGTTATTGTAGAACAGTATAGTGTTGATTATATGAAATGATAGTTAATTAAACAGAGTTTTATTTGTAGAGGTTATAGATTTCTCTAGTATTGAATACCATCCCGTAAGGCCTGACATTTCAGAAGTGGGGATAGAACTAGTTTGTTTTTTTTTTTTAATGCGTAAGCATTATGTATGTATTGTATGTATATACTGTGTTGTTCTGACCTGATGTAACCAACTCGATGAAGTTGGTAAGCAAACAATAGAAGTTAACAAATTAGAAATCGGGTAATACTAAACACAAGTTGTGTCTGACTGTATTGGTCCCTACAGTTATTTTTTCTTCAATGACTAACAATGTATTTGTCAATTTCCGGTATATTTTAACGTTTATCTGATACCCAGTTAAGTTATAATAGTTGCTGATTTGACTTGAGATAATTTATAAGTATCCTTCCGATACAATTAAAAGAAATATAAATATTGGCTGCTCATTTAACTCATACTACCGGAGAGGATATAACCGGCCGGAAACGAGTCAAATCAATAAAGTATGAATACTGCGAAATTGGTAGCAAGTGCATGAGCGGCGAATGTACAATAATGTACAATATAATCATTAGAAAAATTTGAACGAATAAATATTTTCATTTCAAGAGGAAAGCAGTATAAATGAGTTTCGGTAGCTATTTTCCTTTAATCATTCGCTGATTTACGTTGTTGATCTACGTCTAAGGTGGAACTTTAATTAAGTTATTTATTCACATTTTCCCCTTTTAGTACTCGGACCCGTCTAGTCTGTACTTATTTATGGTTACAAGGCTACATAGCTTGCTGCTACCACTTTCCACTTTATACCAGAAACTACGCGTACCAATTGATTTTTTCAGATTAATGTGGAGTCTAAAACTTCGCCATCAGTTCGCAAAGGTCTGTCGCACTCCAGGCGCACTGGAGCTGACCATTATCGAACCCGGTCACGAAGTCCGGTATGCCGCGATTTATGTGACCGGACCAGTCACTGCATGGACGAGTATGGGAGCCAGCGCAGTCCGGTGCTTCCGTGTCGATCGCACATTCACCATCGTCGTGTAGTGCGCACGTCTGAAGAACCATCCAGCCATGAGGAGCTTGGATTGCATCACGAAACGCTGTACAACCAGTACAATGAAGGAAAGAATCTTCAGTCACGTGAGCGTGTTGTGCGGCCACAATCGCCTGGCTACCGGGAGCGAAGCTGCCACTCACGAGACCGCCGATCTGAAGATAGCAGTGGCGAATCACGGGGCGTTAGCCCAGAGGTACGCGACCGCCGCTGTCGCTCGTACATCCGGCGCCCTCAATACCGTCGTCGCTTGCGTGGCAGGCGTTCAGGTGATCGTCGTTCACGGGATCAGCCGCGCCGCCGGGACGATCGGCTGGTACTCGTGGCTGCAACTACCAATGCAGAACACCAAGCCGCCGCGGTGGGTGAGTCAAACAATCCGTCTTTAAGTATAGATAGTTTAATGAAGATAGCACAAATAGTAAAATCTATGAACCAAACGGATTCGTCGGACAAAATAGGGACAAGCATGCATAATCCAATGCCCAAGTTTGATCCCGGCCGAAAGGAGCAGACGATAACCATGTGGTTGCACAAGGTTAACGAGTGTGCTACAATATATAGTTGGTCAGAAAAACAAATAGTACACTTTGCGCTGCCAAAATTAAAAGTCGTAAAAGGTTATCGTCTGTTCTTTTTACGTGGGGAGAGTGGCAAAGGAAGCTTTTGTCTACATTCCCTGTCGAAGAAAATTATGGGCAAATGCTTGGCAATATATTAGCTAAACGTGCTCGATTAAATGATTCACTGGAAGAGTACTATTATATAAAAAAAAATACATTGATAAATAGGTGTGGCATAGTAGGAACTAGGGCGGTAGAATGTGTTTTACACGGGATAGATGACAGAGCAGTGTGCTTAGGAGCCAAGGCAGTTACTTTATTTATTTGTTTATTTAAGAAATCAACGGCTTAATGCTAATACAATGGTAAATAGGACAACAGTTTTTTTTAAAAGTAAAGCTAATTATAAATTTCATTATAAAATTAAAAAGTACAATGGTTGTAGCAGTTGGGAAGTACTGAAATTATCAGTTTATAAATTACATAAACTTATACCTATTAAATACATACATAGATGTAGAAAGATATATAATATAGATACACTAAAGTATTGGATAACGATTAAGTAATAGATACGTTAAATTTGAAGACCCGGACAAACTTCTGTCTTATTTGCGAAACGTTAGTAATATCCGACCTGACAATGATCGCCCCGGTACATAAAAATGGGTCAACCTCAGTATAAGACAAATAACAATGACTTAGAAACACGTGCTCTACCACAGACTTCTAGGTGGTTAAATTGTAAACGGGAAGGTCATTTATTTGCCAGCTGTTCACAGCCACTAAAAAGGTGTGCTGAATGCAATAAAATAGGTCATATAACTGAGCAGTGCTTTTCAAAATTATCAGTTTCAGACAAATTGATCCTTAAAATTGCCCACACCTACCAACCGACATAATATTCGCCAGTTTTTAGGACTGGCCAGCTTCTTTAAGCATTCTTTCGGCACTTCGTTCCAAAATTTTCAATTAAGAACATTTGTTTTTTGGGCATACGTATTTTATTGTTTATAGAGAACCTAGATGCACAATAAAGCGACCTATATAATCTTTTGTTTTGGTATATTCCATGATTTTCGTTTATAATTCTAAATGCACGTTACCCCCGAATGACGTCACTCATATGGCATAGTGATAACATTTTTGCCGATTTGCCATTGTTGAATTTATTTATTTATTTATTCAAGGCACACCAACAGCATTATAACATAGATTGCATTCACATTCATTTTAAAGTCTTGGTCAGTTATAATGCCAACAACAATGCACACAGCATTGACAATATTATATTATAACTTAAAGATATAACAAAACATTTGATTAAAAACTATAATAAAATATAACTAAAATTAATTAAAATTCCCAACATTAATAGTAGATTACAAACAGAAAAAAAAAATAAAAAAAAATAGAGTGATAATACCAAAACATTTGAAAATTTGTATTTAATGAGAATGCCATTAAATGCATTTCTTTACTGTCACTGTCACACTGTCAGTCAACTATTTTGGTTTGTTTACGTTTTCTCAGATTATTTAAGTATTTAGTTTACCTTTAAATTATTTATATTAATTTTGTGTTACTGTTAGCCACTAGATGGCGTTGACATTGTTTTGTACATCGCGATATGAATGCTTTTATTTTGTGATGTAAATATGCTGGTCCGATTAAGATGTCCGATAAAGCGACCTGTTTGAACAGCGGTTTAATTTCAACAAATCATATTCCCTAGTTACCAAGCGAGTTTATACACTATGTGTCAGTCAGTGTGTCTTCACTAGGATTTGTATTAAATTCGATGTTCGATATAAAGCTTTTTTTTGTGGTAACTTGGGCGAATGAGTTATTTGGGTCAAAATAACACGTGTGCCAGGGAAAGAGACTGTGAATGAAATAGAATATAACATCTGTTTTGTCTTAACAATGTTTTTTTTTCAATATTCATCAACAGTAACTTCTCATTCCGCCGTAGGTGTGACATCCCAAACAATTTTCGGTTTTTATTATTCTTCTCTAAAAATAATTCATAGCAAAATATATGTTTACATATTTGAAAATTTAGAAACGGTATTTTTAGAAATGTTGCCAATTAATGCTAAACCTCTTACTAGTTTGCTTAAAAATACTGTAGCGACGCGCTATCAGTACACAATGACGCGCACTACATAGAAACGCTGACAGTGCAAGAAGAATCACATTCCACAGCAACACGAAACGAAGCAATATACGTCACACTCGTCATCAAAACTCGCCATACAAATCGTACATCGCGCAATCGAAGTTTCTAAAACATTTACTATATATACAAGTTCCAACTTAATACAGTTGGACCGCGGTCCCCAGGCATACCACCGCCTGGCGGAAGATCTTCCCTTTTCCTCTACAATACGTTTAGCGTATAGTAAGTATGATGGCATTCAGACGATGTTGTTGACATAAAATCAGCTTATCATAGATATACATTAGAATTCGATTGAAAAGGACAGATTGTCAAAAATGAATACATTTCTCATGGGTTTATATGTAAAATCTATACTTATAATAAATCTGTAGAGAGGTCAATTCTGTACATTGAATATATTTTCAAAATAACTATCAGGGGGTGATTAGTGATCGATACTGATGCCGAAAATACAATCAGTGACGTTTTTGTCTGTCTGTCTGTCGGTTTGTATGTTCCTTATGGAAACGAAAACTACTGGCGGATTTTAACGAAACTTGGCACAATTATTCTTCATACTCCTGGGCAGGTTATAGTGTACTTTTCATCAGAGTAGTGAAGGGGAATTTTGGGAAAACAGGGGAAGTTACTCAAATTTTTAAGCTTCCGTCGCGTGTGCAGCCTTAATGGTTAAACTTACATAGAAATCAAAATTCTTCATAAAATTGTCAAAAAAAAATATATTCGGCAATAGCATGTGTCTATCCTTATGGTTGACTCACAATAACACGTGTAACTCCTGATAGCTTAGCAGTTCGGAGCATTCTGATTATATTTGTTTAATCTTACGTTTATAATACTCTCACTCATTCCTAAAATAAAACAGGTAACGTTATTACCTATTCAAAAAAAAAAAAAAAATATGGAAATCGGTAGAGAAACGCTGAAATTATACATGAAATAAGCCATCGCGCCCGTGACCAAAACCAAATCTTTACTAATTTACATATTACATGCTAGATGGCGCCAGTGGTTGCATCCTACATCACGTAATAATTTCTTTTATAGATTGTTATAAATACTATTTTTAAATACTTCATGGCGTTTTATTCCAAAAAATTGCTAATAAAAGGAAACACTGAACCGTTCATAAAATAACACCAAACATCACTGTTCAGGAGTGCTATAAATTTAATAAATTGAAAACATTGCGCTAAATTTTACAATGTTTGAGCAGTGATTGAAGAAAGAAACCTCAGATATTAAAAAAAAAAACAACGCTACCCGTGCGAAGCTGGGCCGATCCACTATTTTATAATAAAATAAGAAAAGAAATTCAAAGTAATAATAAAACGCAGTCTTCATTTAAAAGCTTATTACAGTTTAATGAATATATGAAAGCTACCCAAAGTGTCAGTAAATGACAAGCGTCAATATCAAATACGAATTTTTATTTTATTAATATTATTAATTTATAAATTTTTATCAATTTTCATAGGGCTAGTATGGAATCGGCCATACTAATGTTACGCACACCGTTGTATTTTCTTTTTGGTCTCTCTTCCATCTTTGTATTGCCATTTTACATAAGTAAGGATAGCATAATATATCATTCAAATTATAGAAGATAACTAAAATGACAAATTGTTTAGGCTGATTACTAAAAGTTACAGATGGGTTATGCCAACATACCCCTTTTGGCGCAATAGTATAGTGGTAACGAGCTGTCCGATAAATCCGTTGTTCTTGATTAATTATATTGTTTTATATTTAGTAAATATAAAGTAGATAATTATATTTGAAGTTCACACGTTTGATTATTTTTAAAGACGGAATGGTTTATTTGAGGACGGAAGGGTCCAATTTATTGTGAGGACGGAAGGGTCCAATTTATTGTGAGGACGGAAGGGTCCAATTTATTGTGAGGACGGAAGGGTCCAATTTATTGTGAGGACGGAAGGGTCCAATTTATTGTGAGGACGGAAGGGTCCAATTTATTGTGAGGACGGAAGGGTCCAATTTATTGTGAGGACGGAAGGGTCCAATTTATTGTGAGGACGGAAGGGTCCAATTTATTGTGAGGACGGAAGGGTCCAATTTAATGTGAGGACGGAATGGTCCAATTTAATGTAAGGTCGGAAAAACAAAAAAGGGCTAAAGTGTAAAAAAATAATAATAATAATAAAAAAATAATAATAATGATAGTATAATTATCCTTTCTAGTATGCTTAAACCTCTCATGTAAATGTATTAAATTTTGAGTTTACTGACAGCATGAGGTCATGCTTATAAAAAGGATGGCCGACTGTCATCACCACTTTATATAAGGTGATAATACTTGTAACATAATGTATCATTGTATACTTAAATATATACTTTTGAATAACTACAAGTTTAATTCATAAGTTTGAAAATGAAAGATCGTATTACTGAGTGACGCAGCTGCATGCGCACGTGCAACCCCCACTACCGTACCGGAGTTGTTTGTCTCAGTGTTTAAAACGGGTGACGTGCCAGTAGCTGCGTCATTCGAGTTCTGACTGTCTAGTCGAGAGGAACTGCTGCTTGAAAGATATTATGTAAGTTCTGCTATTGCTAATTGTATTAATTACTAAGTGTATATATACTTGTGCTTAAGTATAGATAGTATATTTATGCCTAAATGCTTCACTACTACTATGTATTAAAATGTGCATAAGTGTTTCATGTAACGCTATTGAATGTATGTATATAGTCACTTGCTACGGAACTATATTTGCTGTAGTTATTGTAGAACAGTATAGTGTTGATTATATGAAATGATAGTTAATTAAACAGAGTTTTATTTGTAGAGGTTATAGATTTCTCTAGTATTGAATACCATCCCGTAAGGCCTGACACATGGAACCATATGACTGTAATTGAGCGTTTACCAGATAATTTAGAGACTTTTTATTTAGCTGTGAAGTGTCGGCTTAGAATAGCACTACCCCATTTCTTCCGGTGGGTGTACGTAAGAGGCGACTAACGGTATTGGGGCTTATAAGGGATTTTTGAGCGGTGCGGTTGGAGACCCATCACCAACAACCTTTATTCCACAATTTTACCCCACGCAACTTCCAAAAGTAGCTGAGAAATTTCTGATCCCCTAGCTCTGGCTTCCCCTTCAAGGGATTCATAGCCATTAGTATATGTGTATGTATGTTGTAGACTTTTTAACATGTGACAAAATATAAAGAGCATAATGAGAAGATTGATGGATGTAAACGAAGCTATAGATATTTGTCAGGGTCGTACAAAGTGGGGATCGATAGTCTCTGCTTACCCCAACGGTAACTAATTTGCGAGTAGAAGTATGGATGTTTGAAAAAAAAGTTTCCATGCCCAATCATAATCTACAAATTAAATCATATTCTACAAGTCTATTTACTTAGTACATACATACATACATATACTCACGGCTATAAATCCCTTGACGGGGTAGCCAGAGCTTTGGAATGATAAATTCTATGATAATAATAAACGTTTTTGGTGATGGGTCTCCAACCACATCGCCCAAAAATCACTTAAAAAGCCCCTATACCCTTAGTCGCCTCTTACGATCACCCACGGGTAGAAAAATGTGGTAGTGCTATTCTAAGCCGACACTACACGGCAATATTTATATTTACTTAGTCTACTTACTTTTATAAATTTTTAAACTTCATACCGTATAGTGCCAGCTTAGAATGTCACTACCCTTTTCCACCCACGGATGTCGTAAGAGGCGACTAAGTGTATGAGGCTTTTTAAGTGGTTTTTGGGAGATACGGTAGGAGACCCATCACCAACGATACTTTATTTCTACCATATTATCTCCTGTCAACTTTCAAATGTGGCTCAGGAGTTTCTAGCTCTAAAGCTCTGGCTACCCCTTTTTGGGATTTGTAGCCGTGAGTACTCGTATTCGTATGTATGAATTCTAGTCAATACTAAACTAAACTGTTTTGTTTCATGAAGCACTATTCTATAACAGAAAGTAATAAACGAGGCAAATATATTTCACCTTTCGCTCATGTGGCATTGTTTAGTTTGCTAAGTTCATACTAACGAGATTTAGTTCTCTATTTTAAATTACTAAAATAAAATTTTGTCGCGCTCTTACATAATAAAAGATATATGTTTGATATTATTTTAATAAAAAATGTTGTATTCATAAATCTATCCTTAAACTGCGACTTTTATGAAGTTTTATGTATGGTTACATTTAAGGGTTATTCATTGTTTAAGAAAACCTTTTAAGGAAAGCAATACGTCTTAATCATGTGACAGTATATCCGTACAAATCAGCAATGTTCCTGCTTGTATTATATTGACATACTGCCCTGGACAAAACTGGGTTTGCAAAAAATACATTTGACAAAATAAAACGTAAGCATACATACCTACCCACATATACTCACGGCTATAAATCCCTAAAAGGGGTAGCCAGAGCTTCAAACTGAGAGAATTCTACAGCTACTTTTGGAAGTTAAGTGGGGATAGATTGTAAAATATTTGGTGATGGACCTCCAACCAAATCGCCCAAAAATCATTTAAAAAGCCCCGATACCCTTGGTCGCCTCTTACGATTACCCATGGGAAGAAATGGGGTAGTTCAATTCTAAGCCGACTCTATACAGCAAAACATAAGCTTTATTAAAAATTATAATGTGTCTATTTTGGAATATATTTAACCACTTTATTCACCGATCCCGTAACAAAGAGTGAAAAAACTCGATCAATCAATTAATATGTGTTTCATTGGAATTATTAAAGTAAGATACACGGACATCCAATAAATTCAATCCTTAAAGATATTGAAATACGGAAACACATTAGTATGCTCAAATATTGTTTATTATAAAACAAAGTTATTTATGTTTTATTGATGAGCGGCGGCGATCGATAGTCTCCACCTCCCCAAATGTTAACTTATGTATAAATAATAAACGTGAGTACGTAGTTTATTATTATTTTAGTATTTACTCTTATTCCTCTTCTTCTTTTTATTATTATTCACTCTCCAGCCCATAGTTTCACATTTGTCACCATGATTTTGTCATAATTTTCTTTCAATGTGTAATTTTGTTTCTTTCAAAGTAAATATTTTTGTAATAATGTAATAATTTAATCACATAAATAAGTAAAAGTAAAAATTTAGTAATAATTGAATCACATATAAACAACCGTGCTAGCTCTACGGATATGAACATTCGTCCGTAGCGTGGTTTCAAATCCCTGGTCGGGCCTTCACCAATTTGTTGTTAACGGTGAGGGTATATATTGAGAAAATATAAAGAAAGCAAACAAAATAAAACTGCATAAAGTATATGCGCCATAGTAATAACACAAAGAACTCGGCGGATATCAAAATATGTAAAACAAAAAATATTTTCAGGTACCTATAGCATAAAAACTCTCAACCATTTCTGATGAATACCAGGAACAGCAAAATAAAAAATAAACGATAGATTAAATTAGTGAAATATCTCAGTTTGTTACAGACCAAAATTAAAAACAATAGTAGTATTATTACTTACATACATAAACTCACGGCTATTATTCCCTAAAAGGGTAATCTAGAGCTTCAAAATAAGAAATTTCTCAACCACTTACTTGTCGACTGGGGAAAAGATAGTAAAATATCCCCCAAGAACTTCTTTAAAAGCTCCAATGCCCTTAATCGCCTCTTACGAACACACACTGGTAAAATTGGGGTAGAGCTATTCTAAGCCAACACTCCACAGCAAACATCAACAGAAGGTATTATTAATTTAATAATAGTAAGATGTAATGATTAAGCCCCATATTTCATTCATTTACAAGAATCTACATTCAAGCTCATATTCATAATACCGTGTTCACATAATACCACGGAATATTTACAAAACTATACGATGAATAATAAATGGTGAACGGAATTGCCGTAAATTATTGCCAATGAAATATTCATGTAGTAGTGTAGTGTAATGTTCAGTGGTGCTGTAATTATGGAGATATTCGCATGGAAAGTCCGGCTATTCTCAGCTATACATTTCCCATCTACACTAATATATGAAATTGAAATGTGAGCGTATTATTAAAAATAAAAGCGATTTTGCAAGCTCATATTTTATATCAGATATATTTGCATACAGTTCTATTTATAGCATTAAGTTTTTTAGTAAGAAGAATTAAATAGCATGTAGAAGAGACTGTGAAATGTGATAGGAGCAAGAGAAATTTTTAAGTTTCGGAAAAGATTGTATCAAGTATGATTAGTGATGGGCCTTAAGACACATCTCTTAAAAATCACTTGAAAAATTAAGTACCTTTAAGCGCCTATTATCGCCATTATACCCATGGTTGAAATTAGTTCGTTGTTTTTTTATACTAGTTTATTCCAGTAGTTTTTTATATGTAGTAGTAGCGATAGTGGATCGTACGGTCGTATCGTCAAGAATCGGCACAATTAGCTCAATCATTCGTTGTAGTTAGTAAAAACCAGAGAATAAATTTTAGTATCGCCCAATTCAATTACTCTCTTTAGAGTATAAATTTAAGCTACATCTAATAAAAGTATAAGAACATCAAAAAAATCTACAAAATTTTGATTCTACAAAATGTAATTTCAATAATGTTTACTTCTTGCCAACTTTTGTCAAGTAACGATATTTTTAGGGGTTAATTACTAACTTAAACTCACGCTCATTATTTCGACAGAGATTATCAAAAACCACTTTGCATGATCCTTAAGTTCTGTCTAACTTACTTCATATTTATTGTTCTTTTTATACGTGGCCGTTTGCATTTTATTCTATTATAGTCATTATTATATTTAGTATTTTGATCTTCTCATTTCAGAAGGCTACCATTTTGGAGGGTTCCAATTTGTTGATTTAATTAATATTAAAACAATGACTGCTAGTATCTATAAGCAGTAAACAAATAAACTAACTTTTTGAATCGTTGGAATAAGTTAATAAAAAGACCCTTAAACCTTTTATTACAGATGGAATACGCTGATTCTAATAGTTATATACTAGAGTTGATTTTATGAATAAAAATACTAAGGGAGAAATAAATGTTAACGCGATGATGGTGAAAATCAAAGTATATTTTTTCAGTTACTTTTTACACAAGTCGAATATCAGAAACAATATAAAATCAAACGGCGAACACAGTTTCCTAAGGATAGAAAAGAGTTCCTCACACTTTTTAAGGACTAGTTGCAGGTTATTTTCCAGAAAAATGTGACTGCACCTTCGTACATTTATCGAAAACACTGACGTGACCTAAAATGCAAATGCAGTATGAAACCTATTTTCCCGACACTCACTTTGCTCTTCAAAATCTCGGAGCTAAAAGCTTTAGGTAGTACCCAAAATACAGCAAGAAGAGCTTTAGTAACAGTTTATAAGAACTTCTATCAACGTCGAATTCTTTTAATTGATTCGGTCTTTTGATTACTTATTTATTTAATTACTAAAATTATGTTTTTGATATTCTTAACAAGATCTTTATCCTGTTCATTTGAAGGCCTGATTTGGATTTTAAATTATAACATAAAATTAAGCTCTTCACTACTTACTTATATACACTCTTATCAGTATAAATTAATAATTAATGGTGGTAAGAGTGGTAATAGTAGTATGTACACTAGTATTAAAAATGAGTATTCTCTAATTTTAAGATAATGACTTATTGACAGTATATGAATGTGAAAAAAACAAGCAGAATGTCACATATTTTGATCCATTATAAAATTGATAAAATAAAATGCAAAGCTTGCAATGTTTCAGGAGTGGTAGCTTATGACGTTATGACTAAGTAAATATTGCTTATATATTCGACGTCACATAGTTTCCACTCTATGTTTCGTCATTCGATATTTTAAAAGCAAAAGAACAATCATTTAATTTATCATTGACTTCAATCCACGTGTCTATTCAGGTTGCCTACAAAGTTCGGCCCATAATTATGATCGAGTAGTAGTCGAGTACTCTTTGTAACGAGTCCAGTAGCCGTTTGAACCAAATATGTGTGCTCGCTGGCAAACATCGATTCTGCATCGATGAATGCACGCGTTGAAATTACAGTGTTATCTAAGCCGCGTTCTATTGTCATAACATCGACTTCTATTGCCGTTTTGATATAATAAATGTGTTTCTAATCTGCTATTTATTCATCTCCTCGACTAATGTACATGGAGGTCAGATATTGTTAAATAATATAAAGTACTATACTTTTACTAGAAGCAGTTATTACTTTTGGTATATGCAGAGAAGATATATTGTTTCTATGTATTTTTTTTTAAAAGCGCTGTGTAAACGTCACCAGACATTATAAATAATTGTATCAATCATAAAAACAGCATAAAACACGAATCAAACATTACAATTGGAAACAGCAAAGCAAAGCAATTAATCATCAACAAGAAACTTCGTCCGCTAATTATCACAGGCGAAAAAAATATGAGCAACGCGACCGTGATACAATACTTAACATCAGTCAAGTCGCAAACAAGATTACAATGTAATCAATCAGGCGACGAGAAGATGGAAGCAATTAATCAACTGTTGTCGTACTCAGACGAACTGACACTGCAGCCTTCAGGCGCTCTACCGAACTTCCTATTCATGATTTTTCGTGACAAAAATCAAATCTGATTTTCTTTTCCTTCGAACAGCTGCTTTTTGGGATTGATGTATTGAGCTTGATATTGATGGCGTAGCATTTGTTTTTAAATGAAAATATTAAAGAATCTTTTAAAAGCATAGAAGTCAGTTTATTCAAATACAATGTGATTTTTCAGTGCGCCAGATCTTTTTTCATATTAAAAAGATCAAAATCCTTAAAAGGATTATTACTTCATTTGCATTTTAAGATTATACAATTTTAAAATTATTTATATGCATCAAAATCATATCATTATTGAAGTTTCGACATGAATTATGGATACATATTTAATCGACGATAATTAAATGTTTCCACAATAACCAGCACTATGTACTTTGTTATCCATTGACACATATTTTTCCTAGATTTTTACATTAATTTTATGCGTGTTAAGATTCTATTTTAACATATATATCATCGATATATATCGATATGTATCCATGTAGAAACAAATTGCGACCGCTATCACAAGCTCAAAGATGTTGTAAGCAATTTTATCTTTCATTTCTCCCGCGTACTATAAAATAGAACAATTTAAAATAGAATCAGGCTAAAAGCTGTAACGAAGAGGATGCTAGCTGAAAATATAACGACGAGGCAGGCAGCGCCGAAAATCGAGAACGTCAGGTCAGGTTGTATGTCGCATCCAGAATAATCAACTTTTCCTTTTGCCAAGTAAATATTAAAACGTAGAAGGAAATTCGAATTTTGTAACTAACAGCAAAGGCTCAGTGGGTAAAACACCGCTTATCCTGCAGAAGATGATGATTGAAATCCCGGGTCGGGTCTAAAACAATTTGTCTTTTCTAGATCATGGTTGTTAACGGTTATTTATATTATTATGTTATGTTACATATGATAGACCTGACCCCTATCACGTGAGTATACTGTCCAAGCAAAAAGCTCTGAACACCAGATGTCAATTACACGAGATGTTTTCTGAATATTTATTAGTACCTCGGCCAACCCCTTCGGCGAAATATGGCCTGAACGTTTAAGTTTGAGTTATTTCATAAAGTAAGCTGCTGCCACAGGTTTGAAGGTAGAGCTACCTTTAGCAATAGCTATAAGCAATAGTTTTCAGCCAACTTTCACAGTGTATTTAATTTTAGTCCAAACATTTGATTACAAATAATACGTCTCTTTTGACTAATCGAGCACACACTGTTTGCTCACATCGAATGTGTGTATTGGTTACTTAAGCTTGGTCAATATCTGTGCGGCATTTAGGACATTCGCTTTGGCTCCCCACAACTTTAGCTACTATAACGAACTTACTGGAAGTAAATGACTGTGAACTTCGATAAGTTGCCTTCACTCGGCTTTCGAAGGCACCATTCCGGAATTGACGGAACTCCTAAATAGACGAGGTTCTGTGAGGAAAAGTTCTTCACAGAAATAGTTGAAACTCTCTACCAAATATGAACTCCAATTTTAAGTTGCAGTTCCTTACTTTGTGTTTTATTTTAAAGATGAATTGAGTGCATTGATCGTTTTATGGACTTAAAATTTTTTATTTTCTTATTGAAGCTACTAATAAATTCTGAATAGCAAAAATTTTATAGTTTTTACTGTATATTTATATCAAAAAAACAAGTATCTCATAAAATAAAAATCTTGTTACCGGAAATGTTTTTGTGTAAATATTCAACACAGTATATAAATATTATTTCAAAAAATAAACCTGAGTTGTTAACAGAATTGAAACAACAATAATATTTTATCAATACCCAAAATTCGGCCAACAAAGAGAGAAACTAATAAAAGATATTTGCTTTATTGTTTTCGGTATAATGAAAATACGTCATGGAGTGTACCGGGCCACCCCCTGTATTAACTTGACCCGCGGGTTGTGCTCCGGAGATTTATGGCTTGTGAATAAATTTTGAGGTCGCTTCTAACAAAGGCCAGTACAACTTAGTGTGACTGTGCTGTGTGACAGTCTATTTATTCCTTTACAGCGGTTTCGATTGAAATCGGTTCATTAAAGAAATTTGAATTTAGATTAAAATCTGGGTTTGTTTCTAAATCACTTTGTTTTTAGCCGTAAATCCAAATTAATCGTTTTAAAATGAATACACTGAAACGATTTATTTTGATTAGTTAACATTTGAAAGGTTTACTGAAAGTAATGTGGTTCAACGTTTTCATACATAAGTTTAAGACCTCAATTATAAATTAGTTATATATAACATTTACAAAACTATGCATTTAACAATGCTATTGTATAAAACATTGCCTGTGATTGGATGAGAGAGCGACACAATTTTATTTATACGCTTATTGGCCGAGATGACGCTCATATTATTTCAAAAACCAGTGTAAAATATTAACCCGGTAAATTCCCATCTGTCATAACTGAAACTGTAATCGATTCAGGTCTCGGGTCAATGACTGCAACCGGTTTATAAAAATATCTGGTTGTCAAACTCTGTTTTTGACTCTAACTTAACCTTTTTAATGATTATGCTTACACACTTCCCCTATTAACACGTTAACCAAACCGTAAATCAAAAAGATGCTATAGTTTTTAAATAAATAATTTTACAGGCACATCCCCCGATAGGGTTCGCTTCACATAGTACACACCACCGCACTGTGAATGATTTATTTGCCTTCTAAGACACATATGCATAAAAAAGATGGTTTGCACAAAATCACACGAATATACTATATGATCTTTGTTTTTTCTGATGCAATATCCGAAGTATTTGAAAATTATTATAATGTTCAATCTGTAGAAACATAGTAAAATATCCTATATTTTCGGAATATTCGGTAGTAATATAAAAGCATAACTGAGACTATAGTTCTATTTCTGGGTACATTAAACATCTCTGAGACAGGGCGCTGCTCACAGATTGCACCACAGTTTCACAGTGCGACAGGTAATTTATCTCTACTCTTATAAGTAAGATGTCTTATCTCGCGAACTATTTCCAAAATGTTCTCTGCCATGATAGAAATTCATTGTTTATTTTAACAAGCTGATATTATTTAAAATCACCTATTTGTATAATCTATATAATATAATGTATCATCCTAAATGAGAAGAGTGTCAGAGTTGACAGTTTCTCAGGTTTCAAGTCATTAATTAATATTTATAATAGAAAAAATGAATCTGTTTTCGTAATACTATTAAGTAATAATAAATAATCCTTACCCATTTCTTGCTGTGGTTGTCGTAAGTAACTAAGGTTATTGGGGCCTTTTGAGTGTTTTTGTGGGTGATGCGGTTGGAGATCCCATCGCGAACAATTTTTATTTTTATTTAACATTTCATTTTAACCAATTTATACCAAACTTCATATCTCAAACATATAGTGTCTCCGTATCACTACCAATTAGCATTCTCAAATATGAGCAGTAGCGATAAAGAACAAGTTAATCCTGGTAGCCGGATGCATTCAACAATGCGAAATGGAAGCTAGCAGTTAATTACTTAGGAATTGTCGGCTCAGCTCGAGGGAAGTTCCGTAGTGAGCTTCTAGTGATCGCTTTCATAAACCTGCTTGCTATCGCGTTCGAGCATATTTCCTGTTGGATGACGTCATTGAATGTTGACGACAATTGATATGTAACTACCGCTGAAGTTTCGTGCGCTTCCTTATAGATTGAAATTAGTTGCTCGTAGTTTATGATCTAAAGGTATTAAATACTGCTATAATTCAACTAGTTTGGTTGTCCAAGTATGAGTCATTGTGTGCTAAGCTGTTTGATATAGCAATATGGTATTAGTATTATAATCAAATAGATAATAATACAATGGCTTGCCAAAATATGAAGAAATAAAAACCAAAGCAGACTGATAACTTTATTTTTCAAAGCGCTTGAGATTGCTATAGTGGATTATTTAACTCATAGTGGACCGTTGCATCCCTTACTTTTTCAATACTCTTGGAACCAAACTCACAAAAATTTCTATTTTTTCTTATTGAAAAACTATCAAAAAGTAGGAAATAATAAAAAATAAATTAATTCTTTATATGAATACCATAAACATGTCACTACAAACTGTTTTCTATTCATTACAGTTAATTTATAGGTCCCTAGTGTTAATACAATTTATAGCTGAAACAAATAAAACGAAAATTAAACAAAGAGATGGCACGGATCTCTTTATAGTTTTCCGACGCGAAAAAAGATCAGTTATAAGTTTGCATGATGAAAGAAAGATATTAGTGTAAATATCATCCAGTAGGGCAGCCATCTCACAAATAATTCAATGTAACACGAACGATAAAAGTAGAGCGAGTGCTCTACAAGAAACTACACGGTGCAGACTTTTCGGGTGATAAATTCTAAGAAACGTCAAGAATACCCCGAGACGTATTCACGAACGTCGCTTTATCGGGAAATATTTCATACCGACGACGCTTACGATGATTTATGCATATTATGAAATAACAATTCAATTCGATTCATAGCTTACTCGCAGTGCTAAGCTCGGTATGAGCACGATTTTGTATTTGTGTTTGATAAGCCGTGGCATGAATCAGCTTTAATATTTTCCGCACATTTTCCTAATTTATTAGCTTCAACGGTAAATCCGGTGTAATCCACCTTTATCTCTTTGCAGTAGAAGAACCGTGTTCTCTTACATTGTACTTGAAACAGAAATAATATTCTCGGAGCATTTATCAAGGGAAGTAGATTAGATGCTTAGTGCTGTCAGTTTGTGTGTTGTGCTACGTACGTCAGTTTTCATCACGGCAATGGAATCTTGATAAACCCTTGCTTGATTTAATATTTGATATTACGTCTGAGCTAATGTATGAGTTTATGTTAATGGCAACACAATGAAATGTGTTTTAACTTCTATCACATGTACTGTAATAATATTTAGTGCATCTTGATTAGTTATGTAAGGTTGTATTAATAACTGAAGGGTGTTATAAGGGTGGTGGGTGTGTAGTGCTGGAATAGAATGTCCCTAGCCCTATCTACCCACGGGTGTCGTGAGAGGCGACTAAGGGCTTTTTTGTGGTTTTTGGACGATGGATGAGGTTGGAGACCCATCACAAACGATACTTTATTTCTACCATCTTGTCCCCTGTCAACTTCCAAATGTGGCTGAGGAATTTTTTGTTCTGAAGCTCTGGCTACCCCTTTTTGGGATATACGGCCGTGAGAATAAGTATGTATGTATGTATTATAAATAAATGTGTCTGAGGAGCGAGAAACTAAAACTGAAAAATAGACACCATATTTTCTGTATTAATTATATTTTTATAGATAGATACCACAAAACGGAAAAGCATAATTTCAATACCTATCAAGACTACGATTTTGTGTAGCAATTCTCGTATTCATTGGCTACGCAACGACTACAATTTAGCGTAGCACACATACCCGTAAACTTTGTTTTTTAATTTGTGTGTAGGTAAATAAAAACAATATTCAGTATCAAATTTTCAAGAGAACAGTTATTTAAGTGATTTATCTAAATAGGTACTTCAGCTGCGTAGTGTCGGCTTAGAAAGAGACTCGCCCATTTCTTCCCACGGGGGGTCGGAAGAGGCAACCTAGGCTGATGAAAAGAAAGAAAGAAAGAAAAAGCATTTAGAATAGAAAAGAATAGAATAACTCTTTATTACACATCAAACACATATTTACAAAAAATAATAATATGATGAAATAGTTTACAGTGAGGTACAATTGGCGGTCTTATCGCTAAAAGCGATCTCTTCCAGACAACCTTTGGAAGGTGAGATCGGTAAGTTAATTATTTGAGTAAATGGTAAATTAATTAATTATTATGTTTAATTGGTACACAACAAAAACACCGTACCAAATTAATACTAATCATATAATTTATGAGTTAACCCCTAGAAATGTAACTTGAGCCCTCTGGATTGTAAGCCTAACACACTCACTTCTGGACCACAGGGGCAGTTCTTTGACAAAATATACAGGCTGTCTCATTTAAATGTGTAAGTATGGGAAAGCGAAAAAAAATTAAAGTCTGAACAATATATTTAAGATAACATATCGTCGGTTCTAGTGAAAAGAAAAATTACAATCATACATTTAAATAAATCGAATCTTCAGTTCGGCAATCGAACCCGGAACTTTTTGAAAATAAAAATACAGCATTTCTATTTAGATACCTATCGATGGTATAACTCGCAAGTAGGAAATATTACCACTCTTATGATACTTGATATTGAAAATGAAATATATCAACATATCTTTTTATAATTAATATTTGTAGTTAATTTATCAAGGCAGCTAACGGTGAGCTTAAGAATCACGAAAAAACTCACATAGCTGAGCTGTATTAAGTCGTATGACAGTGTATTTATATAAAAAAATCGGTTTTCAAGTTTCAAGCCTATTGAGGCTTGCCCTATTTCGGGGATACACTGTTTAAGCAAAACATGGGATTCCGGACACTTGGTGTCAGATAAGTGACATGACTTTCAGAAGTTTTGAGTACCTGTGGCTCCCCTTCGGGTATTTACAGCGTGAACTTTAAGTTTGAGATGTGAATTTAAATACTCTGAAATATGACACTATAAAAAAATACAACATTCGCTGCAACAAGAAATTTCTAAGTAAAAAATAACAAATAATCAAAATTTAATATGTCTTCCAGAAATAAATGATCGGGTCGTTACTATGTAGATTTCAATCATAAAATCATTCCATTACGAGTAGTTTGTCATGCAAGCTCATCGGATGTCAGTTATAATGAAATACTCGGCTACGCGCGTATTTGGCCACATCGATCAGACAGCTAAACCTACCCCTAATATTGACATAGCGACAGAAATGCTGACAGCCCACAAATTAAAATCAAACACAAATAATTGGTTAATGAGGTTTAGAATAAGCTTAATTATTCTATCGACGACGTTAAAATGTTCGCACTACTATTAAACTCCACGTAGTGTAGGTTTTACTTTTTAGATTATAGAAAAAAAATAGGGTTATACGTTAAAAGTTAGTTATCTATGATTTGGTTTTTGATGCCATATAATTTTAACATTTTGTAGGCATTGCTCCTATTTTCAAAATGGAAAACCTATTAGTGGCGATTTGCGAATACAGGCTTTATAAATTTTTATGCTTTATATACAATATTTCATGATATAATATTTCATGATATTGTATTTGAATATAAAACTACTTGGCACAACTCTCTGCCTACACAGTGTGATGAAATTTTATTATATTCCACGATGACTGTGTATGCTCGTGTAACAAATAAGGGATCGATTCAGATGTTAACAGTTAGTCACGTAACGAAAAAAAAATTGTAGGACCAAAAAAACAATGTATTATTTTAATAGTGAAAAAGTTATCTCTAAATTCTAAGTTTTTTTATCATATACTCTTAGGAGATCACGAGATTCCCTAAGGGATTGTAAAACTATGAATATAAAGACACATAATAATAAGCATAAACGTTCACGCCGAATATCCCCGAAGGGGTTGGCAGAGGTACTAATACTTCTGAACATATAGACACTTATTTTAATATAAAGGTTAAAATAGTAGTTTTAAGTATCTGTAAAGACTTTATTTTGAATAAAAACTTTAGGTATAGATTTTAAATTTTTGATTATGTTTGTTAGAAAAATGAAAAATCAGGCCGCTTTTGTGAAATCTAAGTAACAATAACGAAATTTCAATTCAAAATACAGATTATCAAAAGAAGATAAGATATATCTTTCATAAGATGTTTTTTTAGGCTCTGTGCACTATGATTCCGAAAAAATATCACAATTGTACTCTAATGGACTTAAAAAATGTGTGTTTATGGGCTCCTTATAGGTTGTTCTTACAACGAGACACCTTTAGGATCCGAAATCCACCTTTAGTTAGAAGTATGTTTCTTTTGTACAGTATAAGTAGAATACTATTTTTTTTCTTTTTGTTATTTTGTTTCTTTCCAACATGCGATCAGTCGTTGGACTATAAGCAGTTCTTTTGAACGGTATCGTGGCTTTCTGGACTGGCCTCTCCATTAATAGACTGTCCTTCATTGATTTTATATTTTATTTAACTTTGACTATATATTATCCCAGATGTGGCTTCGTTTCAGGCGTCGCGTCATTTCTGGCTGTGTTAGTGACCGCGCCAATTCATTTTCATGATTTGTAATCCTGTCTCTGTAGGCTTTTGTAAAGTGCTTGACTTCCTCTTTCACGGTAGGAATTTCTAAGTATGTATGTATTTCCTCAGTTTTTGTAAACCAGGGAGCTCTTGCTATGGTCCTCAGTGCGTTGTTTTGGAATCTTTGCAGTATTTCAACATTGCTGTTTTTTGCCGTACCCCACAACTGTATACCATATGTCCAAACAGGTTTTAGTATGGATTTATAAATAAACAATTTAGCAGTCTTGACTGCGGGCCGAGCAGCCATTGTAAAGATCTAAAACGGTAGTTCAACTCATCACGTTTTTTCTGGATGTGTGTTTTCCAGGTTTGCCTCCGGTCAAGGTGAAAACCTAGGTACTTTACAGAATCTGTGTGTGGTAAGTGCTCATTTCCAAATTTGATCCCCGGACAATCTTTCCTTCTTAGGGTGGAAGTGATATGATTGGATTTAGCGGCACTAGCCTTGATTCTCCAACTCTTCATCCAATCATGTATCTTGTTAAGATGTGTTTGCAAAGTCGCTGAAGCTTGCTCTGGGCTTTCACTTGAAGCTAGTACAGCAGTATCATCTGCAAAAGTTGCAGTCATCACTGTTTCTGACACAGGAACATCACTGGTGTAAATAATATACAATGTCGGCCCTAGGACTGATCCTTGTGGTACCCCCGCTTGTATATCATACATGTCGGAAACAGAATCGTTTATTTTAACATAAAATGACCTGTGTTTAATGTATGATTTCAGTAACAGAAACATATTATGAGGTAGGGTCTTCTTGATTTTAAATAGTAGGCCATTATGCCAAACTTTATCAACCGCCTGTTGCACATCCAGAAATACGCCACAGCAATAAAGCTGTTTTTCCAGTGCATTTCTCACTTCTTCACAAACTCTGTGTACTTGTTCCACTGTTGAATGATTGCTTCTGAATCCGAATTGATGTTCTGGGATTAGTTTCTTATCTGCCATACAAGTTTTTAACCGCACAGACAGTACCTTCTCGAAGACTGAGGACTGGTAGCAGACTGATTGGTCGGTAGGAAGACGTAAGATGTGGGGGTTTGCCTGCCTTGAGTACCATTGTTATTTAGGACACTTTCCAGATGTTCGGAAAATACCCAGTTCTCAATATGCTGTTGAAAATAATAGTTATGAGGGTTATGACTTTCTTTGGCAGTTCTCTTAATACTTCAGCGGTTATAAGGTCAAAACCAGACGCCTTCTTTAATTGTAGGTTCTGGATCGTCCTACGTACTTCAGAAGGGGTACAGGCTGTCAAAGGTGGACTGAGTTGTGGATCACTTTCCAAATAGTCGCTGACTTCTTCATCTACAGTGTCTGATCCGAGGTCTTCCTTAGGTTTAAACACATTTTTCAGAAACGCCGCGTAAGTTTCAGCTCTCTCTGAGTCTGTCCTAGCCCAATTTCCGTCTTCGGTTTTAAGTGGGTACTGAGCAAGTTGGGGCTTTAGTGTGGATTTAACAGTTTTCCATAAAGAATATTAATACTATTTTATTTTACTTATTTAGCACCAGTACCAATTAGCTGTGTAGTGTCTTAGTGGTTTAGAATAGCACTACTCCATTTCTTCCGATGGGTGTACGTAAGAGGCGACTAACATATTTGGGGTTTTTAAGGGATTTTTGTGCGTTGCGGTTGGAAACACCAACAACCTTTATTTCACCATCTTTTCCCCACGCAACTTCCAAAAGTGGCTGAGAAATTTCTTATTTCTTAGCTTTGGCTAACCCTTGAAGGGATTTATAGAATATGCATGTAACACCAGTTTTTGTAGCACAAATCGATATTTAATTTATCCAGCATTTTTTTCAAAACGTGGAGATTGTATGAAACCCACTGCTGTGTAGCATGCACATAAAATAGCACTACTCCATATTTCCCCGTCGGTGTCGTACAAGAAAACTTAAGCATTTAAGATTTTAAGCGATGCGGCTGGGTATTCAATAAAAATAATACTTTATTTTCACCTTAATAAAATACCAAAAATGGGTGCTTTCGAAGCTGTAGCTACTCCTTTTTAGGATTCATTGTCGTGCCTATAAGGGTAGGTTTATTAAATCTACTATCTGACGATAAGCAAACACTTCAATAAATATTAATTTTTAAAATCTTGGATTGAAGATTGCGATAGTGTTTTAGAAAGATAAAAATATATTGAACTTTATATACATGAAACTTCAATTTTCCCGCAACAAAGATGAGAAAACACTTGAACGTTTTAACACACGAATACACGAAAGATATCGCCTCTATAAACTTGCGATCCAACAATAGCTTCTTAGCAGTCTTAATCGTTTACTGCTGTCTAAGCATTCGTGGCGGTGCGCTCATAAACTTAATATTATCTTGAAACAACAATGTGTCACCAACTCTTGTCTAAAACATATTGAAGTACTAACTTTTGCTGTGGCCTCCTTAATGCGAATTTCCATTAGGTTCTACTTGTAGCAGACATGTAACTTTGTAATTGCCATAACATCTTGCGAGCATCATTCTAAGTAGGTATATCAATTTACCAGATTCACTTAATTGGATTTGCTAAGCGATTCGTGTTCGTAATTTATTTAAGTAATTATTTAATGTCTACGTTCTGATACCTTGTTGTGACGAACGTTGATTTGTGTAATTTATACTTGTCAATTTGAATGAGTAAATGAGTTTTGAATAGTTAAATGGGAAAAGTCCTTATCATGTTTCATATTGAACAGGAAATAAAAACAAAGTTTTATGCCAGTAACCAAAAGGTTCCTTCATTTAAATTTGGTGTAAACAAGCTTATTAATATGTTTGTTCGTTACAAATATCACTTTCTTCAAAATTCAGCCTTATCAAATGCTGCCTGTGGGATCAAATACTTTTGATTCTTAGGTTACGCGGATATGGGACGTTAATTTTTTTCATAACTTTATTTCTTTATTCTACCGAATCCTGCGGCAAAGTAATAATCAAAATCATGTATGTATCAAAGGATGTATGGAAAGAGCAATAAATAAATGTGAGAGAAACAAAAGGTATTTGTTAGGATCGTACAAAATGGTGATCAAAAGCCTCTACCTATCCCAATGGATTTAAAAGACGTTATTATAATTAAGTAAGTAAGTAAGTAATATGTTGAGCGAAAACTAGAAATGGATATTGCGAGTTATTTTATTTGAATAGATTAACGCTAGTCGCTTTAAAAGTAAATATAAAGGCTTTAAAAGCATTCATGTTTTAAGTATTAGGGTAATATGGCTCGCAATTAACGTTTTAATATACGCTTCCACTGCACTCTCGCGAACGAGGAAATTGCTGATAAATTATCACGTTTGGTGGCTATTGGTTGCCGTTTTATATCCACATTTTTGTGTCACTTTTTAGTGAAATAATAATTATTTATCTGCCTTTTCTAACGACTTTCGAACTAATTTGAAGGAGTTTCAATAATTGTGAGACATTTTCGTTCTTTTATAAAAAACTAGCAAAGTAAAGTATAGTGCTATTTTAACCCAACACTGCACATAAATTTGGAACGTGTGACCCATATTTTCCGCGAACTTCATACTTTGATAAATAAATATATTCCTCTTAATTTAACGTAAACGAGTTTACCACTTGGTTGAGTTTTATCACCTTTATATTTCTGATTGGTTAATCTTTGTCACAGAGTACATCAAATAGCTTTGCCCGTAATCGTAACTCAACAGCTAAACCGATTTGTCAGAAAAACGCCTCTCCGTGTACACAGCAAACACTGCGGAAGGGCACGGTTTGCAAACACGACATTTATCAAAAATACTTTAATCCGTGTATACACGCTGGATTTACACATTGCTGTAATAAAATTTGATGAGTGAGAGGATTTTGGTATTAAATGTTTTTTGTGCAATTGTTACATTGTTTAATTTAAATCTTTTTGTTCATGAAAACCTCATGTGGGGATTATTACTAATAGATAAAGGAAAGAAAAACTTCAACACATGCGGAAATCGGGGGCGTACACCCGAGGTCGCGGGTTCGATTCCCGCCTGTGCCGAAGATTTTCTTTCCTTTATTTATTTGTTATATTGTTTTTTTTTATTTGTCTACTGCTGTACTGTACATCTTTTTCACCTACCCTTATCTGAATACAAATAATCATAGAGACTTTGGTGGTAAAATAAAAAAACACTTTGTTAATTCAAGAAAATTTTGGTGATGGATTTAATATAAATAAACGGTAAATGAAAGTATAATTATATGAAATGGCATAGTAAAATACACTTAAATGATAGTCATTAGTTGAAAGTGGTTAATAGTTCTTTAAAGTCTGAATTAGTTTAAACCCAACAAAAGAAGACCATTGTATGCCAAATAAATTTGCCCAATTTTGTTTAAGAATAGCATTTTTTTTCAGTGGTAAAGTTTATTTTCGCTATAATATGCTTATATAGATAGATCAACCGAGAAATCTCAGTGGGTAGAACTCCGCTTATCGTGCAGGCGACGAGGGTTCAAATCCCAGGTCCGGCCTACACCAATTTGTCTTATCTAAAGTCATAGGTGTGGTTAATTTATCATGGTTGTTTAAGGTGACATATCTATGTAATTAATATTGTATAGGAAAAAAACTGTCCTACCTTTGCATTACAATAATATCATGAAGCGTAATGCCCCAACATCGACCCTTTTTCTTTGTCCTGGTCTTTACATTAATAAATTTTTGGATGGTGGGTATATTATTATAACAGGTTATAATATCCATTGCAGGTTACAAGGGATTTCAATCCAATCATATATTTAATTATACATATGCGAGGTACCATTCCAAATGGTCTAACGCTAGGTTTTATGAATTTCAGAGTAACCACATTTTCTTTGGGCAGTGTAAACACGTGATAAGGGGCAGGCCTATCGCTGTTTTGTACCAATACACAACTTAGCAAAGTGGGTTTCCTCTTTATGTTTTCCCTAACCGTTAATAACCATGATAAATTAACCACCCCACATCCAACCACATCATCTACACGATAAGCAGTGTTCTTCCTACAAGCTACCACGGTAGCCAGGTGACAATGTCAATTAATATTCAGAAGTATATAAATCCTTTGCCAACCCCTTCGGGGATATACGGCATAAACATTTGAATTTATAAATTTGAAGTGACGGCATGGAAAAAATTTAGCCGTACCACAGTCCCGCACTAATCTATTGCGGGAATACCCCCTTGTCAGAGCACTAATTGCTTTGAGTAATTTTGCAGTAAGTGTGGATATTTTTGAAGATCATCACAAAGTTGTTTTGAAATATTTATGTTATAATAAGTAAGTAAGTATAAATTTAATATGTTAAAACATTATGAAAATTTTATACCAAATAAAAATTTATATCAATACCTGTAATTATTATGTTTTTTGAAATATAAATAAATAAATTTAAAGACACAAGATAAGTCAATAAAGTATTTAACAAAATATGAACCCAAACATTATGATTTCACTGCATTTTATAAAAATGGCTCCACGATAAAAAAAATACTTTTCAAATATTCCTTTCCTGGAGAATCACTTGCATACGTGGTCGAGTAACTAGAAAACTACACCAATTAAGAGCAGATCCCTTTTACCAACACGCTAAGGACATACATACATATAATTACGCTATACATCCCAACAATGAGTAGCCAAAGCTTTAAATTTAAATATTCCTCAGCCACTTTTGTAAGTTGTGTGGGAATATAAAATAAAGGATGGTTGATAGTGGGTCTGGAACCACATCGCTTAACAATCAGTTAAAAAGCCCCAAAACCTGAAGGTTCTATTGACTTACTTGTATTTTAAAAATACTAGTTTAGTGCTATTCTTAGCTGACCAACAAGTCCATCACAGCTAAACCTAAAAATTGCTCATAATAAAACTTTGAGGTTGAAACAAAGCCCGCACTCGACCGGGCGAATGTTGCTACTTCAACGTTTTACTTTAGCTGCTGGTTGTAAACTAAAACAATGTCTGATTGCAAAAGCTAAACCGCTTTCAACCGCACTGCAATATTGAAAATCACAAACTAGATTCGCATGAATCGTCTTTCATTGATTAAACTTTAAAGCAAAGATTAATCAAAACGACGAAGAAATTACAATCCAACTTAGAAATACTATTTCTCATGGAGCTTTCTTAATTATCTTCTATTTTTAATTCACAACCCAGTAGTGGAAATTGAGTCTTGGCGAAATTAAAGCGAGAGAAATATGTTAAATATGAAGCTGAATTAATTTCAGTAAATTGCCGAACATTTCGAAGTTAACAACCACACGCCAGTTTAGCTTGCCATAGAATAACTACTTTAATTCGAAATTGGATTTTAGTACCTGGTCCATACGTCGAATTTTCCTCTGACATTCAACTGACTTTAGAAATTTGTGTTAGAAATTTCGTAATTTATTTAAATTGTTTATTCACGGACACCATTATATTTCCAGAATTCCAAACGATGTCTTGATTATAATATTATTTTATTTATAATATTTTGTTGAGTAATTGTGATGGATTTTGGATTCATCCTTATTTCATAATTTAAACCCTTCTCGTATTATATTTTATATTATTACTTTTTTGCTCAATATACTTGTTTAAAATACGAATGATACACGGAAAGTATGCGGCAATCCTGATTTACTGTCACATTATCGTTAGCATAATAACGAAACAGCTGGTCTCTTTATATTTTTATACAAAAACGTACGAACGACAGTTTGAAATGTTTTGTTTACGACTTGTTCGTGATAAGGCTCCCACATTACTCTTTTATGTCGATGTAGAATATTATATAAGGTCTTTTTTGCGTTGGGAAAAATATATATTCAATTCTTGTAGAAAATACGAATAAGAATACTCTTTTCCTTAAAATTTATACTGCTTCATTAAATTCATCTTATTTCGATGCATAAGTTTTCAATCTTGAAAAGGTTTTTAAGTTTCAGATAAAAAAACTATTCAAATAAATATTACATAAGGATCAACTGATAAAATTAAATAGATTCACAGAATTCAAAAATAAGTTATAACAACCTTAAACAACATAAAATAAAAAAAGTTAGTGTCATAAATCCACCTAGTTATTGTGTAAGACCCCTATCATAAAAAAATTAACCATTAATAAACGTGTTAAGAAATATTAATGAAAATATGAAGAAAAACTAACTCCGCAATAGTAACACAGTGAGATTAATGCCTCGTCCTTTACCCGGAGAGGTGTAATGGCGAACAGCACTCTGCTCTATGTTGTAATGACTCCATTGCGCATTAAATGAAAACGAGTGGCTTATCTTGTTGCTGCTAACTCACTCGGCCTCTGCATTTGGGTCCTACAACTAGGAATTATTCGGTGGTGTTAAACCAGATTTATCCAGTGTTGTCGATTTTTAAACAAACTTATATGGTAGCTTTACAAGTAAGTTATATAAGGAACTATTAATGAAGATATGTTTATGAGTCGGTGAGGGAAAACATCGTGAGGAAACCCACATGGCTGAGTTGTACTTAGTCATGTGACAGTGTGTTCGTACAAAACGGCGATAAGCCTGCCCACTATCACGTGAGTACACTGTCTATGCAAAACGTGGGTACTCTGAATACCAGGTGACAAAGTCACGTGATGTTCAGAAGTATTAGTACCTCTGCCAACCCCTTCGGGTATATTCGGCGTGAACGTTTATGTTATGTTATGGTATGTGTTTATACTTTTTTCTTTTGATTAAGATTTTAGAATCTCGCTAGAAGTTTGGCAACATAACCATGTACTTTTCTAAATGCTCCTCATATATTGGAAATAAATGTGTGAGAAAGTGAAATCTATACATACATACATCCCCGAATATTATACGCCAACCATCAGAAAAAGATTTTCCACCTGATAAATCCTCTATTATTCAACCAATTTTAGAAGTATTTTGTAGAAAATATTGCAACAGATTATTTTATTACATATATGTATTATATGTAATATATATTTTTTCACATAACACTTACAAAATAAACAATAAGAACAGCGCATGTGAACTAGCACAATTTAAAGACACAACAAAATAACCTTCTCTTTACGAAATAAATGGCGGATGATCCCTCGCAAAATGCTGCCTCATGTGTAAATAACAAAAGCTGTGCCATTATCTCGTCAGCAGAACTAGTCATGTGTTAACATGGAGTATGGACTCCGCGTAAAAATTGAGGTTAAGTTGCAGGGTCAAGTGGGTTCGTCGGCGCTTCATGACAGTTTGCCTAATGAGATTATTAAAAGCCGACTCCGTGTGGCGCTAAGCCAAAGGCAGGGCCACATAACCGAATTTAAAATGTAACATACTATCTGAATATGCATTTATACAGACCTTTCCTAACGAGATTAGGTCCGTAAGCCACATTTATTTGTGCTGCTTGAATGCCTTCCGCTTGTCCCGCACGATCTTTATCAGAGAGGATTTTGTCTCCTGGGCTTTTCAGTTAGGCTTTGGTGCTTAGAACGCTGGATAAGATCGTACTTGGCTCTAAATTAAATAGAGGATTTGCTGAAACATGATTCGGATTTTAATCGGATTGAACGTTTAAAATGAGGTTCTTTCAATTAGAAAATAAGACATCTAATCAATCCATTAAGTTGATTAAATCGTAATAAACTTTTAACTTTACAGCATACGCTACTCATGAATTTTTAGAAGTGTATTTTTTACCAATGATTAATTTAAATGCTGTGTAGTGTCTGCTTAAAATAGCACTACCTCATTTTTTCCCATGGGTGATCGTAAGAGGTGACCGTAAGAGAGGGTATCGTGGCAAGAGATTTTCTTTTTCTGATTCTGAAGCTCTAGTTACCAATTTTATAGCCGGGAGTATATGTATGTATGTAATTGAAATATTTTTTACCCGACAAAGGCTTTTTACTGAAAAAGGCTTGAGATATCATAATGTACTTTCAATACGATTATATCTCTATGATCATTTTATACACTAAAACAGTACATTCTGACAAGTATCTGAAAAAAGCTCATGAGGTTTTATTTTCTTTGCAATTTTAAACAGACTTTTAGAAGCAAGATGTTCTAATTTGCTTGACTCTCCCAAACGTAGCCTTTCATGATATATATGATCTCTCCAAATATCTGGAAAGGAACTTAATTAAAGCAATAAATAATAGTGTCATGTACTCTATTATGTGTAGGGAAATTAGGCGACCCTTATAAATCTTTCATATCTGATTTTCCTTTCGTAACAGAAAGCAATAGTATAAATATAATATAGGTAATCGAACAGAGCTATTTTAATTAATATGCTAATCGTGTCTATGAACTTCAAGAACGTATTAATATACATGTTTCAAGTTGAAAGTTTTATTATTTAAGCCCTCTACAGAAATCTTAAGCTTATTGAGAAAGTACAATAGTTCTATATATATTTTTATTATTAAGATGACAAATAAATGATCTAATCTATCTCTTTCCAAACTAAGTTTATTATTTTGTTGCATTTCAATGGACTAACAATGCAAGTTTAATAAAACTAGTGGTCTAAATAAAATGGCCGTCCAGCCTCATATATGCATAATACTGTGGGTAATGTTCCTTCCATTGATTTAGTAAACCCTTTATGCATAATTTCATAAACATACATACAAACTCATGACTATACATTGAAAAAACACAGTTATCCTTAGTATTTTTTTTCATAACGTTTGCAATAATGACATGAAAAACTAATTAACTCATAAATAAATGGAAAGACTTTAACCAGTTTCGACGACGTGATAGCTCAGTGGCTAGAACACCGGTTGACGTGCAAGCCCGAATCCCGGCCCTACACCAATTTGTCTTTTCTAAAGACATATGTGTGGTTAATTTCTCATGCTTGTTAACGGTGAGGGAAAACATCGTGAGGAAACCCACATGGCTGAGTTATACTTAGTCATGTGACAGTGTATTCGTACAAAAACGGCGATAGGCCTGCCCCCTATCACGTGAGTACACTGTCCATGCAAAACGTGGGTACTCTGAACACCAGGTGACAATGTCACGTGATGTTTAGAAGTATTAGTACCTCTGCCAACCCCTTCGGGGATATTCGGCGTGAACGTTTATGTTTATGTATGTTATGTTATGTTTAACCAGTTTGGACTCTGTAATGTCATATAGAAACAAAATATTTAAACTACAAGCAACTTATGCCAAATCTTATTCTATCCAGCCATGTCTATACCCGCGTCGAATCGCTCAGCGAACATACGAAAGAATGCTGGTGGTATAGTGCTATTCTGAGCCAAAGAAAAAGCTTATATATTTTTTCTTTATTTACCATTATTATAAAAAAGGAGCTAAAACTGATTAATTTAAAATTTAAAATCCAATAATTGGTACCCAGGTTAACTTGGGAAATTCAGTCGGGAAAAGACCGTAAGGTAAGGGATGGTGGTAATAGGACTACAGCCAAATCGCCTATAAATCACTGAAATATACCAGTTCGTCACCTAATTCACCTAATAGGTGCTAAGTTATAGCTATTTTAACCCGATACTACACAACTTTAAGTTAATCAATTTAATATTGGTAGGTAAAAAAATATCATAGATCATATCAGTTATAACTCCTATACAACTAAGTCAAAACAACCCAGTGAAACTGAATTGCGATTAACAGGTATTCCTTTAATTTTGAAAAGAATATCCCAAGACATTTGTTAAAGCACATTTGTATTTTCTATGAGATCGAGAATGCATTATATTGGTGCAATTCCAATACGGAATGTAGATCCGTCAGTATTCCCGCCATTTTATATGGAAACACGACAAGCGTTTGACGCCGCGTGGAAATTCGTTCATCCCACAATGGCTGCGATTTCTGAGCTCTGCCGTAAAAACTGTAACGCTGGATGGCTTTAATCGAATATTGTACGCCTCTTTCGTTACGTTTTGCGTCTATTTATCTGCGTGGGAATCGCACTTTGTCTGGAGGATGAAAATTTAGCTAGCTTTTTGGGCGAAAAATAAAATGGACGTTCTGTTTTTTCTGACTAGCAAGTTTTGTTTGTTATTTTTTGGCTAAAAGGTATGCGGTATGTGTATTGTGGTATAATATAAAATCTGTAATCTTTTATTGTCAAATGCCTTATATTTGATAACTCTGCATTATTCAATTTTCATTTTAATAGTATTTTTAAATCTATGGCTTTTGATTCATGGGATATTTGTTTCTCAAACTCGATTTCAACTCAAACATTTACTCAGGAAATTACCGAAGGATAAACAGATTTATTAATACTTCTGAAGATCACGTGTCATATTGCCACCTGAATTTGTTTGCTCTCTTCTTTTACAACCTTGATGAGTTGGCCACAAAAAGACGTTCTGAAAGCCCGCATCAGGACTTGAATTCACATCTTTTGCAAGTGAAGCGCTGTGTTCTCACTGAGCGATCAAAGTTGTGTTTTTACCCAACAGCCTATATTATTATTATTTTACCTAAAAAAATATTTGCATGAAATGTGACAGAAACAAGTTTTAAAGTTAAATTTCGTAAAAAAGAGTTTTGAAAACTGTACTGTTAATGTTGTAGCGAATACGAATAAAAAAGGAATTAATGTATCGATTTAATTATGTACGTACTACAATTATTGCAAAATAAACAAGCGATTAAAACTCAAATTCATACTTATATTTGCTTCATAATCATTATTGTTATTATCATCAACCAATAGATTTCAACTGCTGGGCATAGGCTTCCTACAAAGATCTCCACAACGAAGGGCCATGCTCTGAACTCATTCATCCCACACGTGGCTGCCACCCCTGAACTAAGGTAAGCTGTAACCAGTTCCAATAGCAGGCGGTTCTATGACTCCTTGCTTCATTAATGTAAAAAAATAAATACTATGTTGTTATCTAAATATGCATTTAAAACAATGTAAGTTGTGATCTGAGTTATACTAAAAGAGGTTCCACCATCATCGTACTTCAAACAGATAAGAATTTTGTTACAAAAGAGTTAATAAAGTATTAACTGTTTTAATTTTCGTGTTAGGTCTGTATCGCTACGCTACCTTAACGAGAAACTCATTAACAAAGGACCTTTGTGTTTTCAGTTAACAAAGAAAATCGTTTTTATTATTTTATAATTCAGCTTCAAACTCCATGGTTCTTGAAAAAAAGTGAAAATACAAGTCCGTTTGACGGAACAATAACTTAAGTCTGTTTTTTCCTTGAAAAGGATTTTGTTACTAACTTTGTGATAAGATGCCTTTGTATCGTAAAAATATTTATAGATCAACTTGGAGCTAGAAGAGGCTTTTAAATATTCTTCGGCTACTTGGGTTAATCTATTCGTTTTTTACTGATTGAAGAAGATTGGGATTATAAAATTATTTTTTGCCAAACTACTTAAACTCTAAGTTAACTACAACAGAAATACAAAACCCATATATTTACAAGCGATCAAATTGAATTTTCTTTTATAACTAGTAATTGTTATTGAAAATTTAGATGTCGGTTACGCAAGCAGGTGAGATTTTAAAAGTAGGTATAACAATAGGTATATACATATACAAAGTGACAGCTCAGTGGATAGAACACCGCTTATCGTGCAGACGACTAGTGTTCTAATCCCGGGTCGGGCCTACACCAATTTCTCAATGTTTTGGTGAGGGTAAAATCGTGAGGAAACCCACATGGCTGAGTTGTACTTAGTCATGTGACAGTGTATTCGTACAAAGCGGCAATAGGCCTGCCTCCTATCACGTGAGTTCACTTTACAAGCAAAACGTGGGTACTTTGAACATCAGGTGACAATGTTACGTGATCTTCATGTAGGGTCAACTTCAGGGAGTGTGGAGGTTTTGAAGGAAAAACCCAAAATAGCGGTACACTTTGTATAATTTCATCTTTCACAACCACTTGCCGATACAACGGTCTACGGACAATTGCCTCACGCAAAACAGAGATCGTATATTTATGTCTTAAATCAACTGACAGTCTTATTAATAATAATATACTCAAATTTACATAATAATTATCATAACTCATTTATAAATAAATAATAACATTTTAGAATTTAACTTTAACGAAAATGATGGGTTTAATTACAATAATAATTTTAATTAGCATGAGCTGATTTGAAGTAAAGTCAAACCAGTATCTCATTATTCATACACGATACCACCACAGATAATATAATACTATACTAGATACCATTAATACTTATTAAACAGGTAAATAATATGATTACACAATAAAACTATACAGTTTATCAATTATAAATAGTATAAATTATACAGTATAATAGCAAATCATAGCACACCCATTATTATAAGCTTACATTCAGAAGTATTAGTATTTCTGCCAATCCCTTCGGAGATATTCGGCGTGGAAGTTTGAGTCTTTGAGTTTTGAGTATATCAATAATTAATTAATTCGTATATCTGGGGGTTCGGTAGTGCCCCCACCAAGTCGAATGCGAAGCAAACACTGCCGTACCATCCTTTTCTGGAACCGTTTCGCCGCATTTTCAGGGCCTCATTCAAGAACCTCTGCATAGGATTAAAACTGACAGGATTGACATCCTTAATTTCAAGTCGGTAGATCAATTAATTCCAAAGTTAAGCTACTGCAAAGTTTCGCATTTTCGACACGGACTGACTGATCATCAAAATAGAACTAGTACTTCCCATAGACCCAGAGAGCTAAAATTAAAAAAAATTAAAAATGTACAGAGGTAGATTTTAAACAAAAACATTCTGTAAAAACTAGCCAAGTCTCGATAGCGCTGCTGAAATAAATAAAGAATAAATAAAGGAAAGAAAAATTTCGACACAGGTGGGAATCGAACCCGCGACCTCGGGTATACGCGCTGGCAGCCATTGACACGGTGGCTCAATTGGCAGAGCGTCGGGGCGTATACCCGAGGTCGCGGATTCGATTCCCGCCTGTGTCGAAATTTTTCTTTCCTTTATTTATTCTTTATTTATTAGTTATAATCCCCACATGAGGTTTTCATGAACGAAAAGATTTAAATTATGTGATAGTTAGGCGTTTTCAACATTTGCATTCTATCTGAAAAGATGGACAAATGGCCTTCCGAATTAGTTAAAATTTGGAGGTAGGAAACGCAAACACTACTTAAACGTGTAAAAGAAATAAAGGATAGAAGAATTTCGCGCTGGCAGCCATTGACACGGTGGCTCAATTGGCAGAGCGTCGGGGCGTATACCCGAGGTCGCGGGTTCGATTCCCGCCTGTGTCGAAATTTTTCTTTCCTTTATTTATTCTTTATTTATTAGTAATAATCCCCACATGAGGTTTTCATGAACAAAAAGATTTAAATTAAGTAATGAAATCTCTAAAATAAGTGGAGCCAAGTCTAAGGTTCCTTACTGCGATTTTTTTTAACGTGACTTGGCCGTTGAACATTCTTGACACGTTTAGTTTGTACGAGTTTATTTACTAAGTTATTTGCAGATTTATTCAAATCTTCTAAACTTCTTTACCGATTATGTAGAGTCCATTTAACAACTTTTTGTGAATCTAATCTATCTTTATTTTTAGTTGTAAGAACTCTGATGATTATTTCTATGTTTCCCTTAAACTTTAATCATAATCTCCTAATTACAAGTCAACGACCAAGTCAAGTAAAATAAACGCAGTAAGGAACCTCAGACTTGGCTCCACTTATTTTAGAGATTTCATTACTTTTTAGAGATAAACAAGCAGCTCTATCGAGACTTGGCTAGTTTTTACAGAATGTTTTTGGTGGGATTCATTTTACACAAACCCAAAGGTTTGTATTCTATATTTGTATAAGTATTTGTAATACGTCTAAAAAATATTACACATCTCATACAACCTTAAAGATTAAAGAAAATCTCTGGTTACTATAGAAAATAATACACGGATCCACTATTATTAATTGAAACGAACTTGCTAAGGTGGCGTTAAGCTACTGGTTCTAATAAACAGAGCACCTGTCGTTCCGATAATCTTAAGGTAAGCAAGGTCCGTGCTCGAAAATGAATTTATAATTAAATGTATGATAGAAATTTGAAATGTTAAACGTGTAATTCCCGGAACCATTAAAATTAAACGACCTTCAAAACAAGAAATTATTTTACAGTAGCGCTATTTCTACAAAACACTTTGTTTTAATATTCAATTGACTTTTGACTGTGATGTTTTAAAAAAAAAGAATAAGAATAAGGTATAAACTACGAATTATTCATATGTAATAAATAATACATTTTAAATCACCTATAATTTATGCAACAAAAAATATTGTGTGTGAGGGTTTCAATCATGATGGAAAGGAAATCGTATTACGGTCTAAATATTTAATAACAGTTTTTTCGTCCATTACTTAGAACACCTACACATATATTTTCTTTTGCTTACTTAGTGTCTACGGAGCAAAAGAAAATATACGTGTAGGTGGACACTAAGTGTCTACGCATTTTCTTCAATGGAATCGGAATCTCAATGCTTTTAATTTTTTTAGTTGAAATCATTTATTTTTTTTAATTTTATTAGATTTTACAAAACTACATGCAAAACGTAGAAAAGCCCCGACTCATTTTATATCCCGCGAGTTTCGTAAGAGACGATTTAGTTGTGGATTGTTTCTGAGGTATTGGTGCTTTTTAAGTGCTTGTAGGGCGATGTGACGTGAGTCCCATCCAACCTTTATTTTACAATATCTTTTCGCTTTTTCAAAAGTGGCATCAGTACTCCTAATTCTAAAGTTCTGGCTATCCCTTTTTGGGATTTATAGCTGTGAATATAAACATGTATTATTTTTTTGAAAATGAAGCGTGATCAAATATGGACGGATAGACAAGAAATTGTATTTCTAACGCTGTTTTATCCTACCTTTAACTGTAACTTTACCAGCAAACATACTACAAGATAATTTGAGTATAATAATAGTAGCATTATTTGTGTTGCTCTGTTTTTGCCACTTGATATGGGTTAAATTAGGGTAATTAAATTAAATAATTTAGGTAAGTCTTCCATTGTTGTCCCTCTTGTCTTGACAACATATAACCTACGATACAAATAGAAAAAAAAATATAGGTATATGTCAACATTCAAACTTTATTTATATTTATTTTTTTATCAATGTGCATATTTTTATAAGATTGCGAAGTAAGTAAAATAGTGTGTTAATTTGTACGTATAACCTTTGATGAATTCGGACTTTACATGAGACTCACTTTAATCTCCAAATTACAAGAGAACAAGGAGTTCCCATCTCAATAGACTCATATTTGAAAAATAAGTTTACAGTACTCTGGTAGTGTTAGGTTTTTTTTGCAGGATACGTCTTAACGTATAAATAGTGACCATACAACGTACATAGATCCATTTACACGACGAATGTACTGCAAAAAAACGTGTACCGCTTATACGTTCAAATGCATACTCAACGGACTTGTCAAGCAAATCGAATGAACTTTGAGGTATTCGGTTCGCAGTGGCATATGGTATAGCTTTGTCTACTTGTAAATACTGCAGCTATTCGTTTTTTACACGAATGAAAATTTACCGTGTGAAGACACGGGTGATTAGTCAAAAAAACTAATACGAAAAAAACGTGATGGATGTAAACGCCATGTAAACCAAGCCTTAAATGTTAATTATTGTTTTAAAATTTTTGAGAGTGCAAAAAGTGATTATGTTTTTATGATTGTATGTGTGATGTGTTTATTCGTGGTTGTTTAGTCAGCTTAGTTTGTTTAGTATTTCTTCTCGGAGGTATTTTACAAGGCGACTTAGGTTTTTTAATGTTTTTATGTTAGGTCGGAAGAATCTTTTGAATTTAGATCCGTTAAAATATACTAACTAGATATATTCACAGAAGCCTGATTGAAGTTGTTTTTAAACATGACATTCCACTCAAAATAATTATATTTATGAATAGAACTTGGCCTCAAGCAATAAGTATACATAGCACACATATCAAATTAACACCGAGAAAACTATAACAACGACTTTTAGTAGTGGACATCAACTTGACGATATATTTCATAGTAAATCCTAGACTAAGAAATAACCATCTATTATCATCACTCGAGGACGGCATCTTGACGTCTCGTCGTGGCTTAGTTATCAAACCGCTGAGGGCAACGTTTATATGATGAATATGAATGTTGTAACTCTTGGACTATATTTATATGTGTATTATATTTATCGTTGACTATGTATCCTGTACCAAAAGTATTTCAAGTGAATTTATTTTTGGGCAAACTAAATTTGTGTAGTATGTTAATATCTTTCATTTGGAATTTATTCGGTTTTATCTTGGAGAAATCAACTAAAGTGCACATCACCGTTTTAGATTAAATATTTTATAAACAACTTCTTCAAGCTTGTTCTCGTTAATAGACCTTTTAATCATATAAATAAACTTAGAAAGTCGTTTATACATAAAAAAAACAAAGAAAAGCTTTTAAAATGATGGTGATTAACATGGAACTTTTGGAAAACACTGTCTCCTTAACTTCAGTCTAGGTTTTAGTTTTCCCATTTTGGTATTAACTAGAAAGATAAATACGTTTTACTACCTAACCATTCAAGGAATAAACGTCCCAAACTTTGCCAGAAAACAACGTTAATATTACCAAGAACAACATATACTTGATTACAATTACAACTGCAAAATAATTCAATTTGCGGTGTAAGACAAATTCCCTTCCTTATCGAATTAGTTTAATGCGATATACGAAGAGAAAAGTAAATATTATTACGAACAATGTACGAGAAATGCGCTTCTGTACACACTTCTGTTAAGATCCATTAACACGGTTCCCCTTGTAATAGGGATAAAGTATGATGTGGGGATATTCCCGGGGGTTTCGGAATAAACCAATTATTTTTACTATACTAGTATATAAACATGAAACATATATTTTAACGTAAAAATGTTTGTATGTTTGTCATACTTGTCAACTACTACACAGATCAAGATAAAATTTTGCAGATTTTTTATATCAAATGTGTTTTCAATATAGACAACAAAATGCACGTCTTAGTTTAGTTATCTGATTTAAGTAACTAAATTAAAAAATATGACATTTATTCTTTAATAAATGAAACAAAAAATTTTATACACGCATAAACTCACGGCTATAAATTTAAAAAAACTTAAGTATTAGAAGTTTTGCAGTTACGTTTGGAAATTGAATGAGAAAAGATAGAAAAGTAAAGATTTTTGTGATGTGTCTTCAATCGCCCAAAAGCACTTAAAAAGCCCCTTTCCTTTAGTCGACTCTTACGATACCAGCGAGAAGAAATTTGTTAATGATATTCTAAGTAACACTACACAGCTTAATAAAACGTACTTCAAATTGTAGTAATAAGCAGTTCTTACTTACTTTTAACTTCAAGATATTAAAACATGTGTCCATCCTTTACTTAGCGACGTGAAACCTGTATTTAATTGGCATATTACCTGCATTTCAATGTTCGAATAGCTTAAAATCAAAGTGAATCCCACGAACTAAACATGCTATTTGAACCGAACACAGACAGTAGCATCGGTAATATTGTATTACACCGTGATTGCTTAGGATTAGCAATATTAGCATTGCTAATAACCTATTGAATGTGTTGGAATCAATGATCTTAGCAAAATTATTACTACATACTAATATTTCAGAATAAATTTTGAAGTCTGTAAATCTTTTAGCGCAACATATATATTTATAAATCCAAAGAAGGGGTAAACATAGATTTTATTTGCCCAAAGGGTAGGTAGAGGCACTAATACGTGGCCATGATACATGGCATTTTTGTCACCTGTTGTTCACAGTTCTTACGTTTAGCTTGGATGTATCATTGACATATGATTTTAATTACACAGAAATAACTTTTTCTAAATACAAATTATAATAAACTCAAATATAAAAACGAATACATTTTCGTGTGTAGGGTCGGCTTAGAATATGGGCCTTTAGTTTTCAAAGTTAAGTTAGGGCTTTAAGTTATTGTTTGGCGATATGGCTCGAGACCCATTACTAACCATCTTTTACTTAACAATCATTTCTAATAATTAAAGAATAAATAAAGGAAAGAAAAATTTCGACACAGGCGGGGATCGAACCCGCGACCTCGGGTAAACGCCCCGACGCTCTGCCAACTGAGCTACCGTGTCAATTGGCTTCGGCATTCGGATTGACACGGTAGCTCAGTTGGCAGAGCGTCGGGGCGTTATTATTATTATTATTATTATTATTGTTGGGCGCTAACCGCCTCGGGTTTCCGCACTTAACCCAGCTGCGAGGTGGGCCATTGTACGTGGGCCATTTGGCCGTTTAAGTTTCCCAACCTAATTCAGACCAGAAGGACAAAAGCTTATCCAGGTCAGCCATTGCCTCTGGTAGCGACTTTTTGGATCCGATGGTGTTATTTCGGATATCGGTTACTCCGTTGCATTCCTGGAGCACATGAGTGACCGTTTCGTCCGCCTCCATGCACGCACGGCACAGAGGGCTGTCGGTGATGCCTAGAGTGTGGAAGTGTTTGTTTAGGGCATAGTGCCCTGTGATAACACCCACTAGAGTTCGTAGATTTGGTCTGCTAAGGCGTAAGGCATATCTGGTCAGATTTTTCCTAAGAGTTGGCATTGCCTCTTTAGACTGTCTGCAGCCAGGCGTGCCTTGCCAACACGCGCTTGCTAGGGTTTGTGTGCGTTCCCTTAGCCACGTGCGCAGCTGGTTGAATGGAAGAGGTATTATGGGTTCGGGTCCGTACAGAGACATAGCCGATCCCCCTCTAGCCAGCTCATCAGCCGCATCATTGCCTAAGGACCCACTATGGCCTTTTATCCATTGCAGGATAATATTGTTGTCCTGCGCCACTTCTTCTAAGGCTTTGTGACATTCCAGGACTAGACCTGAAGTGTATTCGCTTCGATTGAGGGCTTGCAGGACAGAAGTGCTGTCCGATATAATTTTTATGGTCATTTCTGAGATTTTTCTTGCTTTTATGGCCTGGGCAGCTTGGATGATTCCAAGACATTCGGCCTGAAAAACAGTGTTATATTGGCCCAGGCTTTTTGATATTCTTATATTTAGATCTAGGGAGTGTGTGCCAGCCCCCGTGCCTTGATTGGTCTTAGACCCATCAGTATACACACGTAACTCCTTAGGGCCAGAGAAGTCTGACTTTTCTTCGTCAAGTATAACCCGATAGTTATGTTTGGATCTAATAGTTTTGGTGATCCTATCACACGGAGCGGCCAGTAGGGGCTGGTCTTTCAACGCTTCTGTGAGTATTTCAGTATGTAGGATTCTGGAGTCGTTGCTTAGGTGTCCTGCTCTCTGTAGCCTTACAGCAGAGATGGCTGCTTCTTGCTGTATGTATAAATACAGTGGGGGGAGATTTAGTAAGGCTTGTAGTGCGGCTGTAGGCGTAGTGCACATGCAGCCCGTTATTGCTAGACAAGCCTGTCGTTGCATCTTGTCTAATTCATGTTGGGCTGTAACAAGTTTCGTTCTTGGCCACCAGATCAGAGCTCCGTAGGTTATCATCGGTCTGATGACAGTGGTATAAAGCCAGTGTGTGATTCTTGGTTTGAGTCCCCAGTTCTTACCCAAGATTCTTTTACATTGCCAAAGGGTTGCGCTGGCTTTTTTTATTACCTTTTCTAAGTGTGGTTTCCAGTTAAGTTTATCATCTAGGGTGATTCCTAGATATTTTACTGTTTTGGATAAAGTAAGTTGCGTGCCAAACAACTTAGGAGGGTCAAACGGCGGTAGTTTCCGTTTGCGAGTAAAGAGAATTAGTTCAGTCTTCTTAGGATTGACGTGTAGGTCAAAATCTTTACACCATTTTTCAACCACCCTCAAAGCGTGACCCATTTGATTGCAGAGGGTGTTCGCATGGTTTCCGTTTATGAGAATCGTGAGATCGTCTGCATAGCCAATAGTTAGGTAGCCTTGCATGTTTAGTCGGGGCGTTTACCCGAGGTCGCGGGTTCGATCCCCGCCTGTGTCGAAATTTTTCTTTCCTTTATTTATTCTTTAATTATTAGTAATAATCCCCACATGAGGTTTTCATGAACAAAAAGATTTAAATTATGTGATAGTTAGGCGTTTTCAACATTTGCATTCTATCTGAAAAGGTAGACAAGTGGCCTTTCGAATTAGTAATAATTCGGAGGTAGGAAACGCAAACACTACTTAAACGTGTAAAAGAAATAAAGGATAGAAGAATTTCGCACTGGCAGCCAATTGACACGGTAGCTCAGTTGGCAGAGCGTCGGGGCGTTTACCCGAGGTCGCGGGTTCGATCCCCGCCTGTGTCGAAATTTTTCTTTCCTTTATTTATTCTTTAATTATTAGTAATAATCCCCACATGAGGTTTTCATGATCAAAAAGATTTAAATTAACAATCATTTGCCCAATTCAAGTTCTAAAAGAATATAAGGTAACAAAAAAATTGGAACGAGATTATTTCAGTTATTCATTGCTGCAGTTAATATTTACTCAAAAAGACTAATAACTCTATAACTAACAAATTGGGAAAAAAAATTAACTGACCTACTTTCAAATTCACTTATTCACCAAAGCACAAAGAAAATATGTGACTCACTGAAAAAATACACACAATATGAACTCTGCAGCAAAAGAGCCTTCAAAATTTACAAACTCTTTTTAATGTCCCCGAGAATTTCGTGTTATTGGCTCATTATGTTCTATTTGCAAACGTGCCGTTACTGGCGGCTCCTATTCGGCTATTCAAATTTCCCCATTGTATAGAGCGATTAACTCTGGGGACATGAATAAGTTTGTTTGGGATGGGCGCCTCCGAACAAGTTTTGCGACATAAATTATCGTCGAGCAAGAAGCGAGGCATACTATTTATGCGCGAAACGCTCTGGCAGCTTTGTACTGCTTAGATTTCATTTAATTGAATATCATCACAATACATTGAATACTGATTCCCAAACTTTTCTAAAGATAAATGTTAGGGCTATCTGTAACTTTTTTAGAGAACGGAGCGTGTAGTTTAGTTTCATTTCACGCTTGCAGTGAAATATTGAGTTTCTATGAACTTTCTAACAAAGTGTTTCACTGGGGAAACATGTATTCAGTATATACGGCTAGTTTCGTTCATTGCTTGTTGAACATTCAGCTGTACACTCAAAAAATATGCGAAATAAAAGGAAAACACTGCGAATGCTGAATTGCCGTTGCGTATGCCAATCCTCTGAGATTTCCGAAATAAATGCATAAAATCCGGTTGCCAATTGAGATTAAATGCTGGAAATGACATGATTTTTCGAAGGTGATTTTAGATACAGATGTTTTTTTTACTGATTATGTTAGTTTTGGTTTTGTTATTTTGAATAAGACATTATATCTAGGTGTTAAAAATTAACGACCGTGATAGCCCAGTGGGTAGAACACACGGTTATCGTGCAAACGACTAGTGTTCAAATCCTGGGTCGGGCCTACACCAATTTGTCTTTTCTAAAGACATATGTGTGGTTAATTTCTCATGGTTGTTAACGGTGAGGGAAAACATCTTGAGGAAACCCACATGGCTGAGTTGTACTTAGTCATGTGACAGTGTATTCGTACAAAAACGGCGACAGGCCTGCCCCCTATCACGTGAGTACACTGTCCATGCAAAACGTGGGTACTCTGAACACCGGGTGACAAAGTCACGTGATGTTCAGAGGTATTAGTACCTCTGCCAACGCCTTCGGGGATGTTCGGCGTGAACGTTTATGTTATGTTATGTAAACATTTAAATTTTAAGATACTTGGTTTATATATTTGCGATATACTACGAGAATAAGGGGATATTATCATCAACCCACATTCCGACACAATTTTGCAATCAGCTATGAGATTATATTTTTTTAAATCGGTTTCTACAATTAACATTTTCTTACATATAAATAAAAGATGTTATTAAAGGAAAGAAAAATTTCGACACTGGCGGGGTTCGAACCTGCGACCTTCGGGTATACGCCCCCGTCGCTCTGCCAACTGAGTGTCAGTCATACCCGAAGGTCGCAGGTTCGAACCCCGCCAGTGTCGAAATTTTTCTTTCCTTTAATAACATCTTTTATTTATGAGTAATAATCCCCACATGAGGAATTCATGTCAAAAAACATTAAATTATTTTCTTACATATTTTAATAAAAAGTTTAAATTACATTATAGATATATCGACTGTCAAGTGTGAGAAATTATTTAATGTAACACAGCCTATTTGTTTATATAAGTCTCACAAATCGTTTAAAATCGTATCATAATAATAATAATCAAAATTTTCCACTTATTGACCCTAAATGTAATGATGTTATTACGAAAGGTGTAACTTTTTCTTACCCTTCTTACAACATACGTGGCTTATAAATAGATAACTGGGCATGCCGAATCAACGCCATTCGTGCCTCCATAATATTATTCTTTTATTATTATACACCGGCGCCTTCGAACTTATTAAGTCTGCTCAAATATGAAAATAATTGGCAATATTATTCCACGTACGAATATTTTCGTTCCTCGCCTCATTTTCTGTGTTTTCTACGTCATGTGAAGCTTTATATTACACTAATAAAGTACGTATGATGTTTTGTTCGAATTATTTCTGGTTAGGTTGCGCTACATATTTTGATACATATGAAATCTTACAAATATTTATGAATATATGTTTTTGTGATGATATTGAACAGAACTGTATTCCTTTCTGTCAAATGGTTTATTAAAAGATGTAATCCATCAGTTATTTCCTTAATCTCACTTTTTTTGCATAAACACCGTTCGCCGAGTTGTACGGCTCAGAATACAAAGTCTAAGAAACGTGTGCTCTTTCCGCAAGTAAATTATATGCGAATATTTTCAGTATGGGCTTCTAAATGGATTATATGTACTATAGGCATTATGGATTAAGATGACATATTTATATCAAACAAAACTCTATGAAAAGGTGGATTAATGTAGATGAAAGTCGACAGGTTTGGCAAGATCCAAGATTAAAATATATCAACATATGCACGTAGATACAGCAGTACAGCTGTGAAGTATCGGTTTAGAATTGCACTACCGTGTTACTGCCTGTGGGTGTACGTAAGAGGCGACTAAGGGTATTAGTGATTTTAAGTGATTTTGGGCGATGCGGTTGGAAACCCATCACCAAGAACCTTTGTTTTACAATCTTTTTCCCACTTAACTTTCGAAAGTAGCTGAGTAATATCGTATTCTTAACCTCTGGCTACCCCTTTTAGGGAAACCTTTGTTTTACAATCTTTTCCCCACTTAATTTCTAAAGTGGCTCCCAATTCGACTTCGGAGGAATACTCATATTCTCTGTATTTTATGTAATGCCCTTAATAATCTTGCTGCCCCCCACTATCTTCGTTGTTAGTTCACATACTTGTGCTCCCACGGCCTTGCCTTGCGATCACAGGAGAATAAGATGTTTAGTGTACCACCTTATGACAGTGCTACATATAGTGATTCGTTTGCAGCCAGAGCAGTTAATTTGTGGAACTCACTACCAGTTGACATACGTATGTCATCATCATTAAATATATTTAAAAATAAACTTAAATCCCATTTTTTTAAAACCTTAGGTTGGTAGATTTTATAAAGTTAGGTATATGTATATATTTGTATTTATTTTATATAAAAGTATGTATTAAGATATTGTATGGTATATTTGATAGAATTATTATTAGGTATATAAATTAATGTATAGGTTGTAAATAAGTTGTGTTTAGTTAAGCTGCGTTTAAATTGCATTTATATTTGACCGTAATTTAAATTAAAGAGTTATTCATTTGTTCCTCACCATAAAGGTTGACTGGAAAAAATTGCATTAAGGCGATAAGCCCGCCTTTGTGTACATTGACTGTTTTGTAATTTTTAAATACTGTTTGTGTGTTGTGTATTTGTATGCAATAAAGTGTTTATTATTATTAATATCCAAAAGTGGCTGAGGTATATCGTATTTTAATAGTCTGGCTCTCTAAAGATATTGTTATAACAAATCACAATAATAAGAATAAAATAAAATTAACTCGTTTTTGTTTTAATTGATAGATGTTGTACCTAAGATACAGTACAGGGCCCTTTGCAGTTTTACTATAACTGCATGTCATGGACTAAATAATTGTCATCTCCATAATTAAATAATGTAACTCCCACACATTAGCTTTTATTTTTAATCACGTTCCATATTCTACTACTTAGATAAGAGAAGACCAACGCAACTTTTATACTCATCTGCATTCTATTAAGGCTGTTATCAAATTAAATCTAACAGAACTATTAGAGTGTCTCGTCGGCGGCACGTTTCAGAGTGATGCTTATCCGTAAAGCTAGTAACTACCGTAGTCGGTGACACTGCGCGCCGCATGCCGCGCCGCATGCCGCAACGCTATGAAATCTGCATAAATTTGTCGTTCTCTTGTTGTTGCACATGATTTATATCAGGGGAAATTGTTTATTTACTATCTCGCTTCCGCTTTGCTAGACCATTTTGTGGTTATTCATAATATATCTGAATAAGAATAGAAACTTTTATGTACCTTGTGTAGTTTTATGGTTGAACTATCAACATCCATATCAGCTGGTTTTGATATTGTGAAATGAATTTGTTTAAAAATAGATTTATTAATTTAATGTTTTTTGACATGAATTCCTCATGTGGGGATTATTACTCATAAATAAAAGATGTTATTAAAGGAAAGAAAAATTTCGACACTGGCGGGGTTCGGGGGTTAACTGACACTGTAGCTCAGTTGGCAGAGCGACGGGGGCGTATACCCGAAGGTCGCGGGTTCGAACCCCGCCAGTGTCGAAATTTTTCTTTCCTTTAATAACATCTTTTATTTATGAGTAATAGATTTATTGTTATGTATTGTACTCACGGTTATAAATCCCAAAAAGGGATTCAACCAGCTTACGACAACTACGGGAAGTAAGGATGATTGCCATTCTAAGCCAAATTGAGAAAAGACAAATTGGTGTAAGAGCGACCCAGGATTTGAACCCTCATCGTCTGCACGATAAGCGGTGTTCTACGCACTGAGCTATCACAGTAATACCATTGCTAGACATATTTTGAAACTTAACTATTTATTTTAAATTGTTGGCAATCACAAGCGGGTTTAACTAAAACGAGTACTTATATATTGCTCAGAAGATTTTAAACGTCACCATTGTAAACTAATTTGCTTAGATAAATAAATAGAACTATTTATAAACCTGAATTTCTCAAATTACTAAATAATAATAATTGAAGTCTAATATTGCAACAACCCCTTTTTAAAAAACGATAAAAAACATTTCCTTTTAAAATGACCGAATCACTGTTAATTGGCAGTTATATCTCCGACAACTTTTGTCGCAAAAACAATCCTAAAATTTTATGAAGCAAATATTTCTTCGCGCAACAATAAACACGTAGAATTACTGACAATAGCGCACAAAAGGAATAGCAAGATTTATAGATATAAATTGCAAAAGTCTTCGCTCGCGATCAATTTAGTTAGTGCTAAAATAATATATCAGCATTCAGGATCCTCTAAGTTATATGGACGTTTCCTTTGGCATATTTCCAGAAGGTTAGTCTGGAGTAGCTGCCGGAATGAGGTGAAGAAATCTTACTAGTACTTTCGAAATCCTACGAACGCGCCTTAAGCTGCTTTTCCTTCTCTCACACTCTGACTCAATAGTAAATGTGATAGAAGAGATATCCTATTTTCTTTTGGCCATTGGTTTCAATGAGAAGTATTTCGCAGGAACCGTTTGACGTCAAATGCGGGAAAAGCTCCCATTTCCTACTCGTAACACGTTACTGATACGTATCAAAGTAGGTTGTAAATGTTGTTGATACTCTTTTGTGAATCGGCTTTTATTCTGGCTGTTACATTACATGTTCTCAATTTAAAATGTGAATTATTTTCAAAAAGGCACTTTAATTAAAAAATTTATTTTTTGTGTCTAATATTATAAACTGGCTATTTTTATTGAATTACTAGCTGACCCGACAGACTTCGTACTGTTAAATTTACTAATTACAAAATTATAGGCGTTTTTTCCGGTACTCTTAGTTCAATCAGCCGTAAATATTTTATTGATCCTTTTTTTCCGGGATGTAAAGTATTTGGATCATTATCTTGCATTCAGCCAAATTTCATTCACGCAAATTATGTACTTGAGGAGCCTTTTCGCCTCAGACACACAAACAACCGAAACTTAACTACCTATTTTTTACCTGTTCAAGGTTTCTTTGTACAAAATTATTATTTAAAATGAATCACATAAATTAAATTTTAAAAATCAATTGTAAACTTGAAACGAAGCGCCGCGTCGCGCCGCACTGTAATTTTCATACTTCGACACAACCGTCAACGTTGTCTGCCCTTACGTGTCTGCCCGTTCGGGTCGCGCACCTCAACATGAGCCCACCCCCACCACCGCCGTCGCCGCCGCGCGCCGCCACTCGACGCCACTGTCGTGGTGTCGTGCTATGCGGACCGACCGACTGACACAACGACGGAACGCAGCCGCCGCCGCCGCCATCTCTGCCCTCGGCATTGTAAATGCATCTTGTGTATTAATATTAACATAAAAGTGTTATGATATGTATATATTCGGAATACTCATTTCATCAGCTTTAATGTGATATGCATTTTGGGTCATTTGCACAACGCCATCTATCGGACTTTGGATTCCAACTATCAACATTAGTTCTATATTTAGACTTAAGATGTCGTTGCAAGTACTATACTGAATTGCGTAACGTAATATTTTTCTTCTTGAACTCACAAAATTAATCATATCTTTTGATAGAGTGAACCGATTTCGATGAAACAAAAACTAAGTTATACCTCAAGTTACGTATAATTTTTGTATATAAACATTTTCAGCATTGAATTCGTAGATTTTACGTGATGTGCGCACAAACAAACATATAAACAGACAAACAGACAAAAATTAAAAAAATAATGGAAATGGGTTCTGTTACTTATCTGTTCACACGCTGGCTATTATTTTTTTTTTCAATTTCTTCAATGTACAAAAATGACTTTTCTACAGATTTATTATATGTATAGATGACAACACGCACATAGGTACCCCAAAAAGCAGGAAGATGTTACATCCACCACAACTTTATTAATTTCGGAAATATAAAAAACTAGTACTAAATTTACTGGGATTTGAAGTAAATATTTATTATTTTACTAATCATTCAAGGAAAGGAGGATTTCAACACCAACAGGACTTACCCGCGTCATCCCGGTGTTGAATTTTTTCTTTCCTTGATTGATAAGTAAAATAATCCCCTCATGAGGTTCCATTCACAATAAAGTCTAAATATTTCTTATACCTTATCCTAAATCTTACGCCACGACGCCTCACACATTTATCTCAAACTCTATAAAACCGACTTGGAAAAGTCTGAGTAAAGATACGGTTAATTAAAGTGTGGAGAGGATGTAATGATGACACATTTGCAGCTTAATGAAATTGACTACATCCACCTTTATGCCTGCACGGTGCCAGGTTTATTAGCTCTCTGAGCCGTAATCGCAGTACCCATTATGAGTATGGAGCCCATTGAAGATTATATAAAAAGTTTGTATGTTGTAGTTGTAATACAATATTGCTGTTAACTTTTAAACCGATTTTAATTAAATTAAGAGAAAGATTTAAAATGTTTATAACACAACTTTTCAGATTCGTTGGAGTAGTTGGAATAGGTTAAAAACTGCGCATTTCCAAATTAGGATTTTTGAAAATGTTGAACCTCTTGAAACTGAAAAGGGTTTTTATCATTTATAAGGGTTGTCATTTAATAATAATTATTATAATGTAATATATATTATCTACATTATTTGTCTATTACTTTTCAACAAGGATCATAATAGTACCAGCTTAGAATAGCACTTACCAATTACTTCCCACGGGTGATTTACGATGTAACTTAGGGTTTTAAGACCTTTTAAATAATTTTGGGCGATGTGATCTAAGATTCATCACACTTTATAATTATACTTTAAAGTTTTGGATATTCAACTTCCAAAAACTGTAGAAGGATTTCAAACTCTAAAGGTCTGAGTACTGTTATTGATATATATATTCGTAGTAATGAGTATTTCTATGCTTATAAATAAAGAATAAATAAAGGAAAGAAAATTTTCGACACAGGCGGAAAATAATAAAAAAAAAATACCTTTATTTATGCTTTATTTATTAGTAATAATCCCCACATGATGTTTTCATGACTAAAAAGATTTAAAATTATTTCTATGCTTGTATTAGAAGTAACCATTGATCAGTAATACTATCATCTAGAATAGCAGCACGTGATTATATAGACCTGCTGAATAATTAGTATTTCTAGCTGCAAATAAAACTATAAAAGAATTTTGATTCGCATTTAATAAAAATAAGATGTAAGAAAATAAATTTCAAAACGTGCGAGATATTTGAATTAAACTGTAATAGAAGCCACAGCTCTGATATGACACCATAAAGACAACAAGTCTAGACTAGACAGAAAGCAATAGATAGGGCAATAAAATTAAATGTAGCTTCGATGTCAGTATGCCTCATTTTAATATCGAGATAGAAAATTAAAGTCTATCAGACCGCATTAATTTGTGATGTGAAATTTTCTTCGAATTTATTATTTTATCTTTTTTATAAAGCTCGTATTCATCGCTTTCACTAATAGTTTTTGTTATTTAGCTTCATTTATATTCTACTGTAATATTACAACACCATTTGGTTTATAATCACCGATTGAGTTTATAAATACACTAGTGGTCCGCTCCGGCTATGCATGGATGGTGTTAAGTATTTTTCTCTGCTGAACTTATTTATTTATTCCAAAGTTTTTGGTTCCCATTGGTGGATTAAATTTTTAAATCGATTGAACTGTGGAAGCCTATTCATTCTCGGAAAACAAACATAAAAGAAATCTCTTTAAATATTAAATTACATCGATTGTCAGACAGTCAGACTAGAGATTAAACTCGGTAATATAACGTTAGCAACTAACTGGGCACCGAACTCTAAACGCTAAATTCTTAAAAACAAATAACGCGATATCAAATCTGCTCGCCAAGCATAAAAATGCGAAAAATATGAAATGAGAGAAATCCTTCAAGAGTTGCTGTATCGATACAAACGCTTTGACCATTCGAGCACAATTTGAGCAATATTCAAACCGCAAATGCCTTTGAAAGTATTCGAGGTTCCAATGTTTGAGGCGAGGTCGTTTCCAACTATTCCCTTTGTCCTCACCATTAAACCCAAACTAAAAGTCTTTCTGTGCTACAGGAGTGAGTCAGCGTCGCAAAAAGCGGGAAGCAACCAGTGTTTACATCAAAACGTCCAAACTTGTACATTCTTGGCCGCTCATTTAGCAGGATAAAGCTGAAACGAACAAGGGAATGTGTACAAGTCTAATTAATCAGACGCAACAGAGAGTAGCCACGTATTTGTTGCTATAATTAACTTTTTAACTTGTAGTATATTTTTAACATAGATTATCTCAGGGCTACAAATCCTCACAACGAGTTAGACAGAGCTTCAAGAAATGGAAGCTGTTTTTGTGAGGATAATATTGATAAATAGGGATTAAGAATGGTCGGCAATGATTCTGCAGCCAGATAGCCCAAAAAACACTTCAAAATTGCATTACTATAATAACAATGATTATGCATAGTATTTTGTCATCAGGTGTTATTTGTCATTATCATTACCACCTGCTTGGAACCCGATCATAAGAACAACCAAGCAAGGGAAGAACACTAGCAAGACTCCAGATAACATTAGCTCTTTTTGTACTTTGCAAATATTAAACGCAAATGTAACTTAATTTTTGTGAGGTTAGTTAAAATTAATTATTTTATAGTACTGAAAAATAACACCTCAGTCTTCCCGTGACCATGATAACTGAAAAAATTTGGAAACGTCGGGCTTTAAAAACCATTTAATAACACGTTCAATCGTAGTAGTTAAATTGATTTTGTAATGTTTATGTACAAAAATAAAAGGCGAAAGAGATACATGGAAATTAAACAAAAAGAACACCTCACATTGCAATGGTCTAAAAATCGCATTGAGATTTCTCTGAAGTTCTGATTGCCGTGTAGTGCCAGCTTAGAATGTCGCTACACCTTTCTAACCACGGGTGTCGTAAGAGGCGACTAAGGGTATTGGGGCTTTTTATTGGATTTTTGGGCGATGCGGTTGGAGATCCATCATCAAAAACCTTTATTTTACCGCCTTTTCCCCACTCAACTTCCAAAAGTGGCTGAGGAATTAATAATTCCTTGGCTCTGGCTACCCCTTCTCGGGAATTATAGCCGTGAGTATATGTCTGTATGTATGTATTTCTCTGAAAAGCATAAATGAAATTCAAGTAATTCAATCGCAAATAAGTAAATTCAAAAAATCCTCGCATTTTCAAAATATGAAAGTGATAATAATAAAAATCCTTAAATTTTAACTTTTTACTGTCGCAAAAATAACTTTTAACAATTTGGATGTTTTTAAATGTGATTACAAATATTACTTACTATTGTTCTATGCATACCTTTTCATAGTAATGAAACCCTCCATGAGAGAGCCGACACACATTTTGCTACCATTCTTAGAACTAAGTACGTGCTTTATGTTTGTCAGTAGAACCACGGGCTAAGAGATGAGGTGAATCACCACCGCTTTGCTGAAATGTTACTAAAAAATAGATAAAATGTAAAAGCATTGTTGTGTCGGCTTATAAAAGCACTACACATTATACCTACGTGTGAATATCGTACTTAGCGACTGTTATCTAGGCCTTTGCAATCCATCACCAACAGGCATGGCACAATATTAATAGTAAGTATAATTTTTCCATTGATCTTAAAATTTCATTACGGTCGTGAAAAAGTTACATAGTTAAAAATAAACCAAACCTTAAACTATCTAATTTGTTGTTTCTGTAGTTTTCACTTATAACTTCGATTTAAGTTATATTACACTAAGTATGGTTATAGTACACATACGATTAAAAGTGTACCGTGATAGCACAGTGGGTAGAAGTTAATTTATCATGGTCGGTAACGGTGTGGGAAAACATCGTGAGGAAACCCACATGGCAAAGTTGTACTTAGTCATGTGTCAGTGTATTTGTGCAAAACCGCGATTAGCCTGCCCCCTATCACGTGAGTACACTGTCCAAGCAGAACGTGGATACTCTGAACACCAGGTGACAATGTCTTCCTGAGGTATAAGTGCCTCTACCAACTCCTTTGGGGATATACGCCGTGAACGTTTGAGTTGAGTTGAGATACACATACAAGAAAAATATATTTGTGTCTTTATACGAATCACAGACAACATAAGGTAAAATATTAGGTCAACATTTCTGAGGTTTTTTAATTTAGTTCACGGCTGAACAATCTGCATTTTATCCTTTGAGGAGATCTGAATTTTATCATTTAAATTGGCATTGCCTGCAGCGAGCGGGACTTGCCAAAGGCGGTCGCCGTCAGCCCACCAAGTGCTTCGGGAAAGTTCGATTAACGAGTTCCGAAGATTTAGTGGCGTCGTAATCGCATAAGAATTATGTCTTTAGAACCTCTGAGGGCTACTTAGTACGATTTATAGTTAGGTATCCATTATGTTACTGTCGTGTTAACCGTGATTAATAGTTCAACAAATGGCTATAGTCTATCTGTCATCAAGTACACAGGGACCAATTTCGGTAATGAATAATTATGGTACTGTTTTTTTATGACCGTAAGCGACTCACTAATTAATTTTAGAGAATTTAAAGATTTAGGCAGCTTGAAATGACGCGTGTGGAATAAAAAAATTTCTAAGGTATTGATCACAGTAGTCATTAAAAAACTTATTTCTTACTTTTTAGTAATTGATTTCTTATTTTCGGTTGTTTTATCAACTTTGAAGTCGGTTTTCGTTTTGTTAAAAAAAAAATATATCCCGATGAGTAAGTAGGTCAGGAGCTTAAAGGTAAATCGTCAGAAGCTGGTGAATTTACGATGAAGTAAAGATCACGGGAATTCTATACATGCGAGGGTCATGAGGTTAGTACCGGGGCTATGTCCAGCAAAAGATATAGGATTACTACAAATACTTACAAATAAACGAGGAAAACTATCGCTTACTAAAAGTAGTACACATAATACAAAATTATTGTGTGAGAAGCAAAAATGGTATCAATATTCATATAATAAATTCAATCACTAATTAAGCAATCACTCCTCACTAATACCTAACACGACATATGGCTCACAAATGTGCCTCCACCATAAGACAAAGGTGGTGCCGAAAGTTAGAGTCGTAATTCTAGGATCCGGATTAATTTCAAAGTTATTCGCATAAGTACGAATTGCAGGAACCTCAATGTGACGCTTGCTTGATATTATTCCACGAGACTAACTTCTACTGCGGCTTGATCTTGGAATTAGCTCGCTCAACTTATTATCATAAAGTTTTAATGTCGCAGCACTTCGCCCACTTTTGGCAACACTATCACCGTTTTGGTTAAATTCACTCAAAAGTTGGTTTAGTTTTGAGAGTGGTTTGTTTCCGCTAGGACATGACGTTGCTCTTTACATTTGCCTATGAATAAATTTCACGCAATTTATGTGTTTCTATGTTTTCTTAAGGCTTTTGCCCATATTATAACATCAAATAATATTTGTAGGCTTTTAATAGCACAAATAAAATTATAAATTCATGTAAATTAGGTATACAAAACGCTAGGAATAAGAACAAAATTCATACAGCTCTTTCTTCACATGCTCAACAAAATACATCGAAAACTATGCAAAGAAATAATTTTTCAGTATTCAAATTTTTTTCATAGAATGATAAAAACCCAAAGCGTACTTGACAAAGATAACAATCTTTCCTCCTATTCCCTCGAGAAATTATCTGGTGGCAATTATCACCCCCACAAAAAAGTGGTATGCTACTAGTAGTTTACCATACTACTAGTACCATTATCATAATATAACATTACCCGTGAAGAGACGAAGCGGATAGTAAAAAATATAAAACCAATCCAAGACCTCAATAAACAAAACGGTATACTTAATTATCAATTTACCTTTTCACGCCTATTCTTCCCATTGGAGAGGGCAGAGACTATTAATCGCAATTTTGCACGATTAACGGGCAAATCTGTTTTACTTACCATACATTCATTATTTGGATGGATAATAGAAAATTGGTAAAAGGGATCTATAGAGCTAGTGTGGATGGTAATGTTAGTAGAGGACGACCACGGAGAACACACTTGGACCAAATTGAGAGTGTGCTCAAAAAGGCTGGCGTCCGAAGTATGAAGAAAAAGCGGCCAAGAGCGAGATGGATTCGCTAATGAAGGGTTCCGTAGCAGCACTAGCAGCAGGTAGGTAACATAGTAATATACAAGTTTTTGTAGTTCGTTGTAAGTTTGATTGACGTGATATCTTCTACTATATAAATATAAGTCGGGTTTTCCTTCCTGACGCACGAACCGATTTCTACGGGTTTGCATTCGTTGGAAAGGTCTCAGGCGCCGTGAGGTTTATAGTACAGAAAATTCAGGAAAAATTCCCGAAAAAATTAGGTAAGTAATTTGATTTATGACGTTTAAAAATAGAACTACTGGCTAGATCTCATTCAAACTAATTTTCGTTAGTAGTTTGTATAATAATACACATCATATTTTTTTTTCAGTTTTATCATGCCCATATTTTAGAAGTTACGGGGGGGGGGACACACATTTTACCACTTTGGAAAAGTCTCTCGCGCAAACTATTCAGTTTTGAAAAAAATTATATAAGAAACCTCAACATCATTTTCAAATACCTTTTGATAGATACCCCACACGTATAGGTTTAATGAAAAAAAAAATTGAGTTTCAGTTCTATGTATGGGGAACCCTAAAAATTTTGGTTTTTTTTTCAGATTTTATTTTATAATCTTAATGCGGTGTACAGAATACATCTACGCACCAATTTTCAATAATGTAGTTCTTATAGTTTCGGAATAAACTGGCTGTGACATACGGACGGACGGACGGACGGACAGACAGACAGACATGACGAATCTATAAGGGTCCCGTTTTTGCCATTTGGCTACGGAACCCTAATAAAAGAGCATGCATGAAAATATTGATGGACGTAAACGAAGCTAGAGAGGTTTGTCAGGATCGTACGAAGTGGCGATCAATAGTCTCTGCCTACCCCAATGGGAACTAATGGCGTGAGTATATGTATGTATGTACATTCATTATTTTTCTTATACATGCTCTGTTTGTTTTCATCTTAACCGTACTCATACTTTTAACTAAAATTAACCAAAAACAAAATTTTGTTACACCTTCATATTGTTGACTGTTGATTCACATAAACATACACATATATACTCACGGCCATAAATCACAAAAAAAACGTAGCTACGCGTTAGCTAGACTCTTCAGCCACATTTGGAAGTTGATATGATGAATATAAATATGTTTTCCTAGTCTTGGGAGTTATTTATATGTGTATAAATATTACTAAATATATTGTCAAATTAGTATTCCTTACACAGGTCATTGTACCTTTCTAGGGGCTAGCTTGATCTGTGTAATATGTCCATATAAATTTATTCATTCGTTATTTATTTATTTAACCAAAATAAAAGAGAAAAAGATTGTTTAGTTACAGAACGACGAGCTAATGAAGGGTAGCCTCCCGCTAACACTCAAGCGCAAGCTCATCGACATGTGTATCCTGCCTATCCTAACCTACGGCGCTCAGACCTGGTCACTGACAGAACTTCAGAAGTCCAAACTCAAGGTTTGCCAGCGAGCAATGGAGCGCAGCATTCTCAGTGTTCGCAGGTCTGACCGCGTAAGGAACACCACACTGCGCTCCTTAACTGGCATTGCTGATGTGGGTGCACAAACCGCCAAGCTAAAGTGGAACTGGGCCGGTCACATAAGTCGTATGCACCCAGACAGATGGGCGAAGATCGCCACAGACTGGGTGCCACAAGACGGTTACCGGCGTAGGGGCAGGCCTCGGCGGAGATGGCGGGACGATCTAGATAAGTTTTTGCCGGGGTGGCCGGAGGTGGCACAGAGCCGGGACGTGTGGACTCAACAGGGGGAGGCCTTTGCCCAGCAGTGGGACACTATAGTAAAGGCTACATAAAAAAAAAAAAAAAAAAGTTACAGAACAATAATAAACAAGATAACACAAATAAGAATGTATGAATAATGGAGTAGTGATTTAAAAGAATAATAATAATACCCAACCGTAACCGTGAGAACCGCTTGTCGTGCATACGATGAGGGTTCAATCCCGAGTCGGGCAATTTGTCTTTTCTTAAGGGCCTCCCCGCATTTTGCAGCTATTGCGCTCACTCTTACGTCAAATTTACTGAGAGTGACAGGGACGGAAAAAACGCGCGCGCAGGATAAATGTAGTTTATTTAGTTTTATTCAATAACTATAATGTTTAAATGAAAAGTTAAACTTCAAAGTTACAGATCTTAAAGCTACGCGTATATAGACACATAATGAGTTCACATGTATGTTATGCCAGTGGAGCCTATACGGTTTTTATGAAAACAAAGCATGTTCCAATTCATTTTTTTTAAATCATATTTTTCAACATATTATTAAAATGTTAAACATCAAATTTAACACCATGAGCTAATCACCAACATATATTTTATTCATGTCATATCAATATCATCAAATCAGACTTTATAGAATTTCCAAACAATCAATATCAAGCTATTTTTCCGGGGACGCCCTTGAGTCATATGTGTGGTTAATTTATCATGGTTGTTGACGGTGTGGAAAAACATTGTGGGTAAACCCACATAGCTAAGTTGTACTCTGTAATGTGACAGTGTATTGGTACAAAACGGCGATAGGCCTGCTTTTTATCACGTGACTACACTGTCCAAGCAAAATGTGTTTACTCTGAACACCAGGTGTCAATGTCACTTGATGTTAAGAAATATTTGTACCTCTGCTAACCCCTTTGGCGATATATGGCACGAACTAAACAAAAGTTTGATCATGTCCAAAAACTTCAATTACTTTAGTGGGAGTATTCTTTTCCCATGAATAAATATTTTAAACATAAAATTGTATGCATTGTTTATAAATTTAATAATTTGAAACAGATCGAGGCATTTCATTTATGTTAATATAACTAACTCAATTTTACAAAGCTTTTATCGACATTAAAAGAAGTAACACAAATTTATTGTTCTGCTTCGTATCAAATATTTATAAGATATAAACCGTCTCAGAATTCCAAGACGTCTTTATACTGTAATAAAATTCATTAAGGATAATTAAAGAGCTTATTCCATTACACTTTTATCGTTGCTGAAATCGGAGGTCCTTCACAGTCACTGCCGCAGAAGGCCACAGACGCTTGTTATTCCACTACACCGATTTCAGTTTCTGAATCATTCGCGCGCGCGATTTTTGCGGGCGGTCGTACGAAATTGCTCCCGTCTTTTTTTTAAAACGCTCTCTATCAAACTCTCTTATGGACTATCCCACTCTCATTCAATAAACGACGACACATTGCGTCTATATATCTCTTTCGCTACTATACTTACATATATCCTATTCATGTACACAACCTTTTCCAAATATTTTTACGTCATATTTCACACAAAATATTAAATAGGCGGGAACTCCTATATGACTTAAAAATAAAAGCATATTTATTAAAAAGTTTGCCGGGGTCGTACGAAGTGGCGATCGATAGTTTCAGCCTACCCCAATGAGAGGTAATGGCGTTAGTATAAGTATGCATATATGTGATCGAACGTATTTGCTTACCCCAATGGGAAATAATGGCGTGAGTATATGTATGCATGTATGTAATTATACGCCTGTGCCTACCCCCACGGGAAGTGATGGCGTGAGTGTAAGTATGCATATTTGAAACAATACGTATCTGCCTACCCCTTACGGAAAAATGGCGGGAGTTTAAGTATGTATGTATGCAATTAAAATTATCTGCTTACCACAAGCGGAAGTAAAAGCGTGAGTATATGCGCGTATGTATGTAATTAAACGTATCTGCCTCCTCCGATGGGAACTAATGGCGTGAGTATATATAATATAATATAATTTGCATGTATGTGATAAAACGTATTTACCTACCCCAATCGGAAATAATAGCGTGAGTATATGTATGTATGTAAGAATATAATTATACATATCCGCCTACCCCTATGAAATGGAACCCCTACCTACCTAACTACCCCTGGAATTAATGGCGTGAGCATATGTATATCTGCTATAAAACTTTTATTATCTTTTTTTTGTTTACGTAATTTCAATCATAGGCATGAAAAATTTTGGCACGTCCTCTCGCTGTGGCGGGCGCGAGGCGACTAAATCGTCTGAACGTTATTCCACCTTCCTGAGACGGAGCTACAAAAAATGTAGTGAGCTAGGAGCCGAAATTTGTCTCTTTATCGGAAGCCTAGCGTTCTGAACGTTATTCCACTAGTCTGAATTCAGATTCTGTGGCTATCGGACGTTCTGAATTCAGGCAAATGGAATAAGCTCTTAAGTATTTAAAGACTTAACAGTATTCCAAGCAAATTTCCCTCTCAAATACTGAAAGCTAAATCCTCAGTGGGAAATGTGTTTTTTCTTCTTTTTCGTTGGAGTGTTGTCCCGTCTTAAGTAACTAGAAGCCTTAATAGGTTAATTACTACAGACTGCAGCTACTTTAGTTGTTTTAAGTTAGTAATAAAAATCTCGAGATACCAATTTTGAACGGATTTATTTGAGAGAGAAAATTCTTGTTAATGACTTACTTGTAACTTATATTTTCTGCATCCCATTTAAGCTAATGGACTCTAAGAAACATTTGATTGCCACCATTAATGGGGTAAAATTGACTCATCTAATAATTCATCTACAACTTTTGCAAAATAAACGAGCTGAGATAGTCAAATCAGAGGATTTTTGCTTATGGATTTCTTATGGAAATATTTTTTTACTTTTAAAACACCAAGTTAAGACACCGCCTATGGCACTCAGGCATAATTACGAAAAAAAATACAGTGCCATAGTTTCAAGTCATACACAACATTTTTTTCATGTATAATAGTTATTGCCGAAAAATAATGTAAGTTTCCTGACTTGCCTGAAAAAATCACAGTGGATACATTATCCAAGCAAATTTACAGAAAAGAACATCTACCATCCCTTCAGAAATATGCAGCCTAAATACTATATTAGAAATACTAACGCCCGATTTCTGAATTAAGTATTCCAGCTGAGAACAACTTAAGTATTGTTATGTCACATTGAAATCTTAACAACTGAATGAGACAAAACGATACTTAAGTAAACTTGAATAATCAATTCATAAATCGGGTGTTAGAGTCACCACCACCGCTGCTAATACCATAAATTCTTTCAATCGCATTGAAAACCCTAATAAAATCAATTCGGCAAGATTACTTACAATGTACGCCTACATCATCAGTATTCACCTCTGTAAAGTAAAACCGCATAACACAATCATATGGAGTGCCCTATAACTAAGCATGCAAACAAAGCTTAATGTGAAATGCGTTATTAATTACGGAAAGAAAATAAACGGTAAAGTTGTAGTCTCGGGGCTGTGGAGCGTCAGTAGTAATAATGAAGACGCCATGAAGGGTGTCTAATTAACTTCAAAATGCGGCTGCTACTCAAAGTTTACGAAGTCTGCAGGGCGTATTGCGACTGGGGAATCGATTTGGAGCGAACGTGACGAGAGGCGAAGAACCAAGCTGTAGTGCTACATGTACGTTTGTGCTAGCGTTGCAGAGTAACGTTTAAAAAGGAATTATGGATTGCTAGATTTTTGAACTAGAGGTGCTTTTTGCTTATGCCCTTTTGTGTTCTATTATTTCTGTAGTTATTTCATGAGTAATGCAATGCTCAGGTTACACTTTAGAGGATGTTCAATGAAAAAGTCAACAATTAGTACTTTAGGTGAGCTTAGATAAGAAAAAAATATAGTTAAGTTTTTGCAAAGAGATTAAACCCCTACGTTAGGTGTTTTTCTTTCGTAAACTTTCCAATTCAAGATAAACTAGAATATTTAAACGAAATAGACAAATGGGTAAACATTTTACAGAGTCGTCATTATATTCCTACTTTGTATTGCAAATCACGAAATGTTCAAAACTCAAATGTAAAACTAGAACCTGAATAAATACCCTTAATTTTCCGCTATGGATTAAAAGATAATATTTGGAGTAATTTAGTTTCATCGTTTCACGTTGAAGACATCAGACAACTCTTCAGTGTTCAGCTAACAAAAGTTCTTCATCAATTACAGAACAAAATTTGTCTTTGTGCAAATTCATCTTCCAGTTGCGTCCGACTCGGCTCATCAAGACATAATTTTACATCAACATTTCAACAACTATAACTAAATTATTTATGTCTCGTAAGAATATAGTATCGAGCTCACAGTCTGCGAATATTAAAACGGAAATTGGGAAAGTTTTTGTTAAATCCGTAATTCTAAAAAACTCGACGCTGTAGCCTGAATAAAGTTTATTGAAGAATAACAAAACAAGTAAATGTTTGTTTTCGCACGCAACCTCCTCTAAATAAGGTGATACAAAAGTCCCAGTCGAGTGAACATTTTACGAGAGGGTCGAACAAATCCCTGATACGATACCGAGTAGTGATCGAGTTTGCAATATCTGTTTCAATTTACTCTCTTGTGACGCACTGGCCACGGATAAAATTAAAAAAAGTTTTTACGACTCTACGTGATACTGTTTTTTTACGATTCTTCGTTCACTTCGACGGATGTCTACATCAAATTCACAGACTATAAAAAACAACATTCTATTGCTGTGTCTTGAAAAACGTCTACCAAATCAAACTGTTGTGTTTTCTACTTTATTGAGAATGTCTACTTAAATAGGATTAAAGTCTAATGTCCACGATCCTAATCAGATCGATTTGTGATGTATTTTTGTCAAATACAAAATTAACAGTTAAAAATTACTCTTAATTAAGAGTTAATCAGCTGTGTAGTGTCGGCTTAGAATAGACCTGTGTGAAGTTAGCGGCCGATTTCAGCGGCCGATTATAACCCTACCAAATTAGGAAGTTTTTTTTTCAATTAACTTAAAAATGGAAATAAACGTTCTAAAATCAAAGCTTTTGAAATATTAAACTAAATCTGATGCTTTCAGTCACCAGGAAAAGGCTTTTCCGCAAGAAAAAAGACGTAACGGCGGATTCCAATGTAATTATTTAAATAAAAACTTGCTCCAATAACCACATCAAGATTCTCAACTAGATGCGATAACATTTTGAAACTAGGTTAATTTGATGGCTTATAAGATAGGCTTTTCAGAAAAGCTATGCTGATCAATTTAATTGTATTGCCGATCTTCATATAGCCAAAGAGCTATGAACGCAGTAAAGCGGAAATTTGACCAAATTTCTTCTATGAACAATATTCGATCGCCTCTCACAACTAAACAAGTTCTGCACTGGTAGCATGAGGCTTTTGAGAGCGCGTTTGATACATGAGAAGTGAGAAACTGAGAGATTGCTCATACAAAATCTGTCAGTATCTCAGTTCTCACATGACATACTCGCTCTCACACGCCTCATGCTACGGGGGCTGGTAACACTTTGACACTAGGTTATTTGGATAGCCTAGATTACAGGCTTTACAGATAAACTATACTCATCAATAGTATTGCCGTCCTTCATATAGCCAGAGAGGCATGAATGCAGTGGGGCGAAGATTTGTTGAATTTCTTCTATCAACAATATTCAATCACCTCTCAAAACTAAACGAGTATAGTATTGAGAGATAGTATTGCCATTCTTCATATAGCCAGAGAGGCATGAATGCAGTGGGGCGAAGATTTGTTGAATTTCTTCTATCAACAATATTCAATCGCCATTCACAGCTAAACGAGTTTTGGTAACACTTTGTCACTAGGTGATTCAGATAGCCTAGATTATAGACTTTACAGAAAAACCATACTCATCAATAGTATTGTCGTTCTTCATATAGCCAGAGAGGCATGAATGCAGTGGGGCGAAGATTTGTTGAATTTCTTCTATCAACAATTCAATCGCCTCTCACAACTAAACGAGTCCCGGTAACACTTTGACACTAGGTGATTAAGATAGCCTAGATTATAGGCTTTACAGTAAAACTATATTCATCAATAATATTGCCGTTCTTCATATAGCCAGAGAGGCATGAATGCAGTGGGGCGAAGATTTGTTGAATTTCTTCTATCAACAATTCAATCGCCTCTCACAACTAAACGAGTCCCGGTAACACTTTGACACTAGGTGATTAAGATAGCCTAGATTATAGGCTTTACAGTAAAACTATATTCATCAATAATATTGCCGTTCTTCATATAGCCAGAGAGGCATGAATGCAGTGGGGCGAAGATTTGTTGAATTTCTTCTATCAACAATATTCGATCGCCTCTCACAACTAAACGAGTCCCGGTAACACTTTGACACTAGGTTATTTGGATAGCCTAGATTATATGCTTGACAGAAAACTATACTCATCAATAGTACTGCCGTTCTTCATACAGCCAGAGAGGCATGAATGCAGTGGGGCGAAGATTTGTTAAATTTCTTCTATCAACAATATTCGATCGCCTCTCACAGCTAAACGAGTTTTGGTAACACTTTGTCACTAGGTGATTCAGATAGCCTAGTTTATAGACTTTACAGAAAAACCATACTCATCAATAGTATTGTCGTTCTTCATATAGCCAGAGAGGCATGAATGCAGTGGGGCGAAGATTTGTTGAATTTCTTCTATCAACAATTCAATCGCCTCTCACAACTAAACGAGTCCCGGTAACACTTTGACACTAGGTGATTAAGATAGCCTAGATTATAGGCTTTACAGTAAAACTATATTCATCAATAATATTGCCGTTCTTCATATAGCCAGAGAGGCATGAATGCAGTGGGGCGAAGATTTGTTGAATTTCTTCTATCAACAATTCAATCGCCTCTCACAACTAAACGAGTCCCGGTAACACTTTGACACTAGGTGATTAAGATAGCCTAGATTATAGGCTTTACAGTAAAACTATATTCATCAATAATATTGCCGTTCTTCATATAGCCAGAGAGGCATGAATGCAGTGGGGCGAAGATTTGTTGAATTTCTTCTATCAACAATATTCGATCGCCTCTCACAACTAAACGAGTCCCGGTAACACTTTGACACTAGGTTATTTGGATAGCCTAGATTATAGGCTTGACAGTAAATCTATATTCATCAATAATTTTGCCGTTCTCCATATAGCCAGAGAGGCATGAATGCAGTGGGGCTAAGATTTGCTGAATTTCTTCTATCAACAATATTCGATCGCCTCTCAAAAATATTATTACTGAGTTATCTTGTCATATAAGTTCCGTAGAAAAGAGAACAGCTTCTAATCAATTGGCCCTACACTATATGTATTTCCTTAAGTCATGTGTGTATTTTTTTCATCAAAATTGTTAGCGGTGAGTGAGTTATACTTATTGACGTAAACGTAATATGTAATAATATATATATATATATATGTAATAATATATATAATTGTGGATAGGATTGTTAGTTAAGGATGGCCTCGGAAAACGTTTCAAGACCAAATAGAAAACGTTCTTATAAAGGCGGGGGTCCGAAGTGAGAAGAATAATTAATGTAAGGGAAGCAAGAGAGGTTTGTCAAGATCGTACTAAGTGGCGATCGATAGTCTCTGCCTACCCCAATGGGAATAATGGGCGTGAGTATAAGTAAGTATAAGTGAAAAGTTTCATGATACTGCCCACATCGCTATACAGTCAAAGAGTTCAACTGATATTCACAAGTACTAGTACCTCAGCCACCCCTACGGGTCTATTTGATATAAACGATTCGCTGATGTTTCTACCTATTATGAAAAGTTTTTTTTTTGTGGTGCATTCAACTATGATGTTAAAAGCTTCCGGGTAATTAATCAACAGCGAAAAGATTCAACTTGCAAATATATTGGAGATATGGTTTTGTCGATAGGTATTTCTTGTCATAAATCCTGATGACATACCGAGCTAATGGACCGTTAAACATTTGTCTATCGGAACGAGCGATCAACGAAAACGCTTAGCGTACGATATAGGGGGCCCATTTATCCATGGACAATTATTAATTTGCGTCTTATATTTCTTTTATTACTGCTATTAAATACTTATATGAATAAAATGACATCCGTGGCCGAGTGGTTAGGTGACTAGCTTCTGGGTCCGGAGGTTGCGGGTTCGAATCCTTCTGAGTGTTGTACATAAATGGTGCTTATTAATCGTGTATTGTATTTAATAACCGTGATAGCTCATGAACACCACCACACCACCTGTCGTGTAGACAATGAGGGTTCAAATCCCGGATAGGGCCTGCACTACTTTGTCTTATCTAAAGTCATAAGAGTGGTTGATTTATCACGATTGTTAACGGTGAGAAAAAACATCGTGAGAAAGCTCACAATGCTAAGTTATAGTTAGTCATTTGACAGTCGAATACGTTCAAAACGGCGAAAGGCCTGCCCTCTATTACGTGAGTACACTTTCAAAGCAAAACGTGGGTACTCAGAACATCAGGAGATAATGTCATGTGCTGTTCAGAAGTATTAATACCTCTTCCAAACTGCTTCGGGGATATACAGTGTGAACATTTGAGTTTGGTGGCTAATCGTCCTTATGTACATATACTCATTTCACAAAATGGGGGAAAAGATTGTAAAACAGAAAACAGTTGGTACCAACAAAAGATGGTTGGTGGTAGTCGGTACCAACTATCTTAAGTGATTGTGATAACTTATACCTTTAGTCACTTCGTACGAAATCCGCAGGAATAAATGCGCAAGTGCTATTCTAAGCCGTTTCGTAATCGTTTAATTGTCTTTTATGACACCCTCGAGAAGAGATAATGTATTTCTGTTCTGCACTGAAAAGACAAGGCATCATTTTTCATAAACTATTTCTTTACCCTCCTTGAAAATTCTAGCTAAAGTCGTTTTTCTTGCTGATTTACAATAATCGACATTTTATGTCCTCTTATGAATATAGGGCACTTGTCTCGTTATAAGTTTCTTATATTCGCAGCTTCAGCGAATACACTTTCTTGAGAGTTACAAATATTATACTTTCTGAAGTTAAATAAGGAGTTAGTAAATATGAAAAATAAGTTTTTAGATGAATTGATACGGAAATCGTTTGGAGGTTGTATTTTTATAATAAACCAATAATTATGGTTTTTTTGCTGCGTAGTGTCGGCTTAGAATAGCACTACCCTCTCTAAGTAAAAGGCGACTAACGGTATTGGGGCTTTTAAGGGATTTTTGGGCGATGCGGTTGGAGATCCATCACCAAAAACCTTTATTTCACCATCTTTTCCCCACGCAGCTTCCAAAGGTGGCTGAGGAATTTCCAATTCCTTAGCTCTGGCTACCCCTTCAAAGGATTTATAGCCGTGAGTATATGTATGTATGTTTTTTTTTTATCATTAACTACCTTCATGTAATTCCAATATACTTCAACTTCCAAATGTGGCTAAGGAGGTTCTAGCTTCGAAATTCTGGCTACCCCTTTTAGGGATTATGGCCTTGAATATACATTCTGTGTACTAAGTATCGGGAATTTGTCAATAAAACAAAAAATACAAATTATTCATCTAAATTTATTTTATCGCCTTCAAAGTAGGCCCCATCGCTTGCAATACAACATCTCCACCGCTTCACCCAGTCTTCCATACATTTTTCATAGGCTATTTGCGGTATGGCCTTTAGCTCGTTCAGCGCATTTTCTTTTATGGCTTCTATCGACTCAAAAGGTTTTCCTCGAAGTGGTAATTTTAACTTGGGAAATAAAAAAAAGTCAGACGGAGCCATATCAGGTGAATACGGTGCTTGATCGAGAACTTTTGTTGAATTTTTCGCTAAAAACTCTTTCACTATAATGGCTGTGTGTGATGATGCATTATCATGGTGCAGCATCCATGAGTTGTGTTGCCACAAATCTGGACGTTTTCGGCGGATACTCTCACGCAAACGCTTCATATTTGCCTAAATAATATTCTTTATTCACTGTTTCTCCCTCTGGAAGGAATTCGGAGTGAACCACACCACGGTAGTCAAAAAAAACTGTCAGCATCACCTTGATTTTGGAGCGACTTTGCCGCGGTTTTTTGGGTTTCGGCTCGTTTTCGAGACGCCATTCTGAAGACTGTTGGCTTGTTTGCATGTCGTACTCATAAACCTATGTCTCGTCGCCAGTTTATATACGTTTCATAAAGGTCGGATCCGTAGAAGCTCGGGAAACCATGTCTTCAGCGACATGTTTTCGCTGCGCTTTTTGAACAAAATTGAGCTCTTTTGGAACTAGTCGAGCGGCGACGCGTTTCACGCCTAAAATGTCAATGACAATGATGTGGACAGACTTAAAAGATATGTTCACCTCACAAGCCAACTCTCTCAGACTCATACGTCGATTTTCGAGCACTAGCTTCTTGATTCTGTCGATGTTTTCTTTAGTCGTAGCGGTTGAAGGTCTACCAGAACGAGGCAAGTCTACTACTACTTCTCGGCCTTCTTTAAAAGCCTTATACCATTCATAAGCCCTTGTTTTCGATAAACACGATTCGCCGTAGGTATTTCGCAACATTTTTCGTGATTCACCACATGAAATATCATTCGAAACACAAAATTTAAGGCACACTCTTTGTTCAACAATATTTTCCATTGTGAAAATCGCCGAGGACTCAAAACTATGACCAACAAAAAATGTATTTTAAAACAAATTAAATGACAGATCCCGCTCAAATTTTGCGCGCTAAATCAGTACAGTGCTGCCAACATGCAGTAAAAAATTTGAACGACCTCTTTTACGCGGGTCTTTTTATTGACATAGTAGTATACTACTCTGTGTAAAAAGTATCGGGAGTACAGATCCACAATCTTTTCTTGGCCGGCGGCGACTACTGGTATACTGTCGCCATTTTGAAATTTCGGCCTGTCATTGTCAGTTAGTTCTTAACTAAATAAAAATTAAAGGGTGACCTACGTATATAATAAATTATCACTTTCATTAATATTTTTTGTAGTGGAAACTTTTTTTCAAAGACAATTATTTTTATGCTGTATCTTTGCTTATTGATAAACGCTTTTATTTCCAGTATTCAATATAAAAATTTATGAAAATTATTATTTATTTTGTTAAATTTTATATAAGTAGGCTAACACTGTCCGAAAAGTTGTGCGCTCATCTATAGTCATGCGGTGCGGGTTACGGGAAGTGGAGAAATGCTCCCGAATAAGATTTCACTTCGTATAAACTGATGCGTGGGTTCTAATCCTAATGCGGGGATGTAACAATGTGTCATTTCTTAAGTCATAACTGTCTGACATATATATAAAAATACAAGGCAAATACGACGTGATAGCTTAATGGGTAGAACACCGGTTAACGTGCAAGCGGCTAGAGTTCAAATCCCGGATCGGGCCTACACCAATTTGTCTTTTCTAAAGACATATGTGTGGTAAATTTATCACGGTTGTTAACGGTGAGGGAAAAAATCGTGAGGAAACCCATGTGGGTGGCCATGTGGCTGAGTTGTAATTAGTCGCGTGATAGTGTATTCGTACAAAACGGCGATAGGCCTGCCCCCTATCACGTGAGTACACTGTCCATGCAAAACGTGGGTACTCTGAACACCAGGTGAAAAAGCACGTGATGTTCAGAAGTATTAGTACCTCTGCCAAACCCCTTCGGGGGTATTCGGCGTGAACGTTTATGTTATGTTATATGTTAAAAGGCTGTTAACAGCAATAAAAAAGTGCCCATAAATTCACTGACCCAGCAAAATGAATGACCCAAACGATATCTGATGTTTAGAATTATTTTTTCTGTGCCACCTTTTTGGGGGATCTATGTGTAAATATGAAATGTAAAAGACAGTACACGACAAGGTAAGCCTCTGATTTACAGGATGAAAAAAATGATTTTATGTAGTTACCCACTTATTAACTCTGAGTGTCACAAGTAACAAATCCTTGAGTATAAAATAATGAGTTTGCAGAGAAGTACAATTGGCAGTGTTATCGCTAAAAGCGATCTCTTCTAGACGATATTTGGGAGGTAAGATAAGCAACACAGTCATTCGGGTAGACATACCAGACAAGGGCAAAAATAAATAAATATAATTAGCGTACATTAAAACGAACTTGTTTACTTACAATAATAGTATTACATGCATACATACATATACTCACGGCTGTAAATCCCTAGAAGGGGTAGCCAGAGCTAAGGAATTAGAAACTCCTCAGCCACTTTTGGAAAGTTGAGTGGGGTAAAGATGGTAAAATAAAGGTTATTGGTGATGGGTCTCCAACCGCATCGCCCAAAAATCTCTTAAAAGCCCCAATACCGTTAGTCGCCTCTTACGTACATCCACCGGCAGAAATGGGGTAGTGCTATTCTAAGCCGACACTACATAGCAACTAGTTATGAATGAAATGAATATTATACAGGGTGATTTCGGGGTCGTGATCCCAACCATTTCTTTCAGACTCAGTAAATGATTGCGATGCTACCTGTATTAATTTTAATTGAAACAAAGATGATTCGCTATTCACTTATTTTTATTTACTGACTCTAAATGCGTGGTCACCCTACTTTTTATATTACACCTTTTTCAAAAACAAACTCTTTGTTAGAATACTTAATAATTTATGAGTAATAATGTGACAACACGTCAAAGTCAATAAACGATAACAATAAATAATAACGAAACAAAGATTTAAAATAAAATAAATAAATTAAGCCACCGCCGTACCCATTTTCTAATATCGAGCGATCAGATATGGTAATGTTTTACTATCAAACACACAACACTACCAGAGCAAGTGAGATGTTTCATCAGCGACATCCCAATTTGCCATTACCAACTAGACGTAGGTACGTACCATCGCAGTAGGCATCGAAGAAATGTCTTATCTGTCTATCAATATCGTCATATCAATTGCAACTACTGCAACGATTGCTAAGACCATGCACTTGACAAAAAATTTCTTGGGAAATAGTAGGGTGACCATGATCTCGAACAGTCGCAGTTTTTTTTTTTTGTAAACTTAAATAAGTCGCTGGTGTACTGTTAGTCCTAACCTATCGTGATACTTAGGAGAAAGTAAGTTAAATGCTTCTTTCTTGCTCCACGACCCCGTAATCACCCTGTATAATTTGTTTTATTAAGACATTTCAATACTGTATGATGTAAAATTATTTCCCTTATAATGGTTAATTTTTATTTACTGGCAATACTAATATCGATGACAGCGACGCCATTACCGGCCAAGATAAGATTGTGGATCTGTATTTACAATGGAAAAATGATATTTCATATTTCATGTGGTGAATCACTAAAAATGTTGCGAAATACCTACGGCGAATCGTGTATATCGAGAACAAGGGCTTATGAATGGTATAAGGCTTTTAAAGAAGGCCGAGAAGTAGTAGTAGACTTGCCTCGTTTTGGTAGACCTTCAACCGCTACCACCAAAGAAAACATCGACAGAATCAAGAAGCTAGTGCTCGAAAATCGACGTATGAGTCTTAGATAGTTGGCTTGTGAAGTGAACATATCTTTTAAGTCCGTCCACAACATTCTCATTGACATTTTAGGCATGAAACGCGTCGCCGCTAGACTATTTCCAAAAGAGCTCAATTTTGTTCAAAAAGCGCAGCGAAATCATGTCGCTGAAGACATGGTTTCCCAAGCTTCTACGGATCCGACCTTTATGAAACGTATAATAACTGGCGACGAGACATGGGTTTATGAGTACGACTTGCAAACAAGCCAACAGTCTTCAGAATGGCGTCTCGAAAACGAGCCGAAACCCAAAAAACCGCGGCAAAGTCGCTCCAAAATCAAGTTGATGCAGACAGTTTTTTTTGACTACCGTGGTGTGATTCACTCCGAATTCCTTTCAGAGGGAGAAACAGTGAATAAAGAATATTATTTAGGCGTCATGAAGCGTTTGCGTGAGAGTATCCGCCGAAAACGTCCAGATTTGTGGCAACACAACTCATGGATGCTGCACCATGATAATGCATCATCACACACAGCCATTATAGTGAAAGAGTTTTTAGCGAAAAATTCAACAAAAGTTCTCGATCAAGCACCGTATTCACCTGATATGGCTCCGTCTGACTTTTTTTTATTTCCCAAGTTAAAATTACCACTTCGAGGAAAACCTTTTGAGTCGATAGAAGCCATAAAAGAAAATGCGCTGAACGAGCTAAAGGCCATACCGCAAATAGCCTATGAAAAATGTATGGAAGACTGGGTGAAGCGGTGGAGATGTTGTATTGCAAGCGATGGGGCCTACTTTGAAGGCGATAAAATAAATTTAGATGAATAATTTGTATTTTTTGTTTTATTGACAAATTTCCGATACTTAGAACACCGAATGTATATGTGTGTATAGAATTACAAACCTTTTTGTTGTATTGTTTTTCTTCCACTCTTTTTAAAGTCCACGTCAACTCAACATCAAGCAAACTGCATGGATGGTCTAGCGGTAAAGCGTTCGGCTTCATATCCGGAGTCTCGGGTTCAGTGCTCGGAGGGTAAACTCACAAATTTAATTTATAATATTTGACCCAGTTTATAAGGATATTGTTGGTTCGAATGAAAATAATTCATAGTTTTAGAATATTTCTATGATTTTTTGTTGTTTCGATGTTTCGTTTGTTTCGATTCGATGATGTTACAGAGTTGTTTATTGCAGCGCTAACCACCTATTTTTGGGACGATAGATGTGTGTATTTGTGAGTATATTTGTCTATAAAATAAAAATGAAATAAAAATAAAATAAAATGCATTTATTTACAAGAAACATGAGTAGAATTTTATGTATATGTTTTGTAAAGCAATTAATATTAATATTAATTAATATTAAATCGCACTTGGCAATATATCGGAAGAGGTGGATATATTTGCGTGTTCTTGGTGTGACTTCCAATGTGCTGCACTAAAGTATTTATGTTATAATAAGGTGTAGAAATAAATAATAAGTTAAAATAAGTATAATATCATGTGAAATGTAATCGCTTTAGGTATAACCTGTAAAGATTTCATTTTTGTTAAATAAATAAATAAATAAATATATGGTTTCTCTCTACCTTTATATTTACAACATAAACTTTACAAAAAATTTCACTATACTTTCCTATAGGCAGAGTTAATACAAAGGAAAGATAGATTGAATATAAATAGCTCAGTACCCTTAGTCGCTTTCTGTGACTGACCAAAGGAAGATATCGTATACTGCCACAATACACACCACATTGAAAACAGTATGTAAATTAGTAACCGTATTAATCGCAGCCAGTATTCTTATAAACCTATCAAGGGAAAATCATGAGGATGGCTATCTTTCAGGCTTTGTGACGGTTCCAATCTGAATGGAGTCAAATGAATTAGGTCGACTTAATCTCTGAAGTTAATGGTGATAAAAGGGTCGGTCATCCCAAACGCCCGTCCCTGCTTGTAAATTAATTATAAAGCTTGTATTCATGGTTTTCATTAATAAATTGATTCGTACAACGATTTACTGCCAACATTTGCATTTCTTTTTAAAATGATACAGAGCGAGTAAACTTCTAAGTGACCTTAAACGAAACATCAACAGAAATTAACGTTTTTATACCTAGTTATATTTTTTGAAAACGTGGGGTAAAGTTCAAATGAAAACCTACAAAACATAATGTACTATCAATTGCCACTTTGTATGATCCTGCTAAACCTTTTGTAATTTAGTTAGTTTTATTTTTATTTAAACCAGATTTTTGTTTCTTTTTCTCTCTTAATTAAGACTTGTATTATTTGTTGTGTATTTTAAATGTGTTCCCTAGATTCATGCGATACAGGCAATGCCTAGTGCGTGAATCATTGTAAATTCCAATGTAATGTGTTTTTCTAGTAATAAATGTCTTGTGTCTTATTTTGTCTCTCAAACTTCAATCTTGTAATACATGCCCCTTTATTCTATATGCTACGGACACTTGCGATTTTTGAGCACATTCTCAAGATGATCTAAATGTACCTTCCGTAGTCGTATTCTACTGCTAAGCCGTAATTTATGTAGGCTCTACTCAGGACCCGAACTTCAGGAACCAAGGAATTAGAAATTCCTCAGCCACTTTTGGAAAGTTGAGTGGGGAAAAGATGGTGAGATTACGGTTGTGGGTGATGGGTCTCCAACCGCATCGCCCAAAAATCCCTCAAAAGCCCCAACACCGTTAGTCGCCTCTTACGTACACCCACCGGAAGAAATGGGGTAGTGCTATTCTAAGCCGACACTACACAGCAGTGTAGTGATGGGGCTTTGTGGGGATAATATTGATAAATAGGGATTAAGAATGGTCGGCAATGGTTCTGCAGCCAGATAGCCCAAAAAAACACTTCGAAAGCCCTCATACCCAAATTTGCATTACTGTAATAACAATGATTATGCACAGTATTTTGTAATCAGGTGTTATTTGTCATTATCATTACCACCTGCTTGGAACCCGATCATAAGCACTATTCTAAGCCGTCTAGGTAGTGCTATTCTAAGCCGACACTACACAGCACTATCACTTAATGTGATGCCATAATTTGTTTAAAGATAACAACCCAAAGAAAAACATTTGAAAACATTTAGCCTTATTACGGCCTCACGGCCATATTACCAAATAAAATAAGCCATACTTTTAAAGTCAAATATTCCTCAGTTGTTTATGCAAGTTGTTTAAAAATATATGGTTAAATAAAACATAGTGGGGTATAGGACTACCACGTAATCAGCCAAAAAATATATTAAAACCCCACTTTTTTACCCTAAAACCAAAGCCATTTTTTTTAAAACAACCTTATTGATTCATAAAGAAGCATTAAAAAATAAAATACGATTATTTCAACATTTTTAATAAATAACCATTTTTATATAATGCTATTACTTAAATCACAGAAACATTTCTCTCTAGACACAAATCCCCGACTTCTACTTCAATATTCATTTCCCGTGTTCCAAGTATTCAGTGTTGTTTGCAATTTTACAAAATTGCAATGGAATCCTCTCAGCAGTTTTTCTATTAACTTAACTCAGAGCTGTGTGTCACTTGTCACCACTATTGAAGGAACTGACGCTGGAAAGAAAGAAGACTTAAGATTTTATTTCAATTAATTAGATTTTCTTAGGGTTTGAAGTTAATTTGTAGAGGTGGCAAAGGTACTACGTATAATTTTCGGCAGCAGTCCATAGTTTAACACGTGGGTCTCGTTGCCTAAATAAATAAATTTATTATTATTATATATTATTATTACTATTATTATAGTACTATATTTTTCTGGGCTAAGACGTGATAGGGAGCAAGCTTTATGTAACTTAATACGAATACATCCATACATATACTCACGCCGTTAATTCCCATTGGGGAAGGCAGAGACTATCGATCGCCACTTCGTACGATCCTGGCAAACCTCTCTTGCTTTTCTCTTTATTACGAATAGTTTCAATAGTCAGTATATTATAATTCAATTCAATTCCAAACATTATTATTTCATGAAAACAGGGCTGATCGATTTGTATGTATGTAAAATGACTGAAGAAAAACTTTTTGTCGAACTTTAACGCATTTTATAAATTATTAAATAAAAGTTAATTCGAACTCGAAATAAAATATCTCTTAAATGAAACAATTTACGTAGTTGACAAAGTATACACTAAAATTTGTAGCCAGTATGTTCGCTTAAGCCATTAAACCAAAGTTAGAACAAAATGAACTGATTTAAAAACTAAAATACTTACTGCTTTTTTCAACAATAATAGCCGCTAATTCCGCTCGAGACTCAACAAAAATAGGAGTTACTAAAACGGAACTCAATTGTATTCTTAACGTAGGCTTTGCGTTATACCAAATAATAGAGCCTGGCCATTCTTTTGATAGCATTTTAAAGCTCTGAAAGTAAAAAAAGTATTATTTAATATTTAAAACTACTATTTTGTTGAACGAATGGTCAATTTCCTTAGAATCGAATATACAAAATTTGTATGTAATAATTGTCTTATGAATGGCATTGGAGGTGACGAAACAATAGAAGGCACATTATTTAAAATATTTTCTCAACGATACGATTGATTTTACAAATATAGTTTTTTTTTTATTTCATATCTAAATATACGATTCTTGAATTCTGACGTTTAACTGAAGGAAAAAAATATGCTGGTAATATTCAATGAAACATATTGTGGTAATATTTAATTAAAAACAATGTACATAGCTCAGACCATTGAGTACAAATATGACTAAAATCAGAACAATATTAATAAATCCTGCTGAATAATTTGTTAGCCGCTTCCCTAGTATGACGCTATCAATGCAATTACTGTAGCCAACGATATAATTATTGGAAACAATAGAATTGCGGCGGAACCAAAACATTGCAAATGATATCGGCTCGACCACTTTGCGGCTTTACAAACAATTTTAATAACCGACCGTTTTCACAAACTATTTTGAACACAAACGGTCCTCTTTAAATTAGCTTTACATAATACTTTTAGGTTGAAAGCATATAAACAAAGAACCAGTTAGTCGATATAGAAGAGGGAAATAAGTAATGTTAGAGATACATCCTTCAATGTTTAAATAAATAAAATATGCCGTTATATACATAAATTTTACTATCGGATCACTATCCCTCGTATTTGAATACAAAACAGCAATTCTAGTCCATCTAAGCTTTTCAAGGCAATCTCATTGCACAAGCCAATCGGAACAAATGGTGTGAGTATATGTATATTATAAAAAAACTTAATACCTGCAGCATAGTATAATCCACTCTGTGTAGATCATCACAGTAAACAACTAAACAATTACTCAGATGATTTTTATCTTGAATTATTCCATCACGTATTCCATTAGGGACTTTTTGACTGTCCCAATTCACTGTCTCATCATTTTGATTGATTATCGTATTTGTTGTATCATCTAATGTGTACATCGTGTATTTATCTAATGAGAGGAGTTTTGTTCTAACTTTTTCTGCTGCAGCAAAGTGGAGTCCTCCAAGGGGGTGAATAGCATAATGCGGTGGCAAGTCATTCGTCTGTAAGAAAAAATCTTTTGATTTAGGTTTTTTTTATTATTTAAGAAATAGAATACCATAGAAACTCTTTATTGTACATTACAGTTAACACATTTTACACAGAAATCTTATATCGAAGTACAACTGGCGGTCTTATCGCTAAGAACGATCTCTTCAAGATAAACTTTAAAAAATAGCGATCCACTTATATTTTAAGTTATTAAAAAGGATTTCCTTGTTTATTATAACTTATTTATATACCGTTTCACCTCATTCAAGTTTTATATTTACTTACAGTGCCGTTTCTAAGACGTATGCGGTAATTAACACAAATAAGATATGCGCATGTACAATGAAAATATATTAAAAATATAACTTTCCTCTTTGGATTAAGGTTGGGTGATGCTATCAAACTCACCGTTTCTTAACCAATTGTATGTTTAAAAAATCAAGCATAATTATTACTCACACACATATATATACTCTGCTGTAAATCCGAAAAAGGGATGGAAGGGCATTTCAAACTTATCAGCCACTTTTGCAAGTTAAATGTGGAAAAGGAAATATTAACATAGTTTTATAACCCCAGGTGAAAATGGGAATATCCTTGTATTAAATATTGAAAGGTACTGTGTCAAAAATTACGATACTCAATTTAATTTTAGAAGAAACATAAAATTGCACTATAAAAACGGCTGAAAGGTGACTTACCTTAACAAGCTGCATTTTCAAAGGTGGTCTCGAATGGTAGTAAAGAAGAAGTATCACATCTACACCGACCCCACATACCAACCCCACTTCGATACCCAGTGCCAAACATAAAATGAACGTTCCGATTAATGGGATAAGGTCCAATTCTGAAAAACCAAATTGATATTTTTAATTTAATGTTTTTTTGACATGAATTCCTCATGTGGGCATTATTACTCATAAATAAATAGAAAAAAAAAATTCTTTCCTTTAATAACATCTTTTATTTATGAGTAATAATCCCCACGTGAGGAATTCATGTCAAAAAACATTAAATTATGTGATAGTTAGGCGTTTCCAACATTTGCATTCTATCTGAAAAGGTAGACAAGTGGCCGTCCGAATTAGTTAAAATTCGGAGGTAGGAAACGCAAACACTACTTGAACGTGTAAAAAAAAAACAAAGGATAGAGAAATTTCGCGCTGGATGCCAACTGACACTGTAGCTCAGTTGGCAGAGCGACGGGGGCGTATACCCGAAGGTCGCGGGTTCGAACCCCGCCAGTGTCGAAATTTTTTTTTCCTTTAATAACATCTTTTATTTATGAGTGATATTTTTAAATTTATGTATTTTTTATAAATCTTGATAAGTTCTCATAGACAGCTGTCTATAAGTAACTAAAATTTATCTAAATGCCAACCGTTGCAATGTAGGAGTCACAAAGCTTTTTTTATACATACCGATTACAATCTTGCAGAGAAATTGAACATACTTACATATACTTACGGCTATTAATCTTAAAAATAGGTAACAAAGGCATTAAATATAGAAATACTTCAACCACTTTTGGAATTTCAAAGGGAATAGATAGTAAAATAAAGGACAGTTGTTGATGAGTTGTATTGTAGCTGGAGATCTAAATCGGCCAAAATTACATAAGAATAAGCTCGCAATAAAAAATGGATTGAAAAAAGAAAGTAATACAATTTTATTCCATTTTTGTTCAGTAACTTACTGTTAGTTCTCCATAATCTTTTCGCAATATCTACATCTACCATATGAAGCACTGCGCATATAATGACGGAAGACAGAGCTGCTCGCGGGATGAAAAAGAAATATGGCGTCAGCAGTGCCAGTGTAAGTATCACTATGATTCCTGAAAAATATTAAATCAACGTTTTATTCGAAATTAAAACAAATAAACGTGATATAATGATCACTTATAAATTTTGTGTGTGTGTGTGTGTGTGTGTGTGTGTGTGTGTGTGGTTTTAGACCATCGTTTTATACAGGCGTATGAGCTCGTTTTTGAAAGCGCATGTAGGCGTGTACAGGCGCGTCTTTTGTCACACGTTCGACTGGTACGAGCGTTGACGCGCTGGTGTAAGCCCGAGCAGCGAGAGACAGCTTTTATTTTATTTTGAGGGGTAGCCAGTTTTGTGAGTTGAATGGGAAAAAGATAGTTAAAATACAGTACTTTTGGTGATGGGTCTCCAGTCTCTTACATTGCCCAACCATCACTTAAAAGATCCCATAGCTACTGCTATTCTAAGCCTTAGACACTTCACAGCTCTTGCTCATACTACTTCCTTAGTAAATACTGACTAACGGAATACTGATTAATTTTCAGCTTGCTCATTGTGTACCCGGTGTACCGACTGAGCACTCTTAGCAAGTATCTTAGTTCCAACTATTATTAAAACATGTGGTGCCAGCCAGATAACCATTGAAATTGGAATGATATCATCATAGTTCACACTCACCGTTTCGCTGTGCAGAGGCCTTGCCTTCTAAATATTATATTTGTATGTTTTTTCTTGTTTACTTTTGTTTTCTTGCTTTGAGAATTGAATAATGTGTTGTTTTTTTATATATTTTTTCTCTATTAATGTTATTTTTCCATGTTCTGTACAGCGAATAAATGTCTCTCTTTCTCTTTCTCTTTCTCTTTCTCTTTCTTTCTTTCTTTCTTATATATCTCCGCTAAGGAGCTCTAGTCCACCTGTACTATAGGGAAATATGGACAAAAAGAATGGGATGTACGAATCAAATACACCTTAAGGTGCATCACAGAAATGTATACTACATCTTCATTGATCCGGAGGAAACGTATAATAGTCAGTAAGTAGTCAGACAGAGTTTTGGACGGTGTTGTCCAAGTTTGATTTGAGTAGTCACTTTTAAATGACTTGGAGTCAGTCTATAAGAATTTCAGTGTCTTTTTACGGTAAAAAGAAGAAACACGGATTGGATCGGGATTTCTAGGTGTGATCAACAGGGTTTTTTTAGCTTTCCCTTTGCTCTTCAATTTTTTCACCGATGACTTTTTGCAAGATCAGCATGAAGATAATTATGAACTGAGAATGGGTGAATTACAGAAATTGCAGGACTGTGACAATCATATTAAATTTCTTGCTTTATACTTTTCATGGGGTGACACAATTAACTTCAATCGTGAATACCTGACTGTAGTCAGGTAGAAAAGTTTTATTCATAAATAAGATATATTATAAAAAGTTAATATAAAAAGTAACATAAAATTATATGAAGAACAAGAATTCTTGTCCTTTCGTTTTCATTATTTATTTAATCTGAAAGTAAGTAAGCTGAAACACGTGTCATTATAATAATCCCTCCATAAAGTCGATACCTTTGTGATTTGTGAAATATAATATAATTTTTGTTTGTAAAACAGCACTTAAATAGATCAAAGCACAGTTCAAAGAATATGGATACAAATGGAAGACGAATGAATAATAATGTAGTAATATTTGCCTCATTTTACGTTAACAATTAATTGGGTTTTCTTGAGATTCAAAAAACGAAAACAATATTGTATTTGATGCTTTTTAATGAGGAACATTATACTGACTTACTTTTTTACAAGTTGCCTTTATTACCATTTAAGTAGGCAGAGACTATCGATTAACGCGTTGAACAATCCTGACAAATCTCTCTTGCTTCCGTCACATACATGCTCTATTTATTATTATTCTCACTTCGGACGACCGACTTCAATCTGGTGTAGAAACGTTATACGGGACCATCCTCTACGAACACTACCATCCATCCAAAATAAATGTATATTTCGAGAATTATAATCTGATCCCCTTAATTCTTCTATGCCTATTCTTTGTACGCCTTACTTTCCTGTACTAACTACCCAAATAGGCTCAATTTTTTTTCTAATTAATTTGTTTTAAGTTTACGAGGCGCTCAATTTTATTAATTTTCTCTCCTGATATATCGAGATAGCAGGTGTCAGTATAGTCAAGAACAAGCAGAAGAAGTGATTGAGCTAACGCAGTTTTGGCAGCAGTAAGAAGACAATTACACAGTCTTCTGAGATATCCTACTGAGACTAGTATCTTTTGGCTTATTATCTCTAATTGTGGCAGCCGAGATAAGTTGCTGTTTATCATTTAGGCTAGGTTTTTTACCATCCGCTAAGTGGGTAGAACACAACTTATCGTGCAGACGATGAAGGTTCAAATCCCGGGACGGGCCCACACCAATTTGTCTTTTCTAAAGAAATACGTGTAGTTAATTTATCATGGTTTGCACAGTGAGGGAAAACATCGTGAGAAAACTCACATGGCTAAGATCTACTTATTCATATGACAAAACGGCGCGATGGGCCTGCCCCCTATTACGTGGGTACACTGTCAAAGCAAAACGTGGGTACTCTGAACACCAGGTGACGGTGTCACGTAATGTTTAGAAGTATTAGTACTTCTGCCAACCCCTTTGAGGATATACGGCGTGAACGTTTGAGCCTTGTGTTTAGAGCTTTTGTACCGTAGGGCTAAAAGGAATAAATGCTTCGTCGATGAACGCAGGCCACAGGAACACAGGTAAGAGATGGGTTGTTACTAACATAACCAAATCATGTCATTAAATGCAATGTTCAATCTGTCATAGATTGTTAAACTCTCGTTCATAAATAGTTCATAGATTCGGACATCGAATAGAATACTGTTTTCTATTCAATTAAAATAGGCCAAAAAATTGTGCATAGCCAAATTTAGTACGCAAATAACTCCGCGGCACACGTAATAAATTATTGTGTGAAAACAGTGTCATGGAGAATCTAACAAGCTATATCCATTAGCCTGAACAAAGTTTATAATTACTTTGTTTTACGAGTTTGTGCTGTGCAGTGTCGACTTTGAATAGCATTAACCTATTTTTTCTAGGAGGTATCTTAAGAGAAGAGGTGACTTAGGGTATTGGGGCTTTTTATGAAAATGTTGTGCGATGCAATTTGAGACCCACCAATTATAATTTACTTAGCTTCCAAAAGCGGCTAAGGAATTTCTAATTTTGAAGGTCTGACAACCCTGTTTTAAGATTTGTAGCCGTAAGTTAGTATTTTTACGAGTGATAAAAAGAAATTATAAATCTCATCTCATAGAAGCTACACCCACTGAGCCTATAGAATCCCAAAAGCCAAAAACTGACCCGTTTATAACCCGGCAGCCGGAGTCCTAACACCCGACGCGTCGCTTACTGCTTTCTTCTTTTCTACTTCTACAAAAGAAGCTGAGGAATTTCTGGTTGGGTGGCTGAAGCTCTGGCTAATACTCTTTTATATTTCAAACGGTCAATACGGATAATAGCTCAACCCATAGAATCCCCACAACATAAATTTCACCCGTATATAACCCAGCATCGGGAGTCCTAACACCCGACGCGTCGCTCACGGCGCTCCCCTAGTCTACTTCTTCAAAATGTAGCTGAGTACCCCTTTTTTGTGTTCTCGAACGATCAATATGATTCTTGTACGAGTGATAAGTAGAGATGGATAATAGCTCATAATAGATACGAGATAGCTCAACCCATAGAATCCCATCATAAAACTCACCCGTATATAACCCAGCAGCAGGAGTCCTAACACCCGACGCGTCGCTCACCGCGCTCCTGGTGAACGAACCATTCACAGGAAACGATGAGAAAAATGCTCCCACAATGTTGCACACCCCGAGTGATATTATCTCTTGGGTCGCATCCAACTTCCTCCCGTTTGCTGCAATTTAAAACTTAAATAAAAGCCCGTTCATCGCAAACGAAAGAATAGATTAGACGGCGTCTTTAAATGTTCGGTTCTAGCTGAATCGTTAGGTCATTTCCGAGGATATAAAATAGAGTAATTAGAGCAGAATTCGAATTTAAATCTTTTTGTTCATGAAAACCTCATGTGAGGATTATAAATAATAAAAAAGAATAAATAAAGGAAAGAAAAATTTCGACACAGGCGGGGATCGAACCCGCGACCTCGGGTAAACGCAAATGAAATAAAGCATAGAAAAATTCGCACTGGCAGCCAATTGACACGGTAGCTCAATTGGCAGAGCGTCGTCGGGGCGTTTACCCGAGGTCGCGGGTTCGATCCCCGCCTGTGTCGAAATTTTTCTTTCCTTTATTTATTTTTTATTTATCAGAATTCGAATGTTTTAAATTTAATGTAAAGTATTGTTTGCTTGAGGTAATGGGGGCTTTTCAAGTTTTAGTTGGATGACCCATCGCCAACAACCTTTATTTTACAAACTTATCTTCACTCAGTACCCCTTTTTGGGAATTTCAGACGTGAACCTGTAAAACGTGTATGTATGTAATTGTTTTTTCGAGAACTAAGCAATAATGCGAAATCTTTATATGTATTGTTGACATATTGTTAATGCTTGTCCCATTAAAAACCAGTTCTTACTTTATTTGATTTCAAACCACAATTTTAACAGATAATAATACATTTAATAATATTTTATATCGCTGGTGATGTGTATTAGTGGTAGTCTTCTATTTCCTGAGACAGTCATAAACAGTCCTGAGACGTATCTAAGAACGCAAGTAGTAAGAGCTCCGATATGTTTTAATTAGTTTTATAGTTTCACTCGCGAATGTTTCAAAGTGCTTAAGATTAGTACCTGAAGCAACATTAATTAGACGAGATAATATTTTCCCCTTGATATTAAAACATATATTCAAACAATATTAAAATTTAGAAATTAAAGGCCATACGTAGAAAGCTTGATGGTGAAGAATGCTTGAGAAGTTTGCCAGAATCATAAAAAAATGCGATTTATAGTCCCTTATTATCCTAATGGTAAATAACGGCGTGAGTATATCTATGTATGTGTATTATTGGTTATCTAAATCTGACCAGCAAACTTAAGACTTAACCTTACTGCTTACTCCATATAGGATATTTTTAATAAAATACTAGCAGTAGGTAGTTGCCTGCCCAAGATAGTGTTTAAAACAAGTATTACTTTCATCGGATATCATTTAGTTTTACATGGATTATGTTGTGTATTATTAAGTTTTTTTTTTGTGGTAAATTAATATTTTCAGCCAATAAAAAAACCATCATCAATGCAACAAAAATATTTCAGGATAGAAAAACAAACTTATAATAAATATTTTTTTGGGATTACAAATATTGAAAGTCTGTAGGTACATATGAAAACTCTTTATGCTCACATAAGTTACTTTTCCAAGGGACTTTGCCTAAACAACTAAGTTGAGCAAGTTTAAAAAGAACTTTCCAAGACAAAGGGTAGCAATCCAAAAACAATTACAAACTCGTTAGAGAAAGTATCGTCAATTTCCAAATTCGATTCCAATAGTTCGCAGCTGATGTCGTTAAACCAAGAAGTGCAGTAAAAATTTTCACAAAACGTTGTTTCGCGAAGGCAATACACATTTAGAAACTTTACCGGTCACCATTTCACCGCAAAATAGTTTAAGCGAAATGGAAATAATGAAGATGGAAAATAAACATAATTTTGCTATATATATGATATCAATTGTTTAGCATTTTTACATATATATTTTTTTCTTTTTCTGTTGTTATTCATTTTGTCTTTCGATAGTTTAGTTTATTTTTTTCTTTTGAATTAACTGTGTGTGTATCTTTTTTTAACTTGTGATCATCTGTTATTGGCCTGTTAAATAATTACTGTCCTGTTTCAACTTACTATATAATATGTGTTGCTGTTGATGATCCTTATATAATAAATAAATAAATATTTAGTCAAATTGATCTAGCGTTGATTGAATAGTCCGCAGCAATATTTGCGGACATATTACACAGATCAAAGAAAAGCACAGTACGACTTCAGGTAAGGGATACTAACTAGACAATTTTTTTTTTATTTTAAACACATATACATATCGGATTAAAATAGGACTACTCAATTTCTTCAAAAATATATTATATAGTCTAGTTATAACTAATGCAGAAAAAAAGTATCTAGTATTGATAAGACTAGCCAAACACTTTGACATACATACATATGCTCACGGCTGTAAATCCCTAGAAGGAGTAGCCAGAGCTAAGGAATGAGAAACTCCTCAGCCACTTTTGGAAAGTTGAGTGGGGAGAGGATGGTAAAATAAAGGTCGTTGGTGGTGGGTCTCCAACCGCATCGCCCAAAAATTCCTTAAAAGCCCCATTATCGTTTGTCGCCTCTTACGTACACGTACACCCACCGGAAGAAATAGGGTAGTGATATTCTAAGCCGACACTAGACAGCACAAACATTTTGACCTCGCTAACATTCATCAATATTATCATAGCACCCTTGTAACCATTGTCTTAAGGGTAATATATACTACCTTTTTTTTTGCTTTATCTCACTTTTGGGTCCAATCTGACCTTTATGTGCTTATTCGTAATTTACTACTAAATCTTTTATGTTATTCACTCTCTTTATTTCATGTTTGAAGTGAGCAGCTTTTTATTTTATAATATTATATGACAAATATTAAATTATATACAAATTCAATGAACCAATCCTATTATACTATACTATATTATGTTACTGTTAACATACCAATTGATAGGCCAATTTAACGCACAACCTAAATTCCTGACAACGAAATAATATAAAACATTCCGCTAAATTCTAGGTTACTACCCAATCTGCTGAACTATAACCGAGCTAATTACTATTCAGTCCTAAATTCCCGATTACGCCCACATATCAAACCGAAGTGGGCAATAAAAAGTCGGCCTCAGTTTAGAGACAGAGGGCTTTCCATATAAAATAGTTACCAATACCCATCACATAACTTATAGACGAGTATTCCACAGAGGTCCCTCATAAATGTTTATGTAATGTTTTTATGTCCCGAAAATATCTGAAAGAACATGTATGAACGGTAGATATTATGTGCGATGGTTATTGCCTTTGCTGCGAAGGAAATCGGCAAACGATTACATATTAGGCAGACATTACTGCGCTGTGTTAAATAAAATAAACATTATGCGATACAATTTTATGTGACCGAAATAATAACTTTCTTATTACATTATAAATATCGACATAAATAATAATATTGAGAGGATGGATGACAGAAAATTGGTAAAAGGTGTCTATAAAGCAAATTTGGAAGGTAATGTTAGTAGAGGACGGCCACGGAGGACACACTTGGACCAAATTGAGAGTGTGCTCAAAAAGGCAGGCATCCGAAGTATCGAGAATAAAAGAGCATGTATGACAAAAATTATGGATGTAGACGAAGCTAGAGAGGTTTGCTAGGACCGTACAAAGTGGCGATCGATAGTATCTGCCTACCCCAATGACGGCGACTGAAAAAGTAAAGATACAACTGAAAACAGGGTATTGATAGCTGAAGTGTGAGGTAAATATTGAACATCCCCATTCAAAAACATGAATTGTCAAAAAGGGTTTCACTTATAGTGATTAAGGAGGATTATTCGATAACAATCTGGGTGTCTTATTTGTACTTGTTGCTAAAAGTGTCGAAGGATAGCGAGTAATTTTTAAATATGACTAGCGTTTATATAGCACCTGTATTAATTTGGGTGAACACTCTTAAATGTGTCATATTTGTCACCTACCTATTTACCTTTACTTGCGGCTATAAAATGTCAAAAAGGGTAGCCAGAGCTTAAGAATTAAGAATTCCTCAGACACCTCAAAGTTGAGTGGACACACTTTACTTTATGTCGCTGGTACGTGTTTGCAGTAAAGTAACTTTAGGCGTCCAAATGTAACTTCATAATAAAATTATTTGAAAGGTTTAAAGTTGTAAGTATATGTAGACATAAGTTAAATATATATAGAGATATATATATATATATATATACATATATGTAAAGAATAAATAGGGTAGGCAGTAACTACCAATTACCACTATACAAAAGAATGTAGAACAATACTTACAGAAAGCTTTAGCAATGGCAACATTGGCGATGATCCCCACCAATGGTACTACCACCAGCCCTGATCCCAGATGAGAGAACATTTCACCAGTCGAGTACGTGGTATTACCCACTGTAGCAGAAAACGGAGGTGGACGAGGGGTTGGCAGTCCAGGGGTAATTTTTCCTAAAACAAAAAAAAGATAAATAATTATAATATCTAAAAGGAGTTATATGGACGTAACTTATAATGATTCCTCATAAATAAAAGATGTTATTAAAGGAAAGAAAAATTTCGACACTGGCGGGGTTCGAACCCGCGACCTTCGGGTATACGCCCCCGTCGCTCTGCCAACTGAGCTACAGTGTCAGTTGGCATCCAGCGCGAAATTTCTCTATCCTTTGTTTCTTTTTTACACGTTCAAGTAGTGTTTGCGTTTCCTACCTCCGAATTTTAACTAATTCGGACGGCCACTTGTCTACCTTTTCAGATAGAATGCAAATGTTGGAAACGCCTAACTATCACATAATTTAATGTTTTTTGACATGAATTCCTCATGTGGGGATTATTACTCATAAATGAAAGATGTTATTAAAGGAAAGAAAAATTTTTTTTTTCGACACTGGCGGGGTTCGAACCTGCGACCTTCGGGTATACGCCCCCGTCGCTCTGCCAACTGAGCTACAGTGTCAGTTGGCATCCAGCGCGAAATTTCTCTATCCTTTGTTTCTTTTTTACACGTTCAAGTAGTGTTTGCGTTTCCTACCTCCGAATTTTTAACTAATTCGGACGGCCACTTGTCTACCTTTTCAGATAGAATGCAAATGTTGGAAACGCCTAACTATCACATAATTTAATGTTTTTTGACATGAATTCCTCATGTGGGGATTATTACTCATAAATAAAAGATGTTATTAAAGGAAAGAAAAATTTCGACACTGGCGGGGTTCGAACCCCGCCAGTGTCGAAATTTTTCTTTCCTTTAATAACATCTTTTATTTATGAGTAATAATCCCCACATGAGGAATTCATGTCAAAAAACATTAAATTATAATGATTCCTTTTAAAAACTAAACGAGAAAATAAAATTTAGCAAAATTATATTAAATACCATCAGTTCAGTAAAAATTAAACCCAACGATGCAAATTTCTAATACAATTATTTAAAAAATTAGTTAAACTTATTGAGGTATTAAATTGCATACATTTAGATAAATAAATGATTCAAAAGCAGTACCGATAGCAATACCCGGTGGGTGTATGTAAGAAACGAGTAACTGTATTGGGCCTTTTAAGGGATTTTTGGGTGTTGCGGTTGGAGACCCATCACCAACAACATTAATTTTACCATCTTTTCCCCACTAAACTTTTCAAAAGTGGCTGAGGAATACCTAATTCCTTAGCTCTGGCTACCCCTTCTGAAGATTATTAGCCGTGAGTATATGTATGTATGTATTACTTTACTTATTAAGCAAGAAAATTTATGTTTTTATTTGGGGGGCCGTGGAAATAAAATCATTTATATAGTAGAAACCATTTTTTCTGAGATACATAGGCGATGTAATATGCTGTTAATTTAAAGCGCAATCCACAGAGCCCGCTGGGTTACCGAAATTGCCTGGCAACATAACCCGGTGGCGTGTATAAATAATTATGTCTAACCTATGTATGAAAACTAGACCGGCGACAAACATCGGCGGCCCGGCGGGCTCAGTGCGCTTAAGAGACTTCCAAAAGATGTGAAACCAGCCAACGTCAAAAGCAAAAGATGTCTGAGTGACTTACAATTGTGGGGCTATATAATTCGAAACCATTACATACTGGTTATGTATCCACTTTTTACAGACGTGAAAGCCCGCCCGTCAATACAAACAGGCGTGAGTTCAAATCCAGGGTCGGGCTCATAGCAATTTTACTTTTCTAAAGTCATATGTGTGGTTGTGGAAAAAAATAAATTTTAGCATTATTATATTATTTAAATACCATCATTACAAAAAAATGTGTTAAAGTTACTTTTTTCAGTAGAAGTTTGATTCAAAAGCAGAACCGATAGCGATACACTCACGAAAAAATTGTGAATAAAACGAGCTAGAAGAGATCCTATCCCAAACTTGCATTTTTTAAGCAACTTTGTGAAGTGATATAGGTTTTTGGACTCTAAAAGTCTCCTTTAGTTTAACATGTACAGGGACACATTATAATACAAAGTCAAATGTAACCTGTATAGGTTGTATACAAAGGCTAATGTCCACCACCCTGGCTTAGTATGGGTTGGCACACGACGACACCTACCGTGATTGTATCTGAGACCGACAGCTTAAAATATATATCCAAGCACGAATACGACGTAAGTCCTACTAACCAAACTATTACAAATTTCATAAATAGATTTTGCGGCCTTAACCAAGTTGTTCTTTACGGTGCTTCTTCCGATAGGTGTATGTCAGCCTAAAACCTTTTAGTCCTCAAGGTCATATTAAATTCAACTCTAAACTCCAACGTTGTTCCGTATATCCCCGTAGGGGTTGGTAGAGGTACTAACACATTGTCACCTGGTGTTTAAAATACCCACGTTTTGCTTGGACAGTGTACTCATGTGATAAGGGGCAGGCGTATCGCCGTTTTGTACAAATACACTGTCACATGACTTTAAGTACAACACAGCCATGCGGGTTTCCTCACGATGTTTTCCCTCAGCGTTAACAACCATGATAAATTAAATAAAAAATTCTCTAGAAAAAACAAATTGGTGTAGGACCGACCCGGGATTTGAACCCTCATCTATCCCTCCCTCACTGAGCTATCACGGTCATATATTCTCAACTTTATTAGCAAAAAGAGTCATTCCTAAGCAAAACTAAGCTGACCTTAATATCTAGCATCTGAAAACTGTAATAGTAGTCAGACTGCAACAAAGTGTCTTATAAAGCCGATTGTTAGCAAAATTGTACGTTCTTTATACAAAATGTTAGCAGACCAAACGCTCTTCAGCTATTATTTATTATTATTAATTTAATTCTAAGCCTCAAAGTAAACAAAACCTTAGAGCTTAGGCTACAAGCTTTAGCTAGAACATGTTTTCTTTGCTGTTTAACTTGAAAAATCCGAAGCCATCACTTCAATTAACTATTGAATACGATTCAAGGAATTCGATCGAGCGCAGTATTTAACATCATAAAATTTTCAATTAACTACTTTTTCTTACAAAGAGAGAAAATTTTACTTTTTTTATTTAGATGATTATCTAAATTTAAGAATATTTCTTTAGTAGTAATCATTTTTTCTGAGATAAATAAGCCATGAAATATTCTGTTCATTTAAGAGAAATCAACATACATACATACATATACTCACGGCTAAATTTCCCTAGAAGGGGTAACCAGAGCCAAGGAATCATAAATTCCTCAGCCACTTTTGGAAGTTGAGTGGGGAAAAGATGGCAAATATAAAGGTTTTTGGTGATGGGTCTCGAACCGCATCGCCCAAAAATCCAATAAAAAGCCCCAATACCCCTAGTCGCCTCGTACGACACCCGTGGGTAGAAAGGGGTAGCGACATTCTAAGCCGGCACTACACAGCAAATCAAAAAGATATGAAACCAGATCGACACGTATTGTTAATCAATATTTTTAAGTTAAATAGGAAAAGACATAGCTGCAGTTTCATAAAAATAATATTTTATAACAATATTGTAAACTAATAAATCATCCATACATATACTTACGGCTATAACTCCTTAAAATTTAAAACAAAAGATTTCTGAGTAACTTACGAATATGCTGTATAATGAAACCATAACATAGTGGTAATTTATTTACTTTCACAGCTGTGATAGTCCAATGGGTAGAATGCCCGCCCGTCAATACAGTCAGGCGTGAGTTCAAAACCCAGGTCGAGCTTACATCAATTTGTCTTATCTAAAGTCATACGTGTGGTTAATTTATCATGGTTGTTAACGGTGAGGGAAAACATCGCGAGCAATCCCGCATGGCTAAGTTGTACTTAGTCATGTGACAGTGTAATCGTAACACACGGCGATAGGCGTGCCCCTTTTCACATAAGTACACTTTTGAAGCAAAATGTGGGTACTCTGAACACCAGGTGACAATGTCACGTGATGACCAGAAGTATACTACCTCTACCAAGCCTTTCGGGTATATACGGCATGAACGTATAAGTTGAGTTCAGTATTCACATTTACCATTCACGAATTACAACACTTTTTTTATTTATAAGAAAAATAAGCTAAGAAGTTGTTGTGTAAATGAGGGAACTCCTGATTTCTCCAAGGAGTAAAGAAAAATTACTTCTAAACATAACTCGTCTTCTCACTCTCCTAATTTAATCAATGATCTGACAAAAGTATGATTAACAAAAAACGCAGGAGTATAATTAATTACACAGCTTTAGGTCTACATATTCAGTTGTTTTATTTGAAAATCGTGAGCACTGAGTTTTAACAACAATTCAATCATTTTGTACTAGTCTAGATGACTGAAGGATCTCCAATCTTTTACATGAATTCTTCAATTTCTCGTGTATACATTTCAATTGTGTACTTAAATTTATTGATTAGAAGATATTCAAAAATGTTGTGTCACAATGACCTGGCCAATCAGGCCGATGGTGACACTCTGGGTCGGAACCTCTGGTGGAGACTCCGCCGAGATTTAACGGATCCGCAGTTCGCCCGCCCAAATACCAATAAGCAATTACTCACTAGCAGGAGCAGGGTTTTCCACAGTACGAGTGGATATTGGCAGCAAACGATGGATAATTTTCTCACCACGTGTCCGTCGACAGTCGACCCAGCTGGGGACGTTTTGTTTAGCGACACACACACACACGTTCAGATTAAAAGGTTCTTACACACGTCTTAACGTAAGTAACACAAAATAGTATGAAAACACTCAAAGTTCTTGGGAAAAGGTTAAATTATCAAGCCGGTAATTTTAATCGTTGCACGCGCAAGGGAAGCAGCCATTACACTCCTCGCGGTAGCTAGTCCTCACTCTGACTGGCGTGCCCTTTTCATCGGGCTTTGCTGATTGGTTGAGCGAGCGAATGACATTTGACGTATATTATTTGGCGGCAAATATGAATGTGGAACGTTGACGATACAAATGTAATTTTATTAAGCATGATAGTGTATAGAGCATGTGTATATATCCTCACCAAATAATGGAGAGAATATGCTCACACAATGTAAATTATTTGACACTGATGTAGTAACTAAAGTTTTTAAGTTATTAATTAGTATACCAGTGAGAGTAGTAAGACTAAGGGTTAAGGGGTTTTTTAAGTGATTTTTGGGCGATGTGGTTGGAGACATTAATTATTACCATCTTTTCCCCAATCAACTTCCAAAAGTGGCTGAGGAATTTCTCATTCCAAAGCTCTGGCTACCCCGTTACGGGATTTATAGCCGTGAGTATATGTATGTATGTATGAATGAGAGTAGTGTAGTTAACAGTAAGTTTAAACATCTCAATATTTTTTGTCTTACCATTACTCAACACATAGATATGGCTGCAAAAATATTCGTAACGAACGTTGTGCTGTTGGGATTATAACTGAATGCTGATTAAGCATATTATATGAATTGGTACTTTGAACTCCAAGTTATATTAATATCACGTGATGTACAGAAGTATGACTTTGCCACTTCTCTCAAGGCTATACAGCATGAACTCTTCTGTTTGAGAGTATATGTATATTAGGTAATATATTCACCTGTTAATATTATCGGGGTATCTTTGTCCTCATATATAAAATATGCAATAACAGCTGCTAGCACCACCACTATAGCATTTCTTGCAACTCCAATAAACCACAGACTTCTTTGTAAGACAGTCGCATTTCGACGCGACTTTTCATCTTCTGGTATTTTTATTTTTATGTCTTTCAGCGCCTGTAATAAATACACGGAACCAGGTGACAAATATATCATAAGTAATAAATAGCTGTGAATTGTCGGTGTAGAATAGCACTACCCCATTACTTCCCATGGGCGATCTAAAGAGGTGACTATTGAGGGTCAATACCCTTTTAAGTGATTTTTGGGCGACGCTGTTTGGAGACCCTTCAACCAAACGTTTATTTTACAATCTTTTCCCCATTTAACTTCCAAATGTGGCTGAAGAAGTTTCTGAATCAATAGCTCTGGCTACCCCTTTTAGGAATTTCTAGCCGTCAGTTTATGTATGAATAAATACTCCTACTTTTCGACATTCACCTCGAAATCACGTTTCTTGTCTTCCTTCAAGAAATATATTCTATAGAAACAACTCGAATACATTATTATATTCTAATGATGTTACAACACAGAAGCTCGTTAGAAAGCTCGTTGTATCTTAACACACAATCGCAGAGATTGAACACAGATTTGTTTACTACATACATACTCACGGCTATAAATCCCTTAACGGGGTAGCCAGAGCTTTGGAATGATAAATTCCTTAGCCACTTTTGGAAGTTGATTGGGAAGATGATGATAATAAACGGCTTTTTATTGGATTGGTTACCCCTTCTAGGGAAATATAGCTGTGAGTATATGTATGTATGTATGTATTATAAGAAAAATTATGCCACGCAGACGAGCATACGCGGGCCAGTTACTTGTTTTATATTTGTAAGGAAAATACGCTCTATTTATGTTAAAACACATATAATAGATTCACGAAATTTGATCCCATTAAGGTAAGCAGAGACTATTGATCGCCACTTTGTACGATTCTGGCGAACCTCTTGAGTTCTATTAATTTGCATCAATATCTTTATCCATGACCTTTAATTCTGTTTAAAACCTATTGAAGTTATTGCAAATGTCTAGTAAAGATAAGACAAAATTTTGCGACCTATATTTTTATGCATTACTAAGCTCCGGAAATAAGGGAGAAGATGATTACAAGGGTCCAAAATATAAGTTTTCAATGCACAATACTCGCAAAACTTTTTGCAACAGAACCAAACTTCGTACCATAATTCAAACGAGCGTTCCGCTTCGCTGTCACAATAGCATTGTCGCAGAAACGATTTGAAACATCATCGAGGTCCAAAAAAGTGAACAATGTCGATCCAATACATAAATACGATACAAGAACTCCGAGGTCAATCTCAAAATAGAAATATTAACAAACGGAGCAAATGTCTGAATAGAGCCGTTCGGGAAGTCGGCTGTTAACACACAATACTTACAGCATTAAGAGGTCAAAGATACTAGAATTTTCTGGATTGTTTGTTGCCTTGACATATTATGATTATGAAACATTAAAAAGCTAATATTTTAGCCGGCTCAGAATGGAACTAGCCCATTTCAACCAGGTGTAATGGTTGGACACCCGTCACCGAAAACATTCACTTTATAGACTTTTCGCCACACAACTTGCAAAAATGCCTTTTTTTGTTTTTTGTTCCGAACTCTGGCTACCCGTGGGATTCGTAGCCGTAAGTATATGTATGTATATATTTAAGTTGGAATTTGAATCGTTATTATTATTGAAAATACACATACACGGCTATAAATCCCAGAATAAATAGTCAGAGCTATAAATTATTAAATTTATCAGTCACTTTTGGAAATTAAGTTAGAAATAATTCATAAAATAAGGTGTAGTCATTTTGGAGTGGAAGCACTATAATTTAAAAAAAAATATATAAATCTTACCTTCAATCCAGTCAATACCACACAAGATCCCAAGCTCAACAACGTGTCCGTCCATCTCAAATCACCAATATGTACGAAAACTCCTTTCCACGTTTCTAGAAAGTTCTCCGCACTGAATCGTAGACCCAACAGACCTTTCATCTGTGATGACGCGATGGTCACAGCGGCTGCTGATGTGAACCCCGACACTACTGGTAAAGACACAAAGTCTACTAGGAACCCTGGAAGAGAAGAAAGATTTGTGAGACAGTTGCACTTTGTGGTCGAATCATGTTGTGGTCGAGAATTCAGATGTAATTGTGATCGATGATTGGCATTATTTTGGTCTATAAATTTATATAACTGCAATCAATTATTTTTGTTTAAAGGTTTATTTTTTTTTATATCCGAATAGTGAAGAATTCTAAAAATAACTCTTATATGAGGTAATTCCCGCATTATGATATACTGAATAAGAGCATATTCTTTAAGTATTAGTAAATATAATTTAATTTTATACTTTACATTCCTTTGATTCTGAGCAGATTCTCAAGTCCACCACGCCATCGTAAACTAACAAAATTTTCGATGATTGGTCGCTGTGTAGTGTCAGATTAGAATAGCACTACCCCATTTCTTCCTGTGGGTGATTGTAAGAGGCGACTTCCGAGGCTTTTCAGGTGATTTTTGGGCGGTGCGGTAGATCATAAAATCCATCATAAAAACATTTAATTTACAACCCTTTCCTCACCTAATATCTAAAAGTGGCTGATGAATTTTCCGATTCTGAAGCTCCGGCTACCCCTTTTAGGGATTAACAGCTGTGAATATATGTATGTACGTGTGTAATTCGTTTCATTATTTGAACTGTCAAGAGTAAGTTACGGCCTCATGTAAATTTGATAATTACAAACCAAAGGTTTTTTAACGAGTTTGTTCAAATTATCTGGATATCTTTTTGTTCTCAAAATATTTCATTACAATCGCATTAGACATTTCTGTTGAATGTTGCGTGACATCCGTCACATGGCCTAGTACAAGCGTTATTTTATCGTTACTCTGACGGTTAGAATGAAATGAAAGTATACAATACTATGTAAGTGAGAAAGAGAGGGCTGTTTTATACCACGCGTTAGCAACGCTATTGTTAATGGTATCTATCAGATGGCAGCTGTGTTTCAATAATTATAATTTCAACAGTCATGCATGACAGCTACTATAAATAGGAGCAGTAATATTTTCCGCGTCAAACCATCGCAAACATTAAAATTTCATAAACAAAACAAATATTTTGATTATCTATTATTAAATAAAAAGACATATTTGTGCTCTAATTTTTTTAACAGTTAACTTCTTTTGTTATTTTTTTAAACATAATAACTTGTACTTTTGTAAGTGATCGTATACTCTACATACATTCATATACTCTCGGCTATATATCCCTTGAAAGGGTTTCGGAATAAGAAATTTCTCAGCCATTTTTAGAAGTTGAGTGAGAATAAGATTGCAAAGTAAATGTTCTGGTGATGTGATGGGTCTCCAACCGCATCGTCTAAAATAATTCAAAAAGCCCTAATACCCTTAGCTCCCTCTTACCACCCACGGTAAGAAATGGGGTAGTGCTATTCTAAGCCGACACTATACAGCACAAAATATACTATAATCGTATACTTTAGAAAATGCTTTATCGATACTTTGATATATTCCAAACAAATCAAGAACACAAAGACTAAAGATTCAAATGTTCAGGCCGTACCAATAACCTTACCATAATCATATCAACATCGTTAATTAATAAAAAAATAATTCATTAATAAAAAGCGTCCTTAAATAAAACAATAATCTCAAAGCGAAATTATTGTTATATATATATATATAATATAATCTCAAAATTACACCAGCCAAGTACTAAACCAGATGCCTTTATCCAACCCAAGATAACATAACGACAAAAACAAATCCTTAGAGTATTGCGAATAAAGGGTAGAGAGGTCAATCGACTCACATAAAGGACTCGCACCATACCGGTTATATCACAGGTTCCGGATAAAGGAAACCCCAATAGATAACAACGGATAGAGTAAAATGGGGCCAAAAACAACATATGTCCAGTAAAGCAGGCCGAAAAGAGGCGGTATATAACCACGGAATCCTTTTTCGATTTGTAAATTCAAGTTTGAAAATGGAATTGTTTTTTGTGGTTACCACAGTCGATTTGAAATTGTTATGCAAGTTGTAAATTTCAATTGTTTTACTGCTTCAAAAAAAAACTTTGCTTGGGTGATTGTAAAAGGTGACTAAGGGCCTTTTTTTTGATCCGTGGTTAACTCAACAATTTGTTAAATATCGTAACTATTAGTTAGATATCAGCAAAATGCATTTTTTGACCCGTGTGGTTAGAGTAACTAATGGTCAAATGTTGAACCATTAGTTAAAAAAGTTAACTACTCAGGATTGGAGGGTTAAACAAGATGGCCGCTGGTTATTTGTATAATAGCAGCTGTTAATAACATCTGAGATGAATTTGAACATAGTTAGATACTTTGAAGTCGAAAGTTCGTCAGAAGAAGAAGACGATGATATTATATTACAATGTTTGTTGATGAGAAGGTTAAAATATTTAGGCCACGCCATCCGCCGTTAAAAACCTGGGATGATGTAGATTTTTGTCATCGTTACCGCCTATCGAAAGAAGCAGTACTCTGCATTGTTACTGAAATTGGGAATGATCCTAAAACGTACACTCTCAGTTATTCTCGAATAAGTTTAATCAAATGTAGTTTCCTTACAAAATTATTTTATTTTTAAAAAGTATTTGAAAGATAGGTATTATGTATCTTGTATTCCAAATACTTTTTTAGAAAACTACTTTTATCTGTATCTGAAATACTCTTCTTTAAAGTATCTTACATCTTGCATTTCAGATAATTTGCATAGGATATCTTATACATCACTGGTCATCGTCACTGGCAACAAATTGACCAATTGTTAAGTTTGACTATAGTTAAAAAAGACATCAAAAATGGATTTACGATTTAACTACTGGTTTAACTATAGTCAATGTAACAAATGGTTATATTTTTAACTCCGGATCAAAAAACTGGCCCTTAGGGTACCAGGGCTTTTTTAGGGATTTCTGGGCGATGCGGTTGGAGCCCCATCACCAAAAACATTGATTTCTGATATTGTTGATATTCATGTTAGGAATTTGTAACTATGTGTATCCTTCTTTTTTCTTTCTTTAATAAAAGATGGCGTTTAAAAACGCTGACTTTAATTTTGTGTTGCTTTAGTAAATAGAAGAATGAATTTTTAACTTGTTAGTATTGTTTAGATCCTTTGATAGCTATTATTTATATTTTTTATAAAATCTCAAGAATCTAGCACATCTAAAATAGGCACAAAGTTTTAAAAATGTGAATCTTGTTAATTTAAGAATGATCAATACCTTTGCCAATCCATAATTTTCCATCGATTTTCTATCCTACTGATCTATCTGATGAGACATTATAAATTCAATATTTTGATATTGTAGCTTTTTAACTTTGCTGTGTAGTGTTAGCTTAGAATAGCACTACCCCATTTATTCCCGTACATGTTCGCAAGAGGCGGCTAAGGGGGTTGAAGCTTTTTTACAATCTTCTCGCCACTCAACTTTAAAAAGTGGCTGACGAATTTCTTTATTTGAAGCTCTAGCTACCCCTTCTAGAGATTTATGGCCGTGATTATATGTAGGTATATAACTTTAATCTTTTGTTTGGAGGATTGGAGATGGAGCTTGCATGTAAATATTTTACAACAACATTTTCTGCGACAAGTACAATGCTCTGTTCATCGTATAGTTTCTATTTACGCTTACAACCAGTTACCAGACACTTATCAAATATTTACACTGTCCTAGTTGGACCGATAATAGGTATCGAAATTGCACAACAACCAAAGAAGCAATGGCTACTGCATTAACTTTATCAGAATTAGGTCGATGAATGACTGATTATTTGATAGTACAATGATTACCTTTAACGCGTATTTTAAATGATTCCATTCATAATCTACAAGTTACGAGTCATTAATAGGACTAACTATAATCAAAGATACAGAATGGAGAGTTATTTACTGCTTAAAGTTTTTTGAGCAACCATTCCACATAGAATCCACATAGGCTAAGCGTCTTGGGGCTTTTAAAAGCAGATAAATTACAAAAATAATAAAGTTTTATGTAACAACACTAAATTTTATTTTCACATTTACAGATTGGCGAAATTCAATACATATTTTATGGAGAATTGTGTTAATTTAATAATAAATAATAATTAGTGCAGAAGATGAGGTTTCAAATCACGGGTCACCGGATTTTCAAAATTTCTCAATCCATATAACCAAGACCTAAAATACTGAGACTTAAAATGCGCTACAATGCAAGAGGCGAGGAAAAAACTGAAAATATGGCTCTCTAACTCAGAATATTTAGAATCGGAGGAGTTATTAAATATACCCCAATAAATTTAACTAAAAATATTTATAACTAGTGGATCGGCCCAGCTCCGCACGGGTAGCGTAGTTTTAAAAACATCTGAGGTTTCTTCAATCACTGCTCAAGATTTATGAAATTTAGCGCCTTGCCTTGATTACAATTTGTAGCACTTCAGAATATTGTAACTTTGTGATTTTGAAAGCGCTTTTATGAACGGTTCTGTATATCTGAACATAAGCTAATTTTCAGGTTGAGTTGGTAGAGTTGAAGTTGAGTAAAATGCTATGAAATAATTTAAACAATCTAAAAAAGAAACAATGTAGGATGCAACTAATTAACTAACTAAATTCAATACATATTTTATGGAGTAATGTGTTAATTTAATAATAAATAATAATTAGTGCAGAAGATGAGGTTTCGAATCCCGGGTCGAAGTCAAGTCCCGGTAACGGTGATGGAAAACATCGTGAGGAACCCATACGCCTGAGTTGTACTTTAGTCATGTGATAGTGTATTCGTACTAAACGGCAATAGGCCTGCCCTCTATCACGTGAGTACACTGTCCAAGCAAAACGTGGGTACTCTGAACTCCAGGTGACAATGTCACGTGATGTTCAGAATTATTAGTACCTCTGCTAACCCCTTGGGGATGTACGGGGTGAACGTTTAAGTTTGAAATTATAAGTCAATATTTTCAATTTAAAATAAGACATTCAAAGTTATTTATTCATTCATTAAAATATTGCCGTGTAGTGCCGGCTTAGAATGTCGCTACCCCTTTCTACCCACGGGGGTCGTAAGAGACGACTAAGGGTATTGGGACCTTTTATTCGATTTTTGGGTTGATGCGGTTGGAGACCCATCACCGAAAACCTTTATTTTACCGCCTTTTCGCCCAATCAATTTTCAAAAGTGGCTGAGGAATTTATAATTCCTTGGCTCTGGCTAACCCTTCTAGGGAATTATAGCCGTGAGTATATGTTTGTATGTATGTGTGGAAACAGCAAAGATATACTGGCCAGTGCACCCTGCTGTGTACCAACTTATAATTTGTATCTATGCTTAACTCGAAAAACATTTACACTCCGCGATGTAGGAATATAAGTGAGACGCTGCTATGTGCGAGTGAGTCCGAAGTAGTGTGCGCTCTAACATGACTCCCACATATGTATTAAAATAAAACGCTGTTTTCTTTTAAAACCTTACTACGATCGAAATAATTATATGAAACGTTAAACTGTTGGCGTCATAAGGACTATATTTGGGAAATCTAGACATACCTACTCAAACTATAATCTGACTGATTGTACTTTACAACATTACAACTACCAAGCCTGAAGTAGAATTTAATTTAAATAGCATATAATTAAATATAATATGTAAGTCAATGGAGGCATAAAAAAAACCTAGAATATTCTTTTTCAGTTCGAAATACACGATTTTTATCTTTATCGGTGGAAGAATTCTCTTATGTATATTCTATCTTCCTACCCCCTAAACCAATAATACCAGGCTACATTTAACACTAAAACAATCAAGTATTTTTCAATAATAAGCGAATTAATTTGAATAAAGATGAGGAAAGAATCTATTGATTTACCTTTATTATTTACCAACGCTCGATTTCTCAGCTACCATTAACGACATTCTGATAACAGATTATATCATTAGAATCTGGATCTATGCGGAAAATAGTATCGATATGCATATTGCATACATACTCGTCCATATACTGACGGTCAGCCAAGGGCAGCCAGAGCACAATGGCGGGAAGAAATAATATAATATCTAACTTACCAAGTTGAGCAACCCCGGCTACCAGTTGCACAATTCCGGCCACGAAACACAGGAGGATCCCAAACTGGGGACTGGTTCCATTCGTATAAGTGAATGTAAGCAGCGAGAGGAGCGCAGTCGGACCTATGTTGATTTGGGGACAGGTACCCATCACCGCGTATACGAACCCGCCGATGAATGATGCGTATAGGCCGTACTGAAATTAATTAACTGTTATTTATTATTATTGTTATTCTGATAGTATGACATACATACAAATATTCACTATGAGAAATTCAAGAAGAAGAAAAGAAGAAGAAAAAAAAACTTATTCAGTGCATAGGGAAATACACAACAAATAAAACGTAAAAATAAATCATAGTGTTACATAATAACAACAAAAAAATATGTAATAAATAATAATAACAAACATAATATAATAATATTTATATTAATTTTATTTTTTTTTATTTATTTATTTATTTTAATAATATTTAAAATTTATATTTTCTTTTTCGGCCATGGGAGAGGCGAGGAACTGTAAGTGATGCCCAAAATAATAATAATAAATAATTCCTCATATTCTGTTCCAAGATATATGTGAAAATGGTTTTAAAAAAAAGAATGGTCGATGGGTCTCGGACCACAACCCTTAACAATCACTTAAAATGTCCTACGATAGTAGCCGAGATGAACGGCTTAAGTGCCCTGTGAAGCACAGAATCATCTTAATTTGCGGACAAACAGGTGATTTAAGGCTACTTAATCCTTCTAAACTGGTCTAAATCTTATAAATTAAATTTGAATTTTCCCTCCCTGATTGAACCCAAAACCTAGTATTTGAAGCGAAGCTTCTCATCACTAGATTATGATCGCAATATCATAATAAAAAATAATGTGCCAAACTTATAAAACAGTATTATGGCGTGACATAACGAAGTATAGAACAGTACAACAAAAAAATCTTTAGTAGTACAAAAAACTCTGAATTTTAATACGTTCCAACCAAAAGTTTTTTTGGTTCCTTCTTTTATAACTACGATATAATCATTTAAATACAAAAAAACAAATATGAACATGACTGGTGAATTTTGAAGCTGTCTGGCAAAACCCAAACCATTAGCAATTTGACTGTCGGAAATTACATAAGGAAATCACTCCAAAACTATGAGGCGGTGTAAAACCATTGACAATATTGACGTTTATCGAGAAATCGCACCAGTGTTCTAATATGAGATATTTTGAATGCTGTCAATCAATAAGCTAAAGGATATTTTCTAAGAAGTGATGTTTATTCTTCATTTTTGTTAATATGCCTGGACATTACAGAGTTTATTATCCATGAGAAAACACTGTACAGTTGTGTACCATCAGCTTAGAATAGCCTTAACCTATATCTTCCCATGAGTGTCTTACGAAGTTAGTTAGGATATTTGGGCATTTAAGCGATTGTTAGGTGCTTTGGTTGATAACCCACCACCACCCATCCTTTATTTACAATATTTTTTATCAGTTCTGACGAATCTGAAGAAGTTATAATTTAATGTATGTATTGTTAATGTCAAACTCCTCATGAAAAAAGACTTTCATTCCAATAAGTGGTAGCCAGGACTATATAAGAAACAGGGACTATTAGTGGATAGTTTTCCAACCACATCACACACCAATGGCTTGAAAACTCCCAAATAGACAATATAATTTTCTACAACCTCATTAAATATGCCATTATATTATAAAAGAAATTCGTGTTAGTTACACTATTTATAACTCAAGAAAGTCTGAACGGATTTGGCTAAAAATTGGTAGAGGGTTAGCTAAGAACCGGGAGAAGGCCATAGAACATTTATCATCACGCTAAATATCGTAGGAGGTAAGCAGTAAAAAATATTTAACACCATCCGTGCGAAGCCGGGGCGGACCACTAGTAATAAATGAAAAATAAAACTATGAGACTTATATACCGATTCTTTGGTATCTTTCGCATATAACTTGAGTTCTCCAAAACGTTTTAGGTACAGAGAAATCACCCACATCATCTACTTTCATTCAGTGCTATATTGAAGGCATAAATCTTTTTTGCCGTGTAGTGTCGGCTTAGAATAACTCTACCCCATTTCTACCCGTGGGTGATCGTGAGAGGCGACTAAGGGTATAGGGGGCTTTTTAAGTGATTTTTGGGCGATGTGGTTGGAGACCCGTCACCAAAAACATTTATTATAACCATCTTTCCCAATCAACTTCCAAAAGTGGCTGAGGAATTTTTCATTCCAAAGCTCTGGCTACCCCGTTAAGGGATTTATAGCCGTGAGTATATGTATGTATGTATGTAAATCTTTTTTCTGAAAACAAATTTTAACATACAGGCATATATTTATTTACTATTCTTATGAAACTATGCATCCTAACTTTACTATCATTATCGACTGGGGACTGCGATTGTTAAAAAGAACGTAACTTAAAAATTATTCACTGTAGAATATTTCAGAACACAACATTTGTTTTAAACGTTCCAGAAATAATAAACCTTAGATTGAAGCTCCGGAAGCTTTACTAGAATCTATACGGACGATGTTCTAGTTCCAGTAAAAGTCAATTTATATGTGCATAACTTCACCGTTTTATTGATTTTGTATGTAGGAGGTTAATAACTATAGGGAATAAAATTTTGTATGTAAGATTATGTTTTGATGTGTATATTATGTATGCAAGTTCAATCCTCCAGAAAAACAAATTTACAAAATATTGTAATTTAAGGAAAAAATACAAGCAAGCTTAAACTCTAAATGTAGAATAGAAAAGAATGGACAACTCTTTATTGCACATCAGAATTAAAATATTTTAGAGGTGTAATAAAAAAAAGAAGTACAATTGGCGGTTTTATCACTTAAAGCGATCTCTCCCAGACAACTTTGGATGGGGTAAATATACCAAAAAAATATGTGGAAAAAGCTAAACTAAACTTAAACTAACTTCTAGTTTACATATATTGTCTCTATCACCCTCTGCGATGCCAGCGAGTAGGGAGTAATATATTTTAGAATTACCTTTTTTCAAATCTCTCGACTGTAGATCTACTTCTGTTAACTTAAAAATAAAAAAGCTATGGTTTGGTTGTTATAAAATCAGCTGATTAAAGACTGTAAGGAAAAGATGTAAAATTAAAGATAGTTTAGCTTCTATGTTTTTCTTTTATTATATCAATTAATAAAGAAAGGTATTTGACTATCTTTTCCCACTTAATGATAGAACGTCCAAGGCCTGGTCCTGCTGGAAGAAGCTTCCGGAAGGATAATTACACAGGGACGTGCGTCTTGCCAGCAGTACACAATTTTATGTGGAATTTCTATGGATATCAGACGATGTCCTTCTAGCAGTACCTGATTTATGATGCGTAATAAAATTTGGCAGGGGTTACAAACATTTAGTATTTTAGGTAAAAGTGTCTAGAAAAAGGCAGTTGTCCGAAGTATCAAGAATAAAAGAGCATGTATGAAAATATTGATAGATGTGCACGAAGCTAGAGAGGTTTGACAGGATCCTACAAAATGGCCATCGGTAGCCTCTGTCTACCCCAATAGGAACTAACTGCGTGAGTATATGTATGTATGTATCTAGAATTAGACGTAGCTAGATAAATAAACAAGAAAATCAAAAGAACTTTGACAAAATTTGTTCTTCATTGGTATTTGGTTCCAATAAATTATTATTGTCGGCTTCAGCAATTAGAACTCAAACAGGCACCGTTCAATTTATATTTGTCAATATCCCAAAATACTCTCGCATTGTTGTTTTCTACCTTTCTTACAGTACCCAACAATAACTAATATCGTAGTCATCACAAAAATATTTGCGACTTCTGCGAAATATGTAGCTTTGGCGCGAACTTGTGAGTGTCTTATACCTCCTGCCATTTTGGCCAGACTGATCGTAGAAACACAATTCAAAAACTCGCCGAATCAGAAAGAGGTGCTCTATGCAACTATGTTTATTGCATCCTGCTAGAAGTTGACTGACCTTCTAGCAGGACAGGTCGCAAAGTCCTGTAAAAAGGACTCTGGACGTTCTATCATTAACTTCCAAAAGTTGCTAAAGAATTTTCTGATTCTGAAGCTCTGGCTACCACTTTTAGGGATCTGTAGCCGTGTGTATGTATGTATGTAAAATGAAGGTGGCGGGTCTCCAGAACTATGGTCGCTTGAAAAGAAACAAAACCCTGAGTCACCTTGTACAACATCCACGAGAAGTATAAGGTCAGTGCTCTGCTAAGCTGTCACTACACAACTCTAGATGTATCATTTTAAAATATTAAAATAGTTTTAACTATTTTTTTTGCCAAAAAATAATTTGCATAACAATAATAAGCCTAGCATCGGACTAGACACGAGTAAGCCATTACCTAAATGAGACATTGACATTCACATACATTAACATAAGAAATAATTATTTCTCAATAATACACTTAGGTATATTTATTAATCTTGTTATTTGAAACATCTCTTCACTTCGTAGAAAAATAAACTAAATAGAGAAGAAACAAAGAAGGGGTTCAGTTTATTTTATTGCCATATTGTTGTGACTTACTTAGCGAATCAAATGTATGACCAACAAAAGACAAATGAATTAAATTAACTAATCAGAGAGCAATAAAAAAAAATCCAATTTGTTTTAAGAGGAATTTATGCAGTTTTTGTAAATTTGGATTTTTGCTCTATTTAGTTAAGTTTTGCCGTGTAGTGTCGGTTTAGAATAGCACAACCCCATTTCTTCCGGTGGGTGTACGTAAGAGGCAACTAACGGTATTGGGGTTTTTAAGGGATTTTTGGGCGATGCGGTTGGAGACCCATCACCAACAACCTTTATTTTTACTATCTTTTCCTTACTCAAATTTCCAAAAGTGGCTGAGGAATTTCTAATTCTTTGGCTCTGGCTACCCCTTCCTGGGATTTATAACCGTGAGTATATGTATGTATGTATATATGTTATTTAAGTTCTCTATGCTTCACTCAAACCAAAGAAGCTTATTATTGTTTATTGACTTATTATTAAGTTATCAAATATATTTATTTTTAACTTTAAATAATTACTTCACATTGGACCTTGGAGTTGTTTAAGTAATTATTGGGTGACGTGGCTGGAAACCCATCACCAACCATCATTTTTTTTAAAACCATGGCCCGCTAATCTTATAAAAGTAGCTGAATAATTTTTTAATTTGAAGGTCTGGGGACCCCTTTTGGGACCTATAGCTGTAGTATAATAAGTAAGTATGTGTATTGGTAGGCATGCTTTTTTATTATACGGTGTATAATTCTTATAAGAAGCACTTTCGAGAATAAAAAGAATACCAGCGTCGGTAGCATGCTTGTCATTTTAACTATTTAATTTTATGTATACTGTTAATGCCCTTCTGAAAGAGGAGGAGTTTTTTATTTTGAATGTTTGGCATCTCTTTTATCGTGTTATAGTCGTGAGATAGCTGATCTATATATTTGTATGTACACAAAACAGAAATATTGAAAACTAAAGTTGACTGCTAAAGTGGTTGTTATTGCTTAGGCCTAAGAAAGGGGCACAATCACGAGTATGAACTGGCCCTGGTGTACTGTGTAGATTTTGGTACCAATTTTCCTGTCCTGAGACTTATCTCAGTCCTTACTGACCTAAGTCCTAATAACATAAAATTTATAAACTAATTCATGATATAAAATACTTTTTATAAGTATATAATATACTGTACTCTGTATACTAAAATATTTACCAAACACCGAGAATGAAAGATGCAAAATCAGGAAATGTTTGTACTTCCATATATTTTCTTCAAACAAATCTTTGTATAATAATAAGCAAGACCGTCGACTATTGTCACGATTCAGACTGCACAGAGCGGAAAACGATTACAATTATTTGAATTGCGACCAGAAGGTCAACAAAAGAAAGAATAACTCAGACATGAACTGTTTACAAATACGATACTTTATACAAATTGATATAATATTGGACACGAACACGACAAAAATATTTCAACACTCAAAGGTGATAGGGTAGTATAGGTATTTTGTATTCCGGTTAATATAGCTAAGTTGTACTTAGTCATAAGACAGTGTATTCGTACCAAACAGTGATAGGCCTGCTCCCTATCACGTTAGTACACTATCCAAGCAAGACGGTAGTACTCTCAACACCAGCTGACAATGTCACGTGATGTTCAGAAGCATTAGTACCTTTGCAAACCTCTTCAGAGATATATGGCGTGAAGATGTGAGTCTTGAGTCATCGTATATTAAACATAATATAACATATTTCATTTATTATAATAACTATAATAGTAATAATTATGCACGCAGACAATTCTCAACACTTTCAATTTCGAAATCGCTGCCATTCAATCCGATTGCCGATCATGTGAACTTTTAGTATATACGTTACATGAATAGGAAAACCCTATTAATGTGATGATAATGATACTAATTTCACTCTCAAACATTATTTTAAATAAACGAGAACTTAGTAGTATTGAAGGTAATGTGAGTAGAGGACGACCACGGAGGACACACCTGGACCAAATAGAGAGTGTGCTCAAAAAGGCCGGCGTCCGAAGTATGAAGAATAAAAGAGCATGTATGAGAAGAATGATGAATGTAACAGAAGCAAAAGAGACTTGCCTGGATGGCACAAAGTGGCGATCTATAGTCTCTGCCTACCCCAATGGAAACAATGGGCGTGAGTATAAGTAAGTTAGTAGTATTACTCGTAGTGGTAGAAGTCATTACGAGATTAAATAAAGAAAATAAGCTATACAAAGAAAAGGTTTTATCATAGTAACAAAACCATAACTTTGAGTTTTATGAATTTTATGGCTTACGCCTCTATGAAGTGGTAAAAAGTTTTTTTTTATTTTTCACACTTTAATGTAACACTTATAACAGAAACAGTACTTATAAATATTAATAAAAGTATACTCATAATTCTATCAATGTTTTTCCTGTTTATTACACCATTGAATTTTTCAATGTTCTGTATTATTTTCCTCCATTTTTATGAGGATCAAAACAAATATGACTCTCAACTCAAGACTCAAACATTGACGCCGTATATCCAAGAAGGGGTTTGCAGAGGCACTAATACTTCTGAACATCACGACCTGTAGTTCAGAGTCCCACGTTTTGCTTGGGCAGTGTTGGGCACTCATGTGATAGGGGCCAGGCCTGTCGCCGTTTGGTACGAATACACTGTCACATGGCTAAGCCTAGCCCAAGCTACCACTTAGCCATATGAGTTTCCTAATGATATTTTCCCTCACCGCTAACAACCATGATAACTAAACCACAAATATGACTTTAGAAAAGGCAAATTGGTGCAGGCCCGACCCGGGATTTGAACTCACGCCTGTCTGTATTGACTATCATGATTTACCCATTGGACTATCATGGCTGACGAATATGACTAAGTATAATTCGGTATGCAAAGTTTTTTTTGGTACATACATACATATACTCAGGGCTAAAAATCCCTTGAAGGGGTAGCCAGAGCTAGGGAATTAGAAATTCCTCAGCCATTTTTGGAAGTTGCGTGGGGAAAAGATGGTGAAATAAAGGTTGTTGGTGATGGGTCTCCAATCGCATCGCCGCAAATCCCTTAAAAGCCCCAATACCGTTAGTCGCCTCTTACTTACACCCACCGGAAGAAATGGGATAGTGCTATTCTAAACCGGCACTACACAGCTCAATAAAAGACTAATTTAAATAATTTTCATTTAAACTCATTTCATTTAGACTCATTGTAAAGTTATGGTTTTTCAAATATTGTTCAATTTTTCCTCTTAATGACCTCATCGATTGGTAGCGACATTCAAATAAAGCGAAATTTTTAGAAAAAAATATGCTTATTGCAAAGCATATCACGAATTTGTGATCTCAAATGATATTATTACGACATTTCATTTAATAAAACTATGATTATAGATATTTTATTAATAAAATGCATAAATCAATGTCTTTGAAATAACATTGAAGGTCACACTGTTATAGTTTTTTGACAAAATAAAGGTCATCATAGCTTTATTTGACTTAATTTTAAGAAAATATTGTTTAATAACCTAATGTCTCCAAATGGTTTTGTAATCAGCATCGGTTTTGTAAAACTTTGCATACCGAATTATATTGAAACTTTATCGAGCTGTCCGACCTTTATCAAATGTATGCGTAAAAGTGTAATTGAAAATTGCAAAATTTATTTACAAATTTATGAGCTATATACTACATGGTCGACTATCGAGCTTACACATCTGTTTTGCGTAACTTACTTTTACTATTCATAGCAGGGAAGGAAAATACATACATACATATTCTCACGCCGTTTGCTCCCATTGGGGTAGGCAGAGACTATCGATCGCCACTTTGTACGATCCTAGCAAACCTCTCTAGCTTCATTCACATCCATCAATCTTTTCATACATGCTCTTTTATTCTTCGTACTACGGACACCTGAAGGAAAATATCAAGGAAAATTCACATGTTTGAGTAAAACGGCCCTTATGCTTTACCTTTGTTGTCACATGACTTGCCGTGTAGTGTCAGCATTGATTAGCACTAACCTAACCTATCGTATGTGACTTTGGTTGAGGGGTGGGAGAATTCAAAGTGATTGGTAGAGCGTGCGTTGCTTGAAATACAACACTTTATTTTATATCATTAACTTCCTTCCGTTAATGTTTAGTATTCCAATACTGTCTACTCCGTTTCGAGATAACAGCTTTAAGAAGAAGGACTTAGGTTTGTAGTTGCAGTAAAATTGAAGCTCGTGACATAAGTAGATTTAGATTACTTTGCTTTTCCTTAAGACACATTTCTCCGCATAATATTTAAATGACGTCTGAACGCTTAAAATCTCATTAAAAAACTCTTTTGAATGTCTTACTGACTTCTGGGCTAGGGCCAAGCAAACGTGTATGTTATTATATTTATACGAGTAAATGGAATTGCCTCAGTGGTGTAGTGGTAAATCGGTCTTTAAATTTAAAAGTCTCAATCTTAGTTCAAGGTTCTATTTAATCAAAAAATAAATAAAACTTATTGAAAGTAATGATTTTGGATGAAAGGTTTATCGTCATACCACCATTACCAAAAACAACCTTTACTTTATAATCATTTCCCCACTCAACTTCCAAAAGTGGCTGAAAATGTATTATTCCGTAGCTCTGGCTACCCTTTGTGGCTATGTATGTATGTACCTGCGGTTCAAATCCAGCGAGTGACGCATACGCTATGGACTGCGGTATTAGTGTTAGAGCGATAGTGACTCCTGCTATCAGATCGCCGACTCCGGTCCCCACGTCGTAGTAACGTGACCAGCGGAGGATCGGGAACATTCGGCTGGCGAGCTGCCGCGGATCCACTTTTATGTTGCTCAACATGGTATCCTGGAAAAAAAATCCAAATTATATTACGTCTCATAAAAATAATATCCTATTTGTGAACACATAATTATAAATCATAAATTTCATTTACTAACAACGAAAGTCATAGCAGGCTAAATATTTTTTATTGGTACCTACTGTTATTACTAAAAATACATATAACCCCTAACCTACCTACTTTTTTCCTTATGCGTAATTGTTGTGAACTTATGTTTGCAATAATAATGCAATGATCAAGATTAGCGAATAAATAAAATAAAATATTAATATAATATAGCTACGAAGTGGAGATCGATTGTCTCTGCCTTCCCCAATTGAAACTAATGGGCGTGAGTATATGTTTGTATAAATTAGTTGTATTATTAATGATGTTATGGTTTTTTGTGGCCGTTATTATAAACATGTTTATGAAGAACGATGTTTATTATTCAAAATCTCATGAGAAGTTCGAACCCCCGACAATAACACTTATAATTATAAGTTATGTAAAAAATTGCGCACTCATTTTCATGGCACGTAGAGTCACACATAGCGAGTAAGCGGGAAAACATTGGGGACTCACTTTGAGTAATCAGATGGGGAAACAGCAAAAAAAACATATACTTCTTCTGGGCATCTCAAAGCATTAAAAAAGGGAGAGTTTATGACATAATGATACGTCCACAAAGAATACTGGTACTTATACTAACAGGTTCAGATACACATTTATGTTTTATTAGCTTTGGTCCGCGATTTCGTCCGCATGGAATAGTTATTTTGAGAAAACCCCAGCAACGCTGCCACCATTACGCAAATCCCTGAGAAATTTAACAATTATTTGAAATAGTTGGAATGAAGATAAAAGAAGTTTTATATACATTTAAATCTCTTGCAATTTCTGTTCAAGTTACAATTTCTGATAGTCCTTTTGTAATCTATATTAATATCTGTTGAGGAGTCTTTATACCAAATTTCAACCTGATAGAATCGAAATTGTGCAAGTTTCATACAAACTTAAATATCCATTCTAATTTTCGATTTTCTAATTCCTTAGCTCTGGCTACCCCTCCTAGGGATTTATAGCCGTGAGTATATGTATGTATGTATGTTAAATATCCAATAATTCCCGTTCCAGTGGGAATTTTTAATAAATATAATAAAATAAATCTCATTTATTTCGGACATAGAAAATCCATAATTTTGTTAGTACGTACATCAATCTTAGGGTGTTATTGTTAGTAGAGAATGTATACAAAAGTAAAAAAAATAAAAAAATATTTACAAATAACAAAAATAAATAAAAACTAATTTAGAGGACACCCACATCATGCATCACCAAGCAATTTTTGTAAAATGCATTTTTATCCAGTGATGAATAATGTGACAATTTTTTTTATAGTTCCATTTGAATAATAAACATACATAACATAACTAAAATCTAAATCCCCTGGGCATGATGAGCTAAGCATAGAACATCTAAAATATGCTGGCCCCCACCTGCCCAGAGTATTGTCGCTGATATATAATTTATGTGTTAGTCATTCTTATGAAACGGAAGAGATGATTAAAACTGTAGTAGTTCCCATCGTTAAAAATAAAACCGGAAATTTAGCAGATAAGACAATTTATAATCCAATTTCATTAGCGACGGTGATTGTGAAGGTATTTGACAGTTTGCTTAATGCACAGCTTAATAGGTATGTACATCCTCACCATAACCAGTTTGGCTTCCAACCCCATTTATCGACTGAGAGTGCAGTGTTGTGCCTTAAGCATACTGTCATACACGAAGAGGGGGACAGACACGTATGCCTGCTTCCTGGACCTCTCAAAGGCGTTCGACTTGGTTTCCTACGACCTACTCTGGAAAAAGCTAGAGGGGGTTCGTTTTCCCTCGGAATTAACCAGCATATTTAAATATTGGTATGGAAATCGACGACATGATAGTCCAGTGGATAGAACACCCGCCTGAAAACAGAAGGGCGTGAGTTCCAATCCTGGGTCGGGCCTACACCAATTTGTCTTTTCTAAAGTCATATGTGTGGTTAATTTATCATGGTTGTTAACGGTGAGGGAAAACATCGTGAGGAAACCCACATGGCTGAGTTTGTACCTAGTCATGTGACAGTGTATTCGTACAAAACGGCGATAGGCCTGCCCCCTATCACGTGAGTACACTGTCCATGCAAAACGTGGGTACTCTGAACAGCAGGTGACAAAGTCACGTGATGTTCAGAAGTATTAGTACCTCTGCCAACCCCTTCGGGGATATTCGGCGTGAACGTTTATGTTATGTTATGGTATGGAAATCAGGTCAACGCTGTGAGATGGGCAGGTTCACTATCGGAGCCGTACAGGTTGGAGTGTGGCGTACGGCAGGGGGGCTTGAGTTCACCAACCCTCTTTAACCCTTACGTTAACGAGCTCATCGTCGCGCTTAGCAGCACCAAAATTGGATGTCACATAGACCGTGTGTGTGTAAACAATGTAAGCTATGCTGACGACATGGTGCTGCTGAGCGCTTCGGTGTGCGGGCTGCGAAAGCTGTTGTCGATATGTGAAGACTATGCAAGGACGCACGGTCTTCTATATAATGTGAAAAAGACCGAAGTCATGGTCTTTGGGGGCGGGGGAAAACAGGTGTCCAGTTGTATCCCACAGGTGTATCTGGGGGGTGTCCCACTCAAAAGAGTATTTCAATTTAAATACCTTGGACATATGTTGACTCCCGGTCTCAAAGACGATGATGATATAGAAAGGGAACGGAGGGAGTTGTCGGTGAGGGCGAACTTGGTGGCCCGCAGGTTTGCCAGGTGCTCTAAAGAAGTTAAAATATCTTTATTCCGAGCCTACTGCACATCTTTCTATACCTGCAGCCTGTGGGCTAACTATACGCAAAAAGCCTACAACGCTCTCCGTGTCCAATACAACAACGCGTTCCGGATACTGTTGCGTCTGTCCCGGTACTGTAGTGCATCAGGTATGTTTGCTGAAGCCCGGGTCGACTGCTTTTTTGCCACGGTGCGTAAGAGATGTGTATCCCTGGTGTGCAGGGTGAGGGCCAGCACCAACAGTATCCTGAACATGATCGCAGGCAGACTGGACTGTCCATATGTGGGTCGCTGCTGTCTTCTGTCCCATGGCATTGGACGGTGGTGACTCACTGACAGTATTATTTAATATTTTTTGTAAATAGTTTGTAAATATACTAGACATAAGTTACTAATATAGTTTTTCATAAGTGTTTTAACTAACCAATGGGTCCCTGTAACCTGAATAAATAAATGATAATAATAATAAAAAAAATAACATAAACGTTCACGCCGAATATGCCCGAAGGTGTTGGCAGAGGTACTAATACTTCTATACATAACGTGACTTTGTCACCTGGTGTTCAGAGTACCCACATTTTGCATGAACAGTGTACTCACGTGATAGGGGGCAGGCCTATCGCCGTTTTTGTACGAATACACTGTTACATGACTGAGTACATCTCAGTCATGTGGGTTTCCTCACGATGTTTTCCCTCACCGTTAACAACTATGATAAATTAAGCACACATATGTCTTTAGAAAAGACAAATTGGTGTAGGCCCGACCCGGGATTTGAACACTAGTCGCTTGCACGTTAACCGGTGTTCTACCAATTGAGCTATCACGTTGTTTTAATTTCAGATCCATGGAAGTGGTCTTTGACTAATCATGTAATACTGTCCGAGTATATTGCCAATGGTTAAGTAGGCACAAGTAACAGATAAAAAAATGGGTTGAGTGAAACTCGATAACGAAGTCTAGGTTTTAAGAAACAGTTTATAAATCTAGGGTTTTTGGACCCATAAACCATCATGCTTTACTGTAAAATGTTATCCCTACTGAACTTATGGCTTACAGGTTAAGGCTACCCCTGCTTGAGATATATGTATGTGTTTTTAAAAAACTATCGCCCAAATACTGAACTATTACTCAGACACTAACAAGCATTTTGACCTGCTCTACATTTTGAATTGTTTTCCATAGACAAGCAGGTTTAAAATTTCTTGTAGTTGCAATAACAAAACAAGTTTCGATAAGAACTACGTTGTAATGATATGGCTGCAAAAACTCATAAAAATTATGTTATTGTTTTTTCGTCAGGATAACAACATACCATGCATTTCTTTATAAATTATAATACTGGTTGACAAATATATAATGACTTTTTGAATGTGTGTTTTATATTAGTACATAGTCACAACTCACAAGAAAAGCGTCCTTTTGGTTGCGTAATTTGTATGTATTTAACATACAAATTACGGATATAATCTTTGTATCTGTCTTTTTATATAAAGACTCAAGTGCTGAAAAAGAAGCCCTAATTTTATTTAAAACCCTTTTCCTATTGATTTCCACTAATGTAGGCAAGGGGCTATGGTTCACCACTTTGTATAGTCTTGACGAATTTCTCTGGTTTAGAAGAAGAAGAAAAAAAAACCACGTTTTATATTTGATAGAAAATATTGACAGTACTTAAAAAACGGTCAATTCGTTTTTCAATTTACACAATACTATCAAAGCAAAGTAATAAAACAAGTTTACAACATTTCGTAAATCATTTATATAAGTTTCGAATGTGTTTGCTTGCATTTAATATTCTAAGTGCATTAACAAAAACAAGAACTGTACTGTACACGTATCCCCGCTAAAACACTATATTTTATTTTGCTGACTAACGTTGGAAAAATAGAGATAATCCCCTTACGAATTGCATTTGCACGTCTCATATATCCCCAAATGGGTGGCAGAGGTATCATTGCTTCTAAACATCAAGTGGCACTTACACCTGGTATTTACAGTACCCATGTTTTTCTTGGACAGTTTTCTCACATGATTGGGGGCAGGCTTATCACTGTTTTGGACGAATACACTGACACATGACAAATACAAATTCACCATGTGATTTTCCTTACGATTTTTCCCCTCGCCGTTTACAACCATGATAAATTAACCACACATATGACTTAAAAAAAGACAGATTGGATAAAAAGGTAGGTGTTCTACCCATTGCGCTATCACTTTTTGTCACTAATTCTCATAAAAGAAAGCAATTTGACTTTGCAGTTTTTACGACATTTTATGCGACCTATCAATGCTTATTTGATTTAGTTAAATTACCCAAAAACATTTTATGTGGTTGTAACAATCCTCACCTGACAATTATTCCAGGGAATAACGATAGAAGATCGATATCTTAAAGGACAGCCTCAGGTATACATTGGGTTTTTATCGTTTAGAAAATCTTGAACATTAGTTACGCTTGTGTCTGTCACTTACTTGACATGTCACTTACTTATTTTCACGTATATTATATTTAAGTTATTGTATTATATAATATTAGTTTCTACAGAAGTGTAGAACTGCAAAAGTCATGAGCTCTTTATCTGGGAGTTTAACTCACAAATAGATTTTTTTTGGTTTAACATAGTTTGGTAGGATATTCCAAGCTTGCATCATTTGATTATTCGAAAACTAAGATGATTCCGTGCTTCAGAGAGCAATTTAAGGCATAGATCTGCCGACCTTTACTAGGCCAGCGTGGTGGACTATAGCCTTATCACCACCATTTGGTAATATTTATTTCCGGCAGACTTTCTCCTACTTAAGATCCATGGTTGACTTTTGTAACAATTGAATCTGTTTAGAGAGTAGTTAGAGACAATTGTTCACATTGAATAATGGCCAAGCTGGTGTAACCTTAGTTAGTCAATTGCAGGTGGGTAAGCTACACTTGGTGTAGAGTTATTACTTTGTCAAAGTTTTACGATACATAATACAAACGTATCAAATATCATAGACTTAAGTACAAAATGATCATTGGTATTGAACTTATTAAGGATCCATGCAAACCAAACTCTGAAACACTTGACAGTTGAAATTTTCAAAGTTATAAATGTAATGATTTTTGGCAAGGATTGATTATGTGGCAAGGATTTTTTTTCTATTCGCTTAGCAAAGAAAGAGGCAGTATAAATTTCAATTTAGTTTGTTAGTCGTTGAATTCATAACTAGAATCATTAAAAAATATTTAATTTAGGTCACGAAATTTTAATTTTTAGCACATTTTTACGCATATTCCTTACCTATACGAGTATACGTTAATGTCTGATTTAAATTTATCACTATTACCTATATAATACAACGCGTAAAAAATCAATACTGCGCAGGCGCCCAAATACCCGTTAATCAGTTTCATACAAATTCCTTGGTATTTTTATTGATAATTTGAAATGGGTAAAATGTACATAATTAGTATGTTCGTTCTTGAATCCTAGCAACACTTGGGTTCCGTTTTCCTTCGGAAGGTAAAATTTTACGATGTTCATTTAACAAAACCCATTTATCAGAACTGTATGGGCTTATATTATAATAGCACTACTTCATATCTTCCCCTGGGTCTATCATGCGACTAAGGGCATTGAGTCTTTTAGGTGGTTGCTAGGCGATGCGGTTGAAGATTCATCTAACAAATACAATCTTTTTATCATTCAACTTTCAAAAGCGGTTAAAAAAGTTCATTTCTAATTACGTAGCTCTGGCTCACCCTTTTTGGGATTTTAGCCGTGATTATATAATGTGAATGTATTTTATTATAGATTTATCAATGCGCGGGATAATAACAAAATTATATCTTACCAAGTCTCAACTTTCAACAACACCAGTTAAAATCATTCACGAACAAAACAATGCTTTAATATTAACTCAAAAGGGTTCTATTTATAAACTAATCATCACCCCATTTAAAGCACACCAAAATCGTTTTGGAATTTCAGAATATAGTCTGAATTAAATTTCCCGCGAATTCTCAACTAAGAACTGTCAAAATGCGCCTACTTATGCATAACCGAGGTGAGCACGGCCGGTTGACCAAGCGACTAAAGTTGACTAACAATTTTCCTGTAATGTAATACTTCATCTGAACTCATCCGCCGCAATAAGTAAATGATTTAGTAAATAGAATGAAATACGAAAGTCACGGTATGCTATTTTATGATGATTAGGTCGTGTACGGATCACGCATGTTTGCTAATGGTGACATAATGTTCGCCAAATCGCTAAGGAGGTGTACTTGAAAAATGTTCAAGAGATGACTTCCTGAAATTACGATTATTGATTACTAAATTAAGCATGATAATTGGGTTTAAAGGCATTACGTCATTCCTTGCATCGGATAATAAAAACTTAAATCTTATAGAAACTATATCAGCAACCCACGTAAACCATTGATTAAAGGTGTAGTCAGCGTTCATTTGCTCACTTGATTGCCTTTGAATCGGCAAAAAAAAAATTCATTGATCGAAGTACTGATTTGAACAAGACATATCTGACCTAACTTATACTCACGGCTATAAATCTCAAATAGGGGAGACCAAGTATCAAAACTGGAATTTCTTCAGCCACTTTTCAAAGTTAAATGAGTTATACATATACATACATATACTCACGGCCATAAATCCCAAAAAGGGGTAGTCAAAGCTTCAGAACTAGAAACTCCTCAGCCACATTCGGAAGTTGATAGGGACAAGATGGTAGAAATAAAGTATCTCCGCAACGGCCAATAACCACCTAAAATAGCCCCATATAGTATGGATTTGTGTATTTGACTATGTGAGTCGCTCTTATTGTCGAGCCTGAACTCTAGTGATGTTGTCTATGGTGGTTGTATACTAGATCACTCTAAAAGGCAGATTTAACATGTTCAAAACGCATTTGCGCGATTTTGTTTTTATATCCCGCCTCGATCCAAAGTCAGCTCATACTTGGATATCAGCCCTCAAAGGTACGCATAGGCACTTAAAACTCTCTTGGCCATAGTATTAGTATCATAATTCTACCAGCAGACCATAAATATGTGAGGTCGTAGGCCGATTAGGGTTGCGGGCATGCTCATCTTGTCCATATTGGCTGGATCCGCGCTTGACGCAATACTTGTGCTTGTGCCCAGAAATCACACTACAGCGTTTCGGGACAGTTTCAAATTTGTGGTATCTAAGTGTTGGAATAACCTTCCTCGCCAATTCAATGTGCAAGCAGTAGATCTTCTTTGAAGCTAATATCTTAGAAGATATTTTACTTTGCAGAAAATTCATTCCAAATATCTTAACTCACAATATTTGCAAATACTAATATTAATAAATTTCTTCGCTTAATTCCGCTAAATAATACCTGCAGTCTTCATGCAACATGCACTGTGCACCGCCCGCCCTTCCACTTACAAGAAATCGAAAAGCAGACAATGCACCACACACACACCCGCAAGCGAAAACCACAGGCAACCACAAACATGCGACGCGTTTCGACTCAACACGAGTCATTGACGAGCAGTTAGTAGACAGTTCGGCAGCTGACCACCGAGTGACTCGAGGTATTATTTAGCGGAATTAAGCGAAGAAATTTATTAATATTAGTATTGCTATGGATTTCCGCAAAGTAACGCCTGATTCAATCCAATATATTTGCAAATATAAAATCCTGTATTTTTGAAAATATTTTATTCAAATATATTCATATTTTTTTACTTGTTTTATTTATCTATTTTAATTTTTCATGATATCCATACATACGAGTATACTCAAGGCTATAAAGCCCTAGAAGGGGTAGCCAGAGCTAAGGGATTAGAAATTTCTTCGCCACTTTTGAAAGTTGAGTTGGGAAAAGGTAAAATAAAGCCCAAGTATATAGTCGCCTCTTAGGTACACCCTTGGGAAGAAATAGTGTAGTGCTATTCTAAGCCGACACTACACGCCATTTTTACTTGAATTATTTCTATTTGTATTACTACGCAACTGGTAATTTAACCGGTTTAGGCAGCAAAACAATTCTAATTTTCTTCAATTCTCGGGCAAAAATAAGTTGGTGCACAGGTTAAATAATACTTGGAATCATATTCAATTAATGATATGTTATAAAATTTATTTCCAATATAAATAATATCGAGTGTGCTCAAAAAGGCAGGCGTCCGAAGTATGAAAATAAAAGAGCATGTATGAGAAGATTGTTGGATGTAAATAAAGCTAGAGAGGTTTCTCAGGATCGTACAAAGTGGCGATCGATAGTCTCTGCCTAGCCCAATGGGAACTAAGGCCGCGAGTATATGTATGTATAAATAATATGTAATAAATAATTTATTTATCTACGTTGCTGCAGAGTATTACTTGAAAAGGCCTTGCACATCTGTCGCATATAAAATCAGAGTGTAATTCATAAACTTTACAATGCAATTGAAGTAAATTGTTTACGGAAGTTCACAGTATTATCCTAGGATAAAGATCATAATAATTCATCTAGCTGTCATGATTTTTCTATTATAATACAAAAGGAAAATAAAAATGTATCAAATTCTAACACATACGTGCATATAACTCACGACATCAGTTCCAATTGAGGTGGGCAGAAACTTTCGCTCGCGGCTTTGTACAATTTTGGCTAACCTCTCGAGTCGTTATAGACTTCCGACGTGTAAAGTGGAATTATTTGTGACCATGAGGCCTAGTACGAGCGTTATTTTATCGTTACACTGTCTGTTAGAAAGAGATAAAAGTATACGATACTATTTAAGTGCGAAAGAGATGGCTGTGTTATACCATGCAATATATATGTCGTAGGATGATTTGATGTTTAGGTTTTTTGCAAAAAACCTAGGGATTTTACAAAAAACCTAACATCTTAACATGCATATAATTCATATAATTTTGCATATTCCTAAAATGCAAAATTTGTTAGTGGCAATTAATTTGTTTAATATAATAATTTATTTCGATTTTGTCTGTTCAGCATATTTACCACTGTACTTTTTTTCTAATGTAATACGATCCATTTATAAAACTTATGACTTTTATACTAAATTAGAATGACAAAACTAGATCTATTTCAATGAATCCATCAAACTCATTACACATGACCTTCGCTCGATACTGTCAATCATAGAAATATAATTACTACTGTCAATCCTCCAAAATTGAGAGGAAAACGTTAATTAAAATCTCACACCTGAGATTCGTTTACGTCATCTTTGCTCATCGTCGTATTAAATTCTGGTCCAAACATTGCAAAATATAGATGACCTATTGCTCCAATGCAATTTTGTATATAATTCGTTTTCATACATCTACTCACGGCTATAAATCTTTAGAAGGGGTAGCAAGAGCTTCAGAATATGAAATTCCTCAGCCACTTTTGGAACTTGAGTGGGGAAAAGATTGTTAAATAAAGGTGATGGGTCTTCAGCCGCATCATCCAACAAGTTCCTTAAAGCCCCAAAACTCTTAATCACCCCTAGTCGCCTCTTACAAACACCCATGAGTGGAAATGGAGTAGTGCTATTCTAAGCCGACACTACAAAGCTATATTCATATTGTTTAGTATTTTCCAAATTTATTATTCCACAAATAATAAATTTCCTGTACGTGGTGACCTTGTCATGGCGTGACATTCAAGGTTATAATATCAAACAAATTGTGTAGAGAAGCCGCGAACGCTGTCAATTCGGAACTCAACAATTTACTTATATCATGGGAATCTGCAACCGTCGAACCATCATTTGCTCCATAAAATATATTATTATGCCCGCTCGTGTTGTTCCTACTTGCCAAAAAAAAGTACTTTAAAGCCTAAATAACTAGAGATCACACTTGAATTATTTTTAAGATAGTTGTTGTTGAAGCTAAAATTACAATATATTTATTTCTTTTTTGTAATGATCATGATTTTATTGGTTTGCCATAATCCATAGAATAAAAATCGGCCAAGTGCAAAGCATTGTTTCTTAGTAACTGCATTACTATTTTAATGCAAACATACATATATTCATTCCATATTCATATTTCATCATACTATCCCGATTGGGGTAAGCAGATACTACCGAAGTCTACTGCCTTTTCAGTATTTAAATTTTAATTCCATTTTACTGTTACTGATTAGACTTGGTATGAATGTTATTTTACGGTCGGAAAATAAATACTTAAAACATGTTAAGAATTAACAATCCGTATGTGATTATTCTAATTGTAATTCATAATTATTTCTCTACAGTTTATATTTATATTTTAATGTGTATTTCATATATATTTGGCAGGATTGTACAAAGTGGCAATAGATAGTATCTACCCACCCTAATGGGAACTAGCGGCCCGAGTATATGTATTTATATTCACTATAATATATCCCACCAAAAACATTTCCATGTAAAATGTTGCCAAGACGAGCCCATATGACTCGCACTGTCAAAAAGTTATCAGATCTCATGTAGAGCCAAGCTTCTAACACTACTCGCCCTAACTCTACAAGGCCTAACTTCACAAACTCTACACCTTAGTTAAAATATGTGGCTTGGCCATTTCGCTACATTCACATCGGCGTAAGGTGAAAAATCAATTCACTGTTCATTACTTTTGTGTTATACAATAGTTCTTGTAGTAACGAACGGCCAAGCCACATATTTTGACTAAGGTGTAGAGTTTGTGAAGTTAGGCCTTGTAGAGTTAGGGCGTGTATTGTTAGAAGCTTGGCTCTACATGAGATCTGATAACTTTTTGACAGTGCGAGTCATATGGGCTCGTCTTGGCAACATTTTACATGAAAATGTTTTTGGTGGGATTTCATTTCTTTTTGTAAGTTGTTTGTAACAATTTTTTTTTTCTCCTTTTTTTTGGGTGTATTTCTTGCACATCAGAGACGCCTTTTTTTATAGCCCACTCTCTATCTTTGCCTTTTTTCTTTGTTGATTTACTGTTTATAATAAGTGATAGATCAGATACTGTCGATATGTCTCAATATATGTCGATTAATTTTTTTTTTTATATAACGAGGAGTACATATACATACATATATGTATCTGAGGGCACCAAGTTTTAGATTATTATTAGATTAGACAGCGTCATCAAAATTTAATCTTTTAAAATTACAGGTCTCATACAAACTCCCATCCCCTAGTTTAAGGGGTTGGAGGATGAAAGTTACAAGTTTTATAATTTTTTTGTTGTTTGTGTGCTAATACTAGCTTACATACAAAATTTCAGCTTTCTAGGACATTAGGAAATACCTTAATAATTTTGATGATCATCAGTGAGTCAGTGACGAAATCAGCGTTTTTTAGATATAAATAAAATCTGAAGTATAAAAGCTAATGTAATTAAAACTTAATATGTTGAATAAGTCTGCTATTGACAATATATCCCGAAAATTTTGTTGATCTAGCATAACCCAAACCCAAGTTATGAGGGTTCAAAAAAACGACGAAGCGCTTCGAGAAAAGGTAGGTAGTGTCCGTGCGCTTCGCTTGGCTCGTCTTGGCGGTCTTGATCAAATGCTTTATATATTTTTATACTCCAATATATAAAGTGATGAATAGCTACTGCGTTTTAACTTATTATCAAAGTAAGTATTCGTATCACGCTAATTAAAAATGACAAAGACATATGCCTATTCTAATATATGAAATTCACGTGTCATAGTGATTGTCACCAAAGTCCTCCGAAACGGCTAAACCAAGAACCCCCTTAGCTCCGCAGGTAATGTTATTATTAAAATATCAAGGTTTTTCCAGTCGCAGAAATATAGAATGTTATTTCTGAAGGTTGTAGGATTCTATTTATGAAAGAATATTTAAAGACGATTAGTTTCGGAACCTGTTCATTAAGGACAATCAAATCCACAAACAAACCTTTCCTCCTGTTAATAATTATGCACATTATTTCTATCTAATTGCAAGTAGAAGGAAATAAAAATTGTATCAGTCAATATCAATGAATTTAAAATCCCGTAAAGGCCTGTTTAACCTACAGTTCTTAATAGCGTTTACATGCAAACTTTTTGAGTTATGTACAGATTTGCAACTTTTTTTACATGACTACGACAAAGCCATGATGGGTTATGATTTTGGTAGTCTCTGTATTTACGTATGTAAGCACATTTCAATAAGCAAAATGTGGGTACTCTGACCGCTTGCATTGGATTTGCAAACACATACCTAAATATTATTCCGGCTCTAAATTAAATAAGGTACCAAAGCCACTTTAGAAGTTGTCCAGGTATAGGGAAACGGGGAAATAAAGGATCGTTGGTGATGGTCTTTGGCCACATCCTAGCCCCAGCAATAAAAATAACCTTACATGCCAAGTACAGTCGAATACATTTTTTTTTTTAAACATTAGCAAAGTAACAAACTTATAGAATAGAATAGAAAACTCTTTATTGTACATCAAATATGGAAAAACAATTACAAATACACAGAATGAATTAACAAAAGTACAATTGGCGGTCTTTTCACTAAAAGCGATCTCTTCCAGACAACCTTTGAATGGAGAGGTCAATAAATTAGAGTCATGTAAGATAGATATACAACATGGTGAATGAAACTGGTGAATGAAATGCGTTAATCTGCACAAACAATACAACAATCCAGTCATACTTAAATCTAGTTACAAAATAATAAACTATTAACAAACATATAAATACTATGATACAATAAATTAAAACTTTTATATAATACATATAAATATTATGATACATATTTTTATTTATATACTTAATATATATAATTTAATTTGCAACAGTATTATAGCGTTTCAGTGAGGTAGTGCTTTTTTACCATATCCTTGAAAATAGATTGGGATTGGGCCTGACGAATCTCTACCGGAAGTGCGTTCCACAATTGAACAGCCTGCACAGTGAACGAGGAGCCATAGTAATTGGTTGAATGGGAGGGAATGCTTAATAGAAGATTATGTTCTGAACGTAGATTAAGATCGTGGGAAGAGGAGAGAAATTGAAAACGTTCTATACACGAAAATAATTTATAGGTGGTTAAACAAAGTTATAAGTTTCCAAAAGTCGCCTAACACTTTGCTAGACTATGTTCACTCATTGGTTAAGACTGACGCGTGATTTGAATCTGTAATGGAAGCGTGGTGCTGCCCACTGAGCTTAAGCTACACGAAACTTACTTTTAGATCCAAAAACAGTCACTGATTTAAAATCGTCATCCACTCCAAACCTTTAAAAATGTATGAAGCTAAAAGCATACAGACTTAAGGTCAACATCTATTTCAGTTTTATTTTTCCTTGTTCAGACGACGGAGCAGCGGCGAGGCGGCAAAGAGGAGACCAACATCGCCGGCCAGAATCCACAATGAGCTGAACAATGGATCATCCGGATATTGCCTGTCAACCTTGCTACCTACACCGCCACTAAACGATTTCTACATCGGCCCGAGAAACTTACCGACTATTCTAGATAACAGAGCAACTTTTAACGGTTGACTCTGAGTTCAGTTCAGGCTCTTGGGTTCCGATAATTTGCTTCTTTTGAAACTTGTAAGTTTGTGTTGCAGAAAGATAGTGAAATTGGAAGTTTTAATAGGGATGAGTTAGGTGTTTTGTTGCATGATGAGACTTAGACGTATAATATAAAGAGCCATTTATTTCAGAAAATAGTTTCATAAAATCTTAGTCGATATAATTAAACTTTAAAAAGTAGATGTTAGTCAATAATAAATTATTTTACTAAATTACTTGCAATATGTTGCAATAGGTTGGTAACTGGAGTTTTGTCCTGGTATTCGTTATGATTATATTATAGAGAGCTTAGCGCGATCTTGTTAGATAAGTACTTACGGAACTCATAAAAAATACGGAATAAAAATTTCCCAACCGTTTTGTTACTTGAAAGAGAATATTGAAAAATGTGCACATTTTTAAAGACCGCAAGACACTGACCTCAATACGGTATCATGGTTTTAATTATAATAGTAAGAATGCCGTCTAGTAACGGCTTAGAATGTCACTACCCCTTTCTACCCATGGGTGTCGAAAGAGGCGACTAAGGGCGATGCGGTTGGAGGCTCATCACCAACGATACTTTATATATACCATCTTCTCCCCTATCAATTTCCAAATGTGACTGAGAAGTTTCTAGTTCTGCGACTCTGGCTAGCCATTTCTAGGATTTATGGCCTTGAGTATGGGTATGTGTGTATAATAGTAAGAGACATTATTTACAAAAGCATAAAGGCATATGCTAAAAAGGCAGGTGTCTGAAGAGTAAAGAATCCAAAGAGATATCTTACATAGCGACAACCGATAGTCTCTCCCAATCCTTATTCCAATGTAAATTACTTCAAAATCTACGCAAAGACTCTAAAATAAAAACAAAAACATTAATAACTTTCCACACTAATTTGATGATAATTTGACTCAAATGCTGCAGAGCATCTGAGTTTCTAGTAGTATAAGTTTCATTAAAAATGTGCCTATTTTATTAGTTTAATTGTGCTTGACGAACTCGGACTGCACTAGAATATCAGCGTTGTGGCAGCACTCTAATAAGCCTTGTCATGACATTCAGCTGAATTGTATGCCACTTCGTTTCCACTTACATAAATAATTAGGTACAAGATCTATTTGTTTTTTATTGTGAATTGTGGATACAAATAAATGTTTTCTTTCTTTCTTCTTTTCTTTTAAAATGAACCTATTTTTATTCCTACATAAAAATTGTTGGGTACATGTCATATTCCCATTACAATATATTTTACACGTCAGTCAATATAGTGTTAGTATACACCTTAAAATTAATTATAAGATTAAAATTCATGCAATAAGACCACATCGGGAGAGATCTGATGTAAAAATACCCATAACGCAAAATGAACTTTTTGGTGTGATGTCTACAATTTTCTTATTTGATGTCAGAAAAAGAAAAGGACTTCTTAAAAAGTCACTAGTTTCTGAGAAAGAAACCGTACGAATAATGTTGGTTTTTTATGCGGCTGAAACTTTACTACCATATTTTTATTTCTTTTTTTTTATCGGTATTTTTTCATGATTTCATTTATGTTATGATATAATATTTTGCTGTGTAGTGTCGGCTTAGAATAACACTACTCCATTTCTGCCGGTGGGTGTACGTAAGAGGCGACTAACGGTGTTGGGACTTTTAAGGGATTTTTGGGCGATGCGGTTGGAGACCCATCACCAACAACCTTTATTTTGCCATCTTTTCCCCACTCAACTTTCCAAAAGTGGCTGAGGAACTTCTAGTTCCTTAGCTCTGGCTACCCCTTCTTGGGATTTATAGCCGTGAGTATATGTATGTATGTATGTATGTATTTTTTCATTCAAGAATAATTTATAGGGGGCCATAAGTTCCAAAAAGGGGTAGCCAGAGCTTGAGAACTGGAAACTCCTCAGTCACATTTGGAAGTTGGTAGGGGACAAGATGGTCGAAATAAAGTATCGTTGGTGATGGGTTTACAACCGCATCGCCCAAAGACCAGATAAAAAAGCCCTACAACATTAGTCGTTATATCATAATTTTTTTGGTAGGGATGGGTATAAATTGGAAAAGTTTTTTTTTAATTGACCTCATACACATACCAACCCTTATAGAACTCTGAGAGCATGTCACTGATATAATATTTTGTGGACAATTTATCAGTATCTCACTTCTCACCTGACATGCTTGCTCTCACACGTCTCATTCTACGTCGGCAAGTAGTAGTAAATAAAGGTTAACGTTTATAGTTTAATTGCTCTTTGTTGTACAAATACAAAATTGCATAAATTATTCCAATGCTCCAAATTAATTGCAATGAGAAGTTAAATTTAAGATATTTAAAAAATCGGATGCTGCACTATCGTACAAACGTATGTCTGCAATAGTCTGCATATAACATAACATAAACATAAACGTTCACGCCGAATATCCCCGAAGGGGTTGGCAGAGGTACTAATACTTCTGAACATCACGTGACTTTGTCACCTGGTGTTCAGAGTACCCACGTTTTGCATGGACAGTGTACTCACGTGATAGGGGGCAGGCCTATCGCCGTTTTGTACGAATACACTGTCACATGACTAAGTACAACTCAGCCATGTGGGTTTCCTCACGATGTTTTCCCTCACCGTTAACAACCATGATAAATTAACCACACATATGTCTTTAGAAAAGACAAATTGGTGTAGGCCCGACCCAGGATTTGAACACTAGTCGTTTGCACGATAACCGAGTGTTCTACCCACTGGGCTATCACGGTGTAGTCTGCATATATTTATTTATTGTTTGCTGGCTGACACACTCTGGATTCTGAAGCTGTGTCATTGATAGGGCTTTTGTATTATGTTGAAAAGAATATTAGATCAGTAATTATAAATATTCATATTCGAAATCGTAAAGAAAAGAGAGATTTTAAGTCTGATATTCCTTTGCCACTTTTGGCAGAAGGAATTAGATAGTATGTCTCAGATTAGGAAATAAAGACAAACTGCGCTTAATTTCATTTGGATGTTTTTGAAATGAAAACCTCATGTGGGGATTATTATTAATAAATAAAAGATAAATAAAGGAAAGATCAATTGGCAGAGCGACGGGGGCGTATACCCGAGGTCGCGGGTTTGAATCCCGCCGGTGTCGAAATTTTTCGTTCCTTTATTTACGCTTAATCTGTTTGCAAGTACTTATAATAATACGCATTGTCATATACACACATAATATAGCACATGCCAACAAACTACATACATATACTCACGGCTATAAATTCCAAAAGAGGTAGCAAGATCTTCAAAATCAGAAATCCATATAATATAATGAAAAATATGGCCATGGCTTTGAAACCATATTATTGGAAAGCTTTAACTTGTGTAAAAGAAACGAATTCGAAATCAATTAAAGAATCACACACACAAAGGAATTTCTTACAAAAACACAAATTTCTTAAAACAATAAAATAAGTCTAGCATAGGACTAGACACGAGTAAGCCAATTCCAAAATCTTCACCAAAATAAACATGCCTACTTCCGATTAAATAAACGTACGTACATATACTCACGGCTATAAGAACCTAGAAGGGGTAGCCAGAGCTAAGGAATAAGAGATTCCTCTTCGAGAGGCATTTTTGGAAGTTGCGTTGGGAAAAGATTGTAAAACAAATATTGGTGATTGGTTGGTGGTTCTCCAGTTGCATCGCCCAAGAAACACTAAAGTGTATGTGTGACAAGTGTAAACACTAAAACTAAAACAACAAACTATACCTAGGATTTGAAATCAGCTTTGTCAAATAAGTACTGACAGCCCTACACACATACTCAGACAGATGTAGATATTATATTTTCTAAATGGCCATATGCTGATGTTTGCCTTTTCCGTTTTTGGGCGTTCTACTCTTAAAACCAAAAACTATAAAAGCGACGTACCTCTACCAACTGCTTGTAGGAAAAAATCGTGTCACACTCTCTGCTTCGTAGGACAAACGAAGTTTATAACACAAGTATAAAACTCTAATACTTACGGGGTTACTAGTCGATGCAAGCAACAACAACTACAGAGGTATCGTTAAATTCGTCGAATATCACCACTTATACTCACTATACAAAATCGAAATACTCGTATCGTGCGAGCGAGGCGGCGATTGGGGCTACTAAGTCATGGTACATCTGGTCAGTTCACCTAAGTGGACCACGAACATTTTTTTTTTGTTAGTGGTCTACCTTCTTTTTTTAAACAAAAGTATAATAAAAAAGTATTGTTCTTGGTTCACCCATGAAAAAATAAAAGGGATGGGAGTCAAAAAATAACGGATCTTTATTTTTAAGGGGAAGTATACATGTCTATGTCTTATTTGTAGTTGGGATTTTTTCGTCGGTGCATTTTCGTCAGTAGGTAAAACACTTAGAAATTTTCAGAAAAATCCTATTGAAAAACACGCTTTTCTCACGACGAGAAGTACTAGGTGAGCATAAACTTGCAGTAGGGTTATAAGGCTTAAAACAATAAAAAAAACAAACTGTTTAATAATTGAAAATATACGAGCTCAGTCACTTCAACGTTAAAGTAAAAAATGTATATTTAATGAGTAATGAATAATGATACTAGAAAACATTTTTATACGTGAACAGTTTTAAAAATCACTTTTAGAAGCTTTACGATCGGAAGGGTGTATTGTTGGGAAAAATATGCAAGAAAAAATCCTCAACACACATTTATTTAATCGGAAGGTGTATTGTTGGGAGATAAATGTGCAAGAAACTTCTCAACACATTTTTTTTTTCATATAGATAAATTAACAGTAATTATGAGGATGTTTATAAAGTGAAATATAATAAATATGTGGTCTGTTAATTAACTTCACGAAATTCCCTTACGGTTAAGCATATTTGAGTGTTCTTAACGTAATTTTTCTAGGGCTATACCGACGGAAATATCATTGTTAATCAATTGTAATTGAATGTCGCGTATGTCATCATCATCGTCTATGTAAATGTTTTTCCTCTTGTGGTATTTTTTTTTCTTTTGTATGTCTTTCAATGCTTTAAGCAGGCGTAAAATGGTTGTATTTTTTTTGTTTACAATTTTTTTCAATTTTGAATGATAGGATTCTGCCACGTTATTGGTCCGGTGCCTTCACCGAATACGCTCAGAATTTTACTGAAGTTTTCTGTCATCCAAAAATTATCAATGTACTTAAAGAAAGAAATCATTTTGTTTTAATTTCTAAATTTTGACTTTTAGTTTCAATTGTGATAATGAAAGCAAATCGACGCTGATGTACACGTAATGATGGGCTTGCATGTCCTTTTTTAAAAATCGTTACGTATTATTAAAAAAATACCTTGGTGATCACATTTCCTCGACATTTTCGGCACAATTGGCCTAGACCTCGCTTTTATAACATACCCTTTTTATATTATAAATCGATAAAGGACATCAAACTAAACAACTTTGCCCATGGAATGCCTATCTAAAATATTGTAATTTTCAAAAAATAATAATAATTAAAAATTGTCGTACCTAGATCAAACTGAGAATGTATAGAATGAGATTCCTTGCTTCAGTGAAAATAAGAAATTAAAAAAAAACATTTGATCTATGCTTTTCGCTCTGTAAACAAAAATATAACTTCTTTCGGTATTTTCCAGTTGTATTGATCGTCGTTGAAAAATAATATCATGAAAATAAACCGGTAAGCGAGCGATTGAACTGAAAAATACAGAAAGAAGTTATGTTTTTGTTTACAGAGCAAAAAGCATAGATCAGATTTTTTTTTTAATTTCTTATTTTCACTGAAGCAAGGAATCTCATTCTATACATTCTCAGTTTGAACTAGGTACGACAATTTTTAATTATTATTATTTTTTGAAAATTACTATATTTTAGATAGGCATTCCATAGGCAAAGTTGTTAAGTTTGATGTCCTTTATCGATTTATATTATAAAAAGGGTATGTTAAAAAAGCGAGGTCTAGGCCAATTCATTCATACCTAAAGAATATGTCAACTGGTTTCCAATGAAAAATTATTTATTAACGGGTTACGTATTTTTATTCTTTTCGCAAAGATTTAATGACAGTAGGCACTGACAGATTATTATATTTATTACCTACTAGATTTATTAATCGATATAAAGAGATGATATGCAGTTCGTTAAAGAAAGAGGTCAATATAATCAGTGAGGTGAACAACGAACACAAAAATATGTTCGTGGTCCACATAGGTGAACTTAGCGGGTGTACCAAGACCAATACGGGGGCGATTGATATTAATATGGGTTAGAAGAGATAAGGATGATATTATCGTTCTCAATTTGAAGATTGACCTCTTGGATTTCTTAGTGAGTCGAAGCAAAAAGAAAGAAAAACAACCTAATTTTAAGAATACATTTATTACTTAATATCACCAAGTTACAAAAATGGTCCCCAACCTATATACATTTGACATAAATTATGTACACTAGTTGCTTCCACTATGAGATGTTCGACTTGGCCTTCAGGCGATAGCGACAATGATAACTGTTTATTCTTCGTTTTCACCTGAAATATAAAACTTTATTAGCATAATATTCTAGTGTTAGTTACACTATTTATAACTCATGAACGACAGAACCGTTTTAGCTGAAAATTTATGGGACAAGCTTTGAACCAGAAAAAGGAAAAGATTTATTGATGTGTTGGTTCGTTAGTAACGGATTGGGTCAAAAACATCTCTGCCAATTTCAATTCACCAAAGGGAAACGAAAACTTTTAGAACTAGCGAGAAAGATACTTATCACCACTGTGCGAAGCCGGGGCGGGCCACTTGTATAAGATAATTATAACTCGTGGAATAAATAACGCTCACAATCCATAGGTCTCGAGTGGGAAATACATTACATACATAAACTGACTGCAAAAAATCCCAAAAAGGGGTAACCTGAGCTTCAGAATTAAAATTAAAGATGGTTGATGATGGATCTACAGCCAAATTTCCCAACAATCACCGAAAGTGTCCAAAATCCCTGAGTCGTTTTTCACGACACCCACGAGAATAATTATTTAGTCTTAATCTAATCTGCACCCCTGTTCATCGCATTTATACATTTATCTTTTTGGCGCGAAGCTCCATTTACCCCTGACTTTTGAAACGGTATATCCGACCTCAACCAAATTTTGCATGATGGTCAAAGACATCAAGGACCAGGTTGTGTCGGAGAGATTTTTCAAATAAATGTTACGATTGAGGAATGATCACCCTTCAAAAATTACCATGTAATTCTATAGGAAACTATTGTAAACAAATCTGCTGTCTCTTCAATTTTGTTCAACTTTGTTCCAAATATCGGCATGTGAAGCTTTATTGCCCACCTAGTTTACTACATCACATAAAATTCAAAACAAAAATATACTCACCATCCCATTAAGTCTCTGCCGTATATGGTGCAAATGTTGCAACGCATGTTCATTGGTCCTCTCTCCTAAGTCGCCTGGTCTGACCCGGCCCCACGCCACCAGCGGGTCGTACACGAACGGGCCGACCACCGACATCAGAGCTAGCGTCTGCGAGCGCAGCGCCCTCATCACGCTGTCGCAGCATTTTCTGAGGTTCGTATTAACCATACATTTATATCATACATTGGCAATACATATGCAATAACACACGAACGTTATAGTATCATAATGATGACACCACCAGCGGGTCATACACGAACGGGCCGACCACCGACATCAGAGCTAGCGTCTGCGAGCGCAGCGCCCTCATCACGCTGTCGCAGCATTTTCTGAGGTTCGTATTAACCATACATTTATATCATACATTGGCAATACATATGCAATAACACACGAACGTTATAGTATCATAATGATGACACCACCAGCGGGTCATACACGAACGGGCCGACCACCGACATCAGAGCTAGCGTCTGCGAGCGCAGCGCCCTCATTACGCTATCGCAGCATTTTCTGAGGTTCGTATTAACCATACATTTATATCATACATTGGCAATACATATGCAATAACACACGAACGTTATAGTATCATAATGATGACACCACCAGCGGGTCATACACGAACGGGCCGACCACCGACATCAGAGCTAGCGTCTGCGAGCGCAGCGCCCTCATTACGCTATCGCAGCATTTTCTGAGGTTCGTATTAACCATACATTTATATCATACATTGGCAATACATATGCAATAACACACGAACGTTATAGTATCATAATGATGACACCACCAGCGGGTCATACACGAACGGGCCGACCACCGACATCAGAGCTAGCGTCTGCGAGCGCAGCGCCCTCATCACGCTGTCGCAGCATTTTCTGAGGTTCGTATTAACCATACATTTATATCATACATTGGCAATACATATGCAATAACACACGAACGTTATAGTATCATAATGATGACACCACCAGCGGGTCATACACGAACGGGCCGACCACCGACATCAGAGCTAGCGTCTGCGAGCGCAGCGCCCTCATTACGCTATCGCAGCATTTTCTGAGGTTCGTATTAACCATACATTTATATCATACTACATTGGCAATGCAATACGCACCAACGTGTGTAAAACCCAACTGTATTATTTTTTAAGTCGCATATAATATTTATTTATTTATTCCAATAAACATAATCATTACAGGCATAAACCTAATGCGATAACATTTTAAATTAAATTTTAACATATTAAATTTACGATACTCGCTTACTTATTGTAACATAGATATTTCAAGGCAACGATTGTGATGTCACCCAGATGACATGCATAAACGTCCACATTTTCTGCAATTTCCCGCAAAGCCACTAGTGCTCTGACCAGAGGGCACTGCTGCAATAAATTAGTGCGCGACTGTGGTAAGGCAAAAAAAAATCCCTATCATCGTCTCAGCGTTCCATTCGGCACTTTCAAATTTATTAGACCCAGTATATAAGAATTTGGAATGATACCCCGCATAACTTTCAATAAATATAAAATTAGATTTGAATCCCTTCTAACTTGTAATGTATTATATATAACCAACCATCCCTAACACAAATTTTGTTGGATACTTAAGCGGGTAATAGGGATAGACCCTATACATTTTAAAATAAAGAAATCTTAAGAATTTATTGTGTATTTTCTCCACCATGAGAATTTATTTAGTTTCATGTGGAGCCCAAATAAGCGTTAAATTCAAGTTTACTCCTAACCAATGCATTACATAGAGCTTTTATTGCTTCTATATTCGTAAAGCCGCGTGCTGTGCGAAGCACAAAACCTAACATTTTAAAAGCAGCCTAACATATTCCTACAATGTGACTATGAAAACAAAGGTCAGATGAAACCATGACTCCTAAATCTCTCACTCCCTGAATTCTGGATAGTGGAATTCCATTTATATTATATGTAAATTGAAACGATCCCCGCTGTCTACTGAAAGTAATAGTCGAGCACTTTTTTATATTAAATTCTAACTTCTTTGTTGTACTCCATTTGACAATCCTGGCAATATCATTCTGTAGGTGTTCGCAGTCTATTTCACTCTCGATTGGGAGTAACAATTTCACATCGTCCGCAAAAATAAGGCACTTTGCATGTTGGAGCACTTTTGGTAAGTCATTGATCATAACGAGAAACTCCAACGGACCAAGGTTACTACCCTGACTTACGACTGAGTTTGTACGGTACTCGTCAGATTTAAAACCACCATAGTTCACATATTGACGTCTATTTCTTAGGTAACTCGCCATAAGCTTAAGAGAATGCGGTGTGAAGCCGACTTCAGCTAGTTTCCCAAGCAGAATGTCAACATAAACTGTATCAAATAATATAATATGGAAACATTAAGCTTACTAAATATTAAGGATTTAAAAACGGGAATGATTGAGTTTACACCAAGAGATATTTTTTACCACAGTAGGCGATAGTTGAGAGAATAGTATATTACGCACCAAAGGTGAGAAATTAAAACCACGCGTTTCAACATTCAAAACTCACTTAGCACATAGCGCAACAATCTACTTATACTAATTTTAAACATTGAAACCAAAATATATATCTAATTATTACAAAAATATTACCTATACATTCCTTCGTGGCCTAGAGGTCCCATAGCAGCTACCATGTTATGGGTAAGTCTAAAAGGCACTCGTTCAGGCCACTCAAAAGCCTCGCCTTTATTGAACAGGCAGTTAAAATCTACATGTACTGTGTCGCCATTTGTCGAGTCAAATGATATGTTTTCTCCGTGACGATCACCTAAGCCTAAAAGAAAATAAACGTTATAGCAAAGAATTGGCGCTCTGTGGGTTTGGACTTGTGGGATATTATTTCGGCAAATTGACCGGTATGTGAACCACTTCAGTTTAAAATATTTAAAGCCTTACCGCCTCAGAAGCTCAGAGCTTCAGAATCAAACATTCCTCAGATACTCTTGAAATTATAAGCGGAGAATCATATCGGCCAACAATTACTTTAATAGACCCCAAAACCTTAAGTCGCCTCTTACGACACTGCAATTGAAATATGGTAAATAATTCATGAACAAAAAACATACCTAAAATATATCCCACCATCGACATTACTGCTGTGGTTCTTATGTACGCTGATCTAGCTTGGTACCTGCAACAAAAACTAGTATGAAAACCATGCCATGAATTTTCATTAATGAGGTTGTGGGAACAGCAAGTATATACTGGCCAGTACACCCCACTGTGTACAAACTTATAATTTGTACTAATAAATAAAGGTTTCATGAGGTTTTCTTGAACAAAACAGTCTAATTATAATTTGTACTTATGCTTAGAAGAAAATAAAAATGATTGGTAATGATTGGTAACGGCGATAGGCCTGCCCCCTATCACGTGAGTACACTGTCCATGCAAAACGTGGGTACTCTGAACACCAGGTGACAAAGTCACGTGATGTTCAGAAGTATTAGTACCTCTGCCAACCCCTTCGGGGATATTCGGCGTGAACGTTTATGTTTATGTTATGTTTATGTTATGTTTATGGTAATGCCATTTCAGACAATTCGATTCAAACTCTGAGAACAATGCCACCTATGTACACCTTAGTGTGACATCTAGAACTGGCAAAGATGTGCTTGCACATACAAGTTGGCGTTACATCTTACAGGTCTGGATTTCATAGCTACTCTGAGATAATAAAATATTCTAAAAACTTACCATCCATAAGCATCAGAGATCATCTCTTTTAATTATCTGTTGCTTGTGTAATTATGTCCCTTTGTCATTACCTGGGTAGTATCAGCTTAGAATAGCACTACCCCATTTCATTTGGAGACCCATCGCCAACAACTTTTATTTTTACTTCTCCCCGCTCAACATACAAAAGTGGCTAAGGTATTTGTTATTCTGTAGATCTGGCTACCTCTTTTAGGGATTTATATCCGTAAGTATATGTATGTTTGCATACCATCCATAAGGATCGGAGTATACCCGTCGAAACTACTCCTGGAAAACGGGCGGGTGTCGCGGCATTAGCTGCTGTTCGTATATACGAGGTTTCTTTTCAATGGGGTCACTATTTGCACCTATTAGTTAGTCTAAAATTACATGTGAGATATTTAAAATCCTTACCATCCATAAGGATCAGAGAACACCCGTCGAAACCACTCCTGGAAAACGGGCGGGTGTCGCGGTATTAGCTGCTGTTCGTATATACGGCGTTTCTTTTCTACCGGGTCGCTGTTTGCGCACATCATCTCTTTTAGTTCTCTGTTGCTTGTGTGGATACCTGAGAAGAAATAATAATCTATACTTATAATAAATCTGTACAGAGCGCAATTCTGTACATTAAGTATATTTTCAAAATAACTATCAGGGTCGGATTTGTGATCGATACTGATGGCAAAATGCAATCAGTAATTTTTTTGTCTGTCTGTCTGTCCGTCTGTCTGTCTGTCGGTTTGTTGTTCCTTATGGAAAAACTACTCGACGGATTTTAACGAAACTTGGAAGAATTATTCTTTATACTCCTAGGCAGGTTATAGTGTACTTTTCAGCAAAATAGTGAAGGGGAATTTTGGGAAATTTTGGGAAAACGGGGGAAGTCACTCCATTTTTAAGCTTCCGTCACGTGTGCAGCGTCACGTGTGGTTATAGTTACATAGAAATCATGTTTCACGGAAATATTCTACATGAAATTGTTTAAAAAATATCCTTTAAAAGCATATGTCTATCTTTAATGGTTGACTCACAATAACACGTGTAACTTCTGATAGCTTACCAGCAGTGCAAGCACGAGCACTATTTTATTTATCGACACGATAACGGTTAGAATGAGATGGCAGTATACGATACTAAGTAAGTGCGTAAGAGATGGCTGCTTTATCCCACGCGATAACTAGTTTAAACACGGCTCTTGCCCTTCAGTTCTCTCATTCATCTCTCATTTAAAAAAGTTTACATTATTACCTATTCAATAAAAAAAGAATCATAGATATCGGTATAGAAACACCAAACTTATACATGAAATAAGCCATCGCGTCCTGTCGTCGCACGTGAATACTGAATCATGCTATAGGATTATTTTTTAGTAATGGTTGCGCGCGCAAAAGATTGCCGGGAGTATATGTATTATGTATGCAAAACATGTAACTCTGATTGTTTGTTTGCATGGGTTTATTTTTGGAGATACTGAACCGTTCATTAAAGCGCTTTCACAATCACAAAGCTACACTATTCAGGAGCGCTATAAGTTGCGCTAAATTACACAAAGGTTGAGCAGTGATTGGAGAAACCTCAGATATTTTTAAAACTACGATACCCGTGCGAAGCTGGGCCGATCCACTAGTATAAAACAAATAAATATTTTATCTAGAACGTGTGAAAAATTTTGGTGTATATATTTCAGTGGTCGTATACATATGATGCCATAAAAGATGATTGTCCTGAATGATAATAACAATTAAAATACAGTGACACGTTCCCCTGATTACGTATCTTTTGCGTTTGACGATTGTGTTGCAAGTTGCACGATTGTCGCTGTTAATGTTATAAAATTGTATGCGACTTGACACTTTTGACAGCGACAATATTTCAACTTGCGACACAATCGCAGTCGCTAAAGATACATAATCAGCCCCCCGACGTATTAAACTAGTACTAAGTTGTTTTATAAATTCCTACACGTAAGTTAAATATAGCTTGATTAGCAACCGTTTCATATGTTTTACCACAAGTGGAAAACATGTTTAAACAAGCAGTAGTTCTGCCTTAACGACATTATATGAAATCTTGGCTTTATATTCCGGTATCGAATATGATTCAATCGCTATGAGCCTCTTACCCTTGAGTTATAGAATTGAACATATGCAAGTTGATAAAATGGATTCAAAATTGTCTTACAATATAAACTACACTCACCTTTCTGCTTATAAATATGCATCAATATAGGTCTCAACCCGACCAAATTGGGCACCCATTCAATAAGCCCGCATTCCTCATTTAGAGGCAAAACACTATAAGTTCTGATATAAAGTCTTCTTCGCCTAGTTTCTGGCGCGTCTTGAAGAAATCTGTTCACGACGCCATTGAACTCCATAAGGCGATAGTCTTTGCGGAGATCGTCGCGGGGTTTCAACATTATTATGTAGCTTTTGCCGTCGGAGCCTACAAAAATTTAAATATCTATTATTCTTCATCTTCACTAACCACTATAGGTAGAAACCTCTAGTGGTTAGTGGGTTCACTTAATGAATTTACTACACATGACTGGGTAAGTACATTATATGACGACCAATTTTAAACAAAATGACAATTTCTAATTAAGGTTATGTTTAAAAAAAATATTCTCATTCGAAAATATATTTTTTTTGGACCACCCTTTTATTCTATGTTCTAGCAGTCTACTAGCAAATGTAGTTCTACGAAGAAATCGAAAATGATTGCAGAACAAATTGGAACAAACATGGAGTTAGGGCTAGATTAACTCTTTTTACACTTCCAGTTATAAAGTTACTGGGTCAACTTTAGTCAGTTTACTGTCATTAATATATTTTTTGTTTACTCTAATTAATTTGGTTACACGTGTGTTGCGTAGATTGTGCTAAATAAATAACTCGTCACTAACTCAAGTTTTATTATGTGGCATAATAATTACGTTCATTGTTATCACAACTTATTAAAATGCAGCGTGCATCCAAAATATAAAAAAAAAATGTTACACTTCAATACACTTAAACTTTAAAATATCTTAAGTCACAAAGAACATCTTTCACTTACCCTTCAAAGTAACCTTCCGAGGCTTCTGCAACGACGGCAATATCTGAATACGTTCCTCAATACCAGATATATACACTGGCGGCTCAGCTGGTATATTGAAATCTATACGTTCTTGTCGAGCCGCTTTAGACGGCAAAACTATTTTACAGAACTCTTGAAAAGGCATCATTATGTGACTGAAATTACTGTCGGCTAGTAATCGTGGGAGGGTTCGCACTAGAGTTGATACTTGGGTTGTCTAAAAATTAAAATCATTGAGTTAGAATAAATAATATAGAACCAAGAAAGAAATTCACCATATACTAAGCAAAGGTGAACATAGAAATTAAGAACATAATTATCATAAATGTACGATCAAGATTTATATATTAACCGTTTCATACATGCCCTTTTATTGATCATAAATACAAAAAGCTTAACAAGCTGAACAAGACAAGCCTGCCTATTTCATCTTAATGTGTCCTCCGCCGCCGTCCTCTACTGACATTTAATTCAACATTATTCATATATTTTACCCTATCGCTAATTTACTTTCATTCATCTTCTCCGTGTACCTTAACCGATTAAACTTAACTTAACCTTTTCCATCATTTTCACAATAACATCTTTCAAACCTTACCTTTCACAAATCACACTCTTTCTCGCACAATCACATAACTTAAGATTACATTTTTATAAACATACATACATACATATACTCACGGCTATAAATCCCTAGATGGGGTAGCCAGAGCCAAGGAATGAGAAATTCCTCAGCCACATTTGGAAAGTTGAGTGGGGAAAAGATGGTAAAATAAAGGTTGTTGGCGATGGGTCTCCAACCGCATCGCCCAAAAATCCCATTAAAGCCCCAATACCGTTAGTCGCCTCTTACGTACACCCACCGGAAGAAATGGGGTAGTGTTATTCTAAGCCGACACTACACAGCTTTATAAACACATTTTTATAAACTATTAATAAAACATAACTATTAAAATCTACTAACATAACTATTATAAGCGACATGATAGTCCAGTGGGTAGAACACCCGCCCGAAAAACAGAAGGGCGTGAGTTCCAATCCTGGGACGGGCCTACACCAATTTGACTTTTCTAAAGTCATATGTGTGGTTAATTTATCATGGTTGCTAACGGTGAGGGAAAACATCGTGAGGAAACCCACATGGCTGCGTTGTACTTAGTCATGTGACAGTGTATTCGTACAAAACGGCGATAGGCCTGCCCCCTATCACGTGAGTACACTGTCTAAGCAAAACGTGGGTACCTTCTCTGGAAACTAGATGGCGCTTGCCATGTGAGTTCAGGAGTATTGGTACCTCTGCCAACCCCTTCGGGGATAAACGGCGTGAACGTTTATTATTATGTTTATGTAAAATCTACTTACACTTGCACTCCCAACAATAGGCTTATTACATAACTCAATAAGTTTCTCAGCCAACTGGGTAAAATCACACACTAACTTCAACATATGAGGTTCTTTGAGTCTCGGGTCTGCGAAAACATCTTGACAACGCTTGATTCGTTGCTGATAACTTGATTTGATGACCGACATCATCATCCATAGTGTGTGTTGAGGGTAGGCGTTTATTAGCTTCACTATTATAGCTTTTAGTTGGTTGTATACCTGTAATGTAAAACGCATATTTTTAATGCGGGGCTGGCAGGAAATCGGTTTTCGATATATGCGAGTAGCAAAATACTGAAAAACTTTTCACAATGTTTCCTTAAAGTTTATTTGCAATTTGCGTTTATTAGTCGTAAAATAATAATAAATATACGGACATATTATACACAGATCAAGATAGCCCCAAACTAATTAAGACTTGTATTATGGGATACTAACTCATAGATCTTGCAATCTAGGAGCGCACGTCGCCCTTAGTTGTGGGAGTGACCTATCTGTATACGCGTCAATGTAGGCGTGACAGGTGACCGTGCGTACGGTTAGCAAATATAAAAGAATGAATTCGAGTTATAGATTTCGACCATTTTTATGTTCTAAATTAAATTTATTAGAAGTGAAAAAAAACAAAATCGTCATAGAAACTTCTAATTTTAATTATTAATATTAAATATATATAGCCGCAAAACTTAAAATTAATATAAAAAAACTGTTATCCTATAAAATACTTTAACGAAACACAAAATAAACATCTTGTAAGTAATAAAATAACTAATATTAACTTGTATCACTACCTTCATCAAACATTTCTACACTGTCATAAATTTGAACTCAAAATCATAGTCGAAATATTTCATATATTTTTTTTATTTTATATTTATAATTATTTTTAAACACTATTGGGATTTGACGTGCCAACCGTACTTCTTGAACAATTATACGCACACTAACAAAGATGTGTTTTACGATTTCAAGTAGAAATAAAGGCGACGTGCGTGTAGATTGCAAGATCTATAACGATACATTTAATAATACACATATAAATAACATCCAAGACTAAGAAACAATCACTAAGGCTTATCAAATAAATATTGCTCTCAGCGGGGATCGAACCCACAACCTCCGGACCGAGTAGCTATCCACTTAGCCACAGACGTCGTCAAACTGTAGCTGTAAAAGATAAGCATATTTTATGATAATTACCTCTTTAACCGGATGACAAATCCTCGAAACGATTTGCGAGAAAGCCGTCAAATAAAGATAGAGAGGCAATCTTTCTGAGTAGGTCTTGATAATATCTGTCATTTGTGCTAATACTGTTCGAATGTTGGTGTCCGCTGCTGTTACTTCTACGTCGAGCCTGTTTGGAATATATTAGGGTAACGGCTATTTATATATTTTTAATTAGTCAAAAGATACACATAAAACAGAAGCTGTTACATCGTAGCGATTTTACGGACTCACTCGCACACTAGCAGCGTCTCTTTCAATTTTTATATTGCGGTATCAAAGATTTCTCAAGCTGAGTATATGTACAAATTATAAGTTGGTACACAGCAGGTTGTACTGGCCTATATATCTTTGCTGTTTCCACAATATATTATGCATATGTGCGGTTTCATTATATTATTGAAATTACAGTATGTAGTATACATACATATGTTTACGGCTATAAATCGCAGTAAGGGGTAGGATCATCGGAATTTAAAATTGTTCAGTAATTTTCGGAACTTAAGCAGGGAAAGGATTGTAAATAATGGTTTTTGGTGCCATCACCGCAATCCCCAACGATCACTTAAAAACACCCAATACCATAAAATAAATAAAATAAAATCATCATTTATTTCAAAATAAAAAGATAAACCTTTGTTTTTTTAACGTCAAATTTCAACTTAATACTAAGTTTACTTCGGATTCGGAAGGTGTTTTGTTGAGAAAAGAACCCGTAAGAAACTCGTCAACACACATATTTTTTTACGTTCATTACAATTTTGGTGCTAGTCCAGAAACATCCTGCACAGAGCCCTGATGACACCAAGCCATTTTAAAATGTATGTAATCATTAACATTGTAATAGGCTTTTAATTTGATTAATTTGGTTAATCTACTGCTTTGAATTTGGTTTCTAATATTTTGCCTCTCATAATTTGCCTCTTACGACACCCGCGGGAAGAAACGGGTTAGTATTATTCTAAGTCGATACTACACAGCTTACAGTATACAGTAAAATCTTCGTGACCAAGTCGTTGCACTTGTCGATTCTCCGCTACTTACTTACTCATAGTAAACTGATTTTTTTATATCTTACTATAAGTATGTATGTTATTATGATATCTTACCAAATAGAAAGCATCCTTGGCATACTCTGATACAAGTATTTATGACCGAACTGCAGCGCTTTTCCGTAACTGTTGAGTGCGTAAACTCTTCGCGACCAAGTTGTTGAATTTGTCGATTCTCCAGTACTCACTTTCTCGTAGTAAGCTCCTAGGCATACCTGTGCAAGTAATTTGTATTGTTAGTCAATTATACACTTAAGTCGAGATATGTATATAGATAATAGCACATTAAATGAAATATCAACTATTTATGGCTTTCCGTCATTTTTCTGTGAGAATAATCGCCAATTGTACATCTTTGTAAAATGGCATTTTTTAGCGTAATAAAGAGTTTTCTAATATTGCGTCATTTACTGAGATTATATATTGTATATATACTGAGAAGATATATTGTAACACAATAATAACCATAGTCATAATAAATATGATTATACGACCACAGTTTTATGCCAATATATAAGCTAAGCATTAAAAAAAAGTAATATGTTCAATAAGTGCTTACCAAACTTTTCTCCCACTGTTTGCACACTTCTACGGCTTCTTTGTAATATCCAATATTTACATCCACATCGACATTTGTTGTTTCATCGTTATATTTGGCTATCAATAATTTTGCCTTGGCGCATGTTTTCCTGAAATTATATAAGGTTGGACCAAATTTTAATTGTTAGAATGCAAGTTGTCGATATCTGTTCAAGCGAAATATTTATGTACAGAAACGTTGAAGATATATTATCAAACTATAAACTTTCTAAAATAAGAGTATCGAACCAAATCAAAATTGATAGTCTCTGCTAACTCATATGGGAATAAATGGTTTAAGATAATGAAGTGTTCACAATCTGCCAATGATAAATAGACTTTCTTTGCTTAAGTAAAAAATACAACAGAGCCCGGAACTCTCAATTCAAGCCGTAAACGATAATATCGTCGATATAATACCTATGAAGATATCGTTGGATTTGTTTAAAAGCACCATGTATCATGCATAAGGGTCAGAAAAGATACGGATGATATTATCGTTTTCGGTTTAAAGAGTAGACCCCCTGAATCTGAACTGAATTCAAATTGAGAACGGTGGCAGAAAACATCGTAACGAAACCAACATGGCTAAGTTTATATTTGTTTTGTGATACTATATGCGTACGTAGCCCCAAGAAAATTTTATCATGTGAGATGCAATTAGGTACTAAGTCGATACTCGGAGCACCGGATGTGAAATTGTCAATTTATGTTCCGCACCAGTTGCTGCCTTCGTTTCGTATATTTCTTTGTCTAAGGTAAGAAAGACTCGATAGTTTAAAAACCAAAATTTCATCCGTAGCTCTTCTAACTTCTAGTAACATATATTTCAGTCGCGCTCGCACCTTACTGGTTGATATGATGACGCCTTTGTTCATTGCGATATTCGACGAGTTCCAATGATATCTCCTTAGTTGTCATCTGTCCTGGTTATTGTCATACGATATCAAACCTTTTTCTATACGTTAATTGACCTTATAGATTGCTAGTGCGACACCAATGTAGGAGATGTGACATATTCGGATGAAATTACCGTAATCTTACTACCAATTATACCCACGATCTTACCTCTGTTCCTGCGTCAAACCACTCAACTCGGGATACCCATCGTCAAGTCCTCGTCTCAAAGTGGTGAAAGCTTGTTCCTGCTGACCTCGAGCCCAGTACATCTTGGCTTTCTCTATGAATAACTCTGCGGGCTTGTACTCTTCTGCGTTTAGAATGTACATGTATGACTGAAATGTTTATGTAAAGTGATGATTGATGATTTGACTGTCTATTTTAAAGTCCAAATTTTGATTAAATAATACTTTAGATACACAGTTCCGTACAAAATCTAATCAATTTATCGATCTTACCGAGACTTCCTGTTATCATTTAATGTTACATACATAAACTCACGGCCATAAATCCGAGAAAAGGGTACCTAGAGCTTCAGAGCTAGAATTTTATATTACTAAAAATATATAACGCATTCATTAAACACCGCATAATGATTGAAATATACTAGAAAATAAACCAAAAACTTTTGAAAAAAAACAGTTAATTTTCTTGCCGCCATTACGCTACGCATTCAATTGTGGTCGCTGATTGAATGAGATCAAAACAAGGCCTAACTCCAATTATGACATGATTTATCTTGCAACACTTTTTGGCAACTGAACCTACCTAGTATTTATGATCAAAGGGTCTAATAGTTCGAAAATTATACAATTACCAATTACATAAATATTGTGTATATCATTTTAAAGAGTAAAAGGCAATATACGATTTAGTTACCTGTTGGAAAATGCTGGCTTTCCTCGCCTGCTTAGCGCTTTGCAACCAAAGATCTCCGATACACGATTTTAATTTGTCGGCGGTATATGGATGGCTAGGTTGCAATAGTTCCTGTAAACAAGGAATAACTTATGAAGCATTAAGTTGGTTTTCGAATAAGTCGCTTTACGTGTGATAATCGTGCGTGATCATACCGTATGACTAAATGTGTTCGCGCCGGATCATACATACATACATATACTCACGGCTATAAATCCCTAGAAGGGGTAGCCAGATCTAAGAAATTAGAAATGCCTCAGCCACTTTTGGAAACTTGAGTAGGGAAAAGATGGTAAAGTAAAAGTTGTTGGTGGTGGGTCTCCAACCGCATCGCCAAAAAATCATCGCGCCGGATCGTTCACAGTAATTAGGTTTTTTGTAAAGTGTTTTTGCTGGCAACAAATTTTTGTATAATAATGTATGCGTAATTTGTTTTTTACTTGAACACCTCATGTGGGGATTATTACTAATCAACTAAGCAAAACAAAAGCTCAGATGGCAGAGCGAAGGGTCGTAGGTTCGAGTCCTGCTGGTGTCGAATTTTTTTGTTTGCTTAATTGATTAGTAATAATCCTAACATGAGGTTTTAATGTAAAAAACAACTTATGTATACATAATTATGTGATACTAAGGCGTTCTCAACACTCGCATTATATCTGGAAAGATAGACGATTGGCTTGCAGAGTTGTAACGATTCGGCAATAGATGGCGCTAACATTAGTAAAAAAGGTGAAAAGAAACAAATACAAATTTTCGCGCCAGTGGTCACTCGATACCATAGCTCAGTTGGCAGAGCGATGGGGATGTGTACCCGTGGTAGTAGGTTCGAGTCCTGCTGGTGTCGAAATTTTTTTGTTTGCTTAATTGATTAGTTATTGTATAATAATTCAAAACTATTAGGTACGGCAACACCAATCTCAATCAACTGCATCGGCCTATGGTGGTATTTCAACGAGCGGGTTTTTTTTTTCCTGGTGGTGCGCTCATTGATTTATATAAGACCTATAGATGTACTAAAAAAACCGTAGATAAGTCATGCGCGCTCAAAACTGGCACTTAAAAAACAGGCTAAATGGCTCAATCAACTTTAGTCGTACACTAGCTGCCGTCGCGATCGTTCACTTATTTTGGCGTGTTTATCAAAATAATCGTGAATGCCGATGGTGTAATGAGATTTTGCACAAACTATAGTAGAAAAACCACTAAAAGTAACGAGATTACTTATCATTCGTAAGTATTATAAATTTTCAACGTTTTAATTATAATTTATAATAAATTAGGCGTAGTAAGACTAAAGTAATCAAAGTGTCCGGTGGGACATTCGTAATAAAGAGGTTACGTGTATACTCCTTTATTTGTTTTTGTAACATGTTTTTTGTATGTCACGAATATCTATTTTCTTTCTTTATTATTTTTACAAGTGTACTCTCCTATAGTAAATGCCGGTGGAAAATGTTAAAGTTATTATTATTTTAGGTGTGAAGTTTCTAAATATACTTTATTAATAAATACTATTACTTGTATTTCTTAAGTTTTAACTTTTCTTGCCGCCGTATTGAAATAATAGTTTTAGTAAAAGCTTTTTTATACATTGATTTGACTGATACTTTCTAAAATAGCCAGGTTTATGTTAATTCAGTGATTGTAAAATATAGGTAATTTAGTAATTAAGCACTAAATTAAATACTTTTTTCATATATTTTTTTTTACAAAACTCGTTTTTTTATTTTCATCTGTTTTACTCCAACCGCTCTCAGATAAGTGATCGTGTCGCATCTGATTATGAAGGTACTAACTAAACAGGAGAAATCGCGCACTCACAAAAATATGGTACACAATAGTGCAATTTATTACCTTGCAATAAAGCTTAATGAACTGTCAAGCAGAGAAACGTCCTAGAACGAGAGCCCGAACTAGAGGAGTGTGTCCCGCCCGCGTGGTTGCCAGTCGGGATTAAGTTCAAAGAAAAACAAATTTAAACTTATTTATAGGGAATATTTTATAAAATGCAGGTTATTAACTATTCCTTTTTAAAAAAATGTTTTAATTATTTTCAACTTCTATCAACTTAGATAAATTATTTATTAACTTTGATAATAGGTAAAATTATATTTACCAACACAAGGTCACCCTACTTAAAACGAGACACAGTTAACTAGTCAGTCATCCTTGTTCAGGACACTTTAAGACGCCAGTGCGCATTCCTGTTTAAAAAGTAATTCCATGCATCTGATCTAAATTATTCTTTGTCAAGCGGTCGTCTTAAGGCCATATTTCACGTTGGTGCAGAGAAAATATGTTTATCTTTTTTAGCACTTGCTATGAGATGTGCTATCTCGCTTACATTTCAAATATATTTCTTGGTGTGTTGTTTGGATATATTTCTAGTGGTGTGCGTTTATCTGCTGCAAACGGTGCCACTCGTAAGCGCCGGTTTCCTCGTAAAAATCCTATCTAACGTTTTTAGTACATCTATGATAAGACCTAATCTCGTCAAAAACCCTTAAATTTTTAAATGACATGAAAAAATATCAATACAATTTTCAAACCACAAACTGAAAACAATATTCACGTGTGCTTGTTTTAAGAGTATCCTACGCAATCGCAACAAAGGCTCGACAGTGCGCACGTCAAACTGTGCTACTGACAATCTACGTCGTCATTCGTCGAGTAGCTGGCTTATAATGGTCACACTTTCATCATTACCATCACAATTCATACAATTGTCTCTTGTTATCGTATATAATATACTGTAATAATAATATTACCTGTGCTTGTTGTAAGAGTATCCTCCGCAATCGCAACAAAGGCTCGACAGTGCGCACGTCAAACTGTACTACTGACAATCTACGTCGCCATTCGTCGAGTAGCTGGTTTATAATGGTCACACTTTCATCGTTGCCATCGGGGTGAGATTTTAACCTGAAAGTGACAATAAAAGTATAGTTCTTAGTTAGAGACAATAAATATGGAAGTTCTTAATTTGAGACACTAGAGAATAGAAAAAAGAATATTAAAGCTTCAATTAGGATTATGGCACCGCCTTAAATCGTGGACCACGAAACCACGCCCTAAATATATAAAGGAGATTTGTTGAAATTAAGTAGTTTACTAATAAGATGACTCAAACAACGAAAAGTTAAATATTTCATCCTTAATTGTTTATTATATCAACTACAATAGAGTATTAGTGTTATAAAGAAGTATTTGCGTGGTCAAATACGTGTGATAATAAGTGTGATAGTATGCACTTTTAACCAAAAAAAACTTACTTCCTCAACATTTCCTCAGCGTGCTCAGCTTCAATAACAATATGCAATCCAAGTACACTTTGATATCCACTTCTTAGCGCACTCTCCCCTTTAGTCTCTCCATCCATTTGAGACAACAACCTTGCCATTCCGTCTTTACATGCAGTTTGGAATACATCGTGCTCTTGTGCTCTGTATGCCAGTAGTATTTTACCCATTAACAGGCCCCAGTTTTCGTGAGATGCAGGCTGGTGACGAGATAAATTGATTAGATTTCATTGTAATAATATATTTATTTCTTAAGTTTATGTGTAACTTTCATTAATCGTTGGTTTAAAAGTATGAAAATCAGTGTACAAGCTGAAAGGGCAAAAGATAGTAAAATGAAGGATAGAAAAGAAGTGTGGGGATGGGTAACCAGCCACATCGCCCAACAATCAACTGAAAAGTCGCCTCTTACGACACCCGTGGAGAGACTTGGGTTAATGCTATTCTAAGCCGATACAACACAGTTATAGTAAATAGCAATTTTATGAAATAAGCAATAAAAATAACAAAATTTCCTTAAATGGTTGAGAAACTCATGATGCTAAGCACGGTTACCCCTTTAAGGACAATAACCGTCCATTTAAGACGACTACCTTGCCATTCCGTCTTTACATGCAGTTAGGAATACATTGTGTTCTTGTGATCTGTATGCTAGGAGTATTCTACCCATTAACAGGCCCCAGTTTTTGTGGGACGGAGGCTGGTGGAAAAGTGAATAAAAATAAAGAATAAATAAAGGAAAGAAAAATTTCGACACAGGCGGGATTCGGAAGAAGAAGAATTTCGCGCTGGCAGCCATTGACACGGTAGCTCAATTGGCAAGAGCGACGGGGGCGTATACCCGAGGTCGCGGGTTCGAATCCCGCCTGTGTCGAAATTTTTCTTTCCTTTATTTATTCTTTATTTATTAGTAATAATCCCAACATGAGGTTTTCATGAACAAAAAGATTTAGAAAAGTGAATATATTAGTTAGAACTATTTTTACAATCTTGTGATATTACTTAAAGTCATAATTTTAATTCAGTAGTCTAAACGCGTGTTTTGTATATAAAGTTAATTTTAAGAAACGCATATTTATATGTATAGTGGAATTCACATAGACTTTGAAATAATTTAGAACAATATACGTTACAGACTACTTCGGAAGTAGTTAAACTGTGTGCCAACCGTTGTTTTATTGGCCAAAGAACATTAAAACAATAAAGGTGAAATAAATATAAATTAAACATATAAATTAATTAATCGTTGGCAGAGCGATGGGGGCGTATACCCGAAGGTCGCGGGTTCGAACCCCGCCAGTGTCGAAATTTTTCTTTCCTTTAATAACATCTTTTATTTATGAGTACTAATCCCCACATGAGGAATTCATGTCAAAAAACATTAAATTATAAATTAAACATTTTAACATGTGCAACGAGTAAATTGCTGTTTATATTCCTTTACAAATCAGAATACTCACAACATTTTTCTTCACCAAATCGTCAAGCTGTTCAAATCTGCCGAGTCTCCACAAAGGTTCAGCAGCTAATTCCATCATGGTTTCGTCAGAACATTCGTGTTCACTCAACAATCTGTATGCTGTAAACGGTTGGTCGAGACCGAGATAGCAGTCTATCATTCCCTGGAATTATATGAGTGAATCACATGGTGGAACATAAAACAAATACTGTTTTATGAGCACAGTACACACTATTTTAAAGTTTGGCAGTCTATTTTATTACTAATAAGAATATCTTTTAATGAGTACAAAGAAAGCTCTGTTAAATAGTTTCCTCAAAACCTACAGGTATACTTTTCAAATCGACAACAATAATTTCGACGTTACCTTTTCTATTTGCTTGTATATTAATTCGTGTCGGACTCAACGCTTCGATGGTCAAAAGAAGTTTATAACAGAAGTAGTTATAGAAAAGTTATAATAACTAATCGATAAAATCAGCGACAACTATGGAATATAAAGGATCTGAATCTTTGTTAATTATCGACACAGAAATAAGTTTTGATTGGGGTTAGAAAAGATAAGGATAAAATTATCGTTGTCTGTTTGAAGAGTAGACCTCAAATAGTGCATAATATAGTAACCAAACCATAATATTGTTGTCTCTATAAAACAAAACATACCTGTAAACTATGTCTATCTAATGGACCTTCCTGCGCAAGTCTCTCGTAACAAAGTGCGGCATCTTGCAATCGGCCAGCCACTACTTGAGCTAAGATTAGCTCCTTCAATGACGGTTCCGATCTTTTGATGTTCAGAATGCCTGAAAAAATATGTTTTTGATACATACACATTTTATAGCAAAGATTGTTTAAGCTTGTTTAGGTGTCAGTTGACCATGAAATTCAGAGTAAGCGGTTCTTTGATGAATCAATTAAGGGACAAATTTCTACACACCCATCAAGACAACCATCAAGTTACTGGCGTTTATCATTAAAAAAACTACATTTCATAGATAATTTATATACGTGATACCACAAAAATTGTTGTGATAAACATATTGTTTGTGAGAAATTTGTGACAGGGGCATAAATAATGTTAAAATTTCAATTGATAATATTTAAATTAATACTAAATAGTACTGAAATCATGACAATTAATATTATAGTAGTTTCCCTACTTACGTTTTAAAACTGGCTAAATAATTTCTTATTCTGAAGATCTGGCTACCCTTTAACCCTTTTTTGCGATTTATAGCCATGAGTATATGTAAGTATCTATGTAAGGCAACACAACACATCGATTATTTAAATACCTGCAACAGAATCTGGTTCATCAAGCAAAGCATATATCTCGGCTAAAAACGGGAGCTGTTCTTGCATTTGGTTCTTATTTCCTTCCATATAGAGTTCCAAATACTGCAATGATCGTTCAAACTCGCCGCACATGAAATTGCCACGAGCTATTGCCAGCATGTCGAACTTTTGTAGGAAACTTGAAATTGTCCTGAAATAAATAGTGTTATAAATAAAACATGTACATAATTATGTTACAAAAAACTTTGTTTCTTAACCGAACTGATGTGAAGAAGTACTATACTATTCCTAGTCCATAGATAGATAAAATTAACCAGCAAAATAATGATTGTTTTTACTGGTTACTATATTCCCCCGTATATTTTCTTGCACTATTGCATGTAGCTAATAACACCTAAAGTGCCCAAACCTTTCACGACAATACCTATGTTGGCCCACTACAGGCCATCGCCACTGGGTATAGGGGTAATGGCATGGCTTGATGGACAATTGCCAGTATTGGCGCGCCATCGTAAAGTTGACGGTTTTTTTGGCATACATCAAAGGAATCGTGGTCTGTGTATGCGCTCGTGTTCACATATTCAACCATTGTTTAGTTCAGTTCGCCGCTGACCGCTGATAGGGACTTAGGTTTCTTTGCAATAAACATAACATAACATAAACGTTCACGCCGAATATCCCCGAAGGGGTTGGCAGAGGTACTAATACTTTTGAACATCACGTGACTTTGTCACGTGGTGTTCAGAGTACCCACGTTTTGCATGGACAGTGTACTGACGTGATAGGGGGCAGGCCTATCGCCGCATTTTTGCAATAATTGGTGATAATTTTGGCAAAATGTATTTGTAATCAGTATATGACACTATAATTACCTAACATACATACATATACTCACGCCATTAGTTCCCATTGGGGTGGGCTGAGACTATCGATCGCAACTTTGTACGATCCTGGCAAACCTCCCTAGCTTTAGTTGCATCAATCAACCTTTTCATACATGCTCTTTTATTCTTCATACTATGAAAGCCTGCCTTTTTGAGCACATTCAATTTGATCCAAATGTGACCTCCAAGGTCATCCTCTACAAACTTTACCATCCACATTAGCTCTATAGATCTCCTATACCAATTTATTATCACCCATGTGCCACTGTGTGGTGAGGTGATCGTGGCTGACAGAATTATCAAGTGCCAAAAAGACCTATAATTCGTCGTTGTGTACTAGCGCCTTTAAATTGTTAAAGATCATGGATGGATTTACTATTCAAAGCTAAAACAAAAAAAAAACGAAATATATATCCAACTTTCTAATTCCTTAAAAGGATGGTTTGGTCAATAGTTCCCACTATTTTGTTAATGACAGGTCATGCCAACAGTATTCTGACAGAAATAACGCAAATCCTTGGTCTCAGTACTTTGTTTAAACAGTTACATCATTTTTTTTGCTTGATTGTGTAAGTTTATACCTTTTGGACACAGTTTACAACCAAGACTATTGATTCAATAAGATTAACAATGAAACGTAGACGAAAATACGCACAACAAATGTTAAGACCAGTCATACTATCATTGACAAATTCATGAGAGATAGTACTTACTTATAATTATCATTTTGTAGAGGATGCTGTTTAGAATGACACCATTCCAATAACCATCTATTCAAAAAGTCCAACAGTGTGTACACCATTTTACTGCATTTGCTCTGAAATGAAAATGATAAATTTTGATAATTATGAACATTTTGGTCGGAAAAAAGGCTAAGCAACATCATCATCAGCCAAAAGGCGTTAACTGCTGGACATATCAAATATGTCTCGATTTACTCATACTGTAATACTCTGGGTAGATCTTACAGAAGGTGGATCGACGTTTTGATGAAGGTCACTGGAAGCCAAAAGTAAGAAATAATCTCTACACGACGTTTATTGGATGAATAATGATAATATTGATAAATAAATAGAAAAATATACGAACCTGATTCCCTTCTTCAGCTTGCACAGAACTAACGCTAGGACTCATTCGTATGTGTCGGAGAAGTTTGTATTTAGTACGATCAGGCCGACTTGTATTGTCGTTTTCGAAATTTTCCAAACCTAGAAAAATATTAATTATAAATATCTGTACTAGTAGTGAACTGTATTAGAATACACACTGTTAAAGTATGCCAAACAGGTGTTCCGCAGAGGTTTTACTTAATCTAAGAAATTAAGTATAACATAAATTACCAATAACAGCAAGCATTTCTTCCTGTATATACTGCGCATTATTCTTCGACATAATAGCATGTAGTAGTACGTAGGGTAGAAAGAGAAAGAGCGTTCTGACGTCTCGCCGCATACTCGGGTGGACTGTACGTAAGAGTTCGCGGATGCTTTCGGATTCAATTAGTTGAATTAACTGGCCTGCCCAACTGTAAGATAAACGGTGGTTTTATTAGGTTGGTAAATTTCATTTTTAATAATAGAAAATAGAGAAAAGATATCTATAATAAATATATTTATAATAGAATGTTAAGTAAAAGCACTCTCGTATTCACCATAGAGCTAACAGTAATGTTTACTAATTAAAATAAATTTACTATTAAAATAAATTAATAGAACTCTTGCTCGGGTTATTAAGCCTTCAATATCACAAAACAAAATAGATTTATTGATTAGTCGACTTCAACGTAATGAAGGATCGTTTTCAACTATGTAGACAAACAACTTGATGACAGCATTGGAAAACCTATGAACTTGAACGGAGAAAGACCAGTTTTGTGGAGACCTATCTCGATCAATAGGCGTTATTAGCTAGTCTAATCTAATTATAAACCAGACCTGCTGACTATAAAGATTTAAGCTAAAAACCAATCATATTCTATAGTACATCAAACTCAAATCAGTATAAAAAAAAATTTGTTTTCTTACTAACTTGCTTCTATAACGCAACGCATATTATATGCATAGCACCATCAAAATCATAATTCGTTTAAAACTTACTTATCTTAAAGGGAATATTTTTGGTTGGTTGTTCTATTACTTATATTATTACATTTGACTCTTGAGTCAGAAGCGGTGGAAAAATCCACAGTACTGATGTTTTGAAAACCACTAATTGATATAACATACAAATTTGAGGCATGAACATGATAATCCAATGGGTAGAACACCCGCCTGAACAGAAGGGTGTGAGTTCCAATCCAGGGTCAGGCCTACACCAATTTGTCTTTTCTAAAGTCATATGTGTGGCTAATTTATCATGGTTGTTAACGGTGAGGGAAAACATCGTGAGGAAACCCACATGGCCGACTTGTACTTAGCCATGTGACAGTGTATTCGTACAAAACGGCGATAGGCCTGCCCCCTATCACGTGAATGCACTGTCTAAGCAAAACGTGGGTACCTACTTTGGACACTAGGTGGCGCTGTCACTTGTTGTTCAGAAGTAGTGGTTCCACTGCCAACCCCTTCGGGGATAAAACGTGGGTACCTACTTTGGACACTAGGTGGCGCTGTCACTTGTTGTTCAGAAGTATTGGTACCTCTGCCAACCCCTTCGGGGATAAACGGCGTGAACGTTTATGTTTATATGTTATGTTGAAGCATTGAGTATATGCAATTGTACTTACTTATGGGCCCATTCCAAGAACGTAGTTGCATATGCTGATCCAAACAGTGGGTGAGCTTTTTTTGACTGGGACGGGTATGCTAGGGTGTATCTGGAAAATCATTAAAAAAAACAAAAACTTACTATAAAGTATTACTTAGTTCATTAAATGGAAAATTAATTAATTAATTTAGATAAATTTTCTGATATGTTTGAACAATTGAAATTAGCAGTCGATCTTTAATTGAATAGCAAGACAATAAATTCATGTTTTTTCTCAGCACTATTTTGTTAAGTGGTGCGATGCGAAACACGAAAAAATATATGGTTAGTGATAGTATTGTATAGCATGATATTTACTATATTGCTCTATCAGAAGAAGCTTTACTTTGTCAGTGGGCAACGTTTGATTGTATTCAATAAAGTAGAATCAAGTACAATTTGCTGTGATAATATAATTTGTTGTAAAGTGTTGGACCACATCTGGCCGCACGGAATCGCCTATTTCCGTCGTCTTTTCGCTTTCTGTCGTTCAAAACTGCCATTTGCTAGACCGAGTAAGAGCAGCATAATGCGATAGCACGCCGCGGAATTCTCGAGGCGATCGCACTATGCTTTCTGTCTCGGTCTAGCAAATGGCAGTTCTTGCGACGAATAAAGGCGATTCCGTGCTGCCAGATGTCCAACCCATGTGAGCCAGACAGCAAAGCTCGTGAGGCTGAGAAAAAAACATTATGACAACATAATTTTAATGTTTTTTGACATGAATTCCTCATGTGGGGATTATTACTCATAAATAAAAGATGTTATTAAAGGAAAGAAAAATTTCGACACTGGCGGGGTTCGAACCCGCGACCTTCGGGTATACGCCCCCGTCGCTCTGCCAACTGAGCTACAGGGTCAGTTGGCATCCAGCGCGAAATTTCTCTATCCTTTGTTTCTTTTTTACACGGGGCGTATACCCGAAGGTCGCGGGTTCGAACCCCGCCAGTGTCGAAATTTTTCTTTCCTTTAATAACATCTTTTATTTATTATGACAACATTTCTGAAAAATACTTGTACGAGATATTGATTAGTTAAGGCGAAACAAGATTAAAAGCAGATAATATCAACAATGATTATTTGTATGTAGACGAACCCTGGGAGGTATTTGTGTAAGCGAAACTAAACTAGAGGAAATAAAAATATCTGTCTACAAGACACAGGTACGGTGATAAAAAGATACATAGATTATTTATAAAACTATACCTGGAGCTTAGAAGAGGAAATAAAATTTGATGCATATGCTCCGGAAAACTGTCCCATACTTCTTTTTTGTTACCATTTGGTGAGATATTGTATATTTTCAATATTTCTTGTATAGTCAAGGCGTAGCAGTCCATGTTCTGGAAAAAGCGAAACATAATTAAGGCTGTTTTTCCTTCCTTCGAAACCTTCCTTATTTTAGCACAAGTTTTATCTATATTTAAACCCTCTAATAAGTATATTTTATACTTCTGATAGATTATAACGTCAACCTTAACTGATGTCCACTCTTGATAACAGACTATGAGTTTTATTTTATGTGATAAGTATGACGATTAATGGAATAGACCTTTTCAATAGAATAACTAACTTTAAACTTAGGACGAGTTTTTAATGGAATCTAACTTTAAACTTGCTGATACACACAAGAGAAAAAGTTACCTACAGCTTGTCTTATGATTATTTTAATAAATGTGAATCAGAGCCAATTTCAATTGCTTTAATCTCACCATAGTATCCTTTTCATATTGAAACGCTCTTGTCAACTCCATCAAAGCAGTAGCCGCATAACAATCTTCACTAATAGAAAACGCAAACGGTGATCTGTCCGGTTGTACGTACTGCCTTGGTAAATGAGCAGCTTCGATTGCGCCCAACTGCCCCAAACATGAACCACTGGCTAAGCTAACTTCTGGATTATTGTCTTTACAACCTGAAAGAGATATAGATTAATTGGCATTAGGCTAGCTGTATAAACGTTTTGTTGAGAATGTTTTTTTTGGTGGAAAACAACCTCTCGAAGATGTGAGAGTACCTATTGGTTATACCTAAAAAAAGTGTAAATAGGCTAAGAATAGCACTGAGCCGAAAGAGGTGACTTACGGTATTAGTCTTTTTAAGTGATTGTTTGGCGAAACAGTTTCCAACATTTTACATGCCTTTCTCTACTCAATTTACAAAAAAAACTCATGAAATTCAGATTCTGAAGTCTCTAATGGATTTATAGTTTATGTAGGTATGTATGTGGAGTACATCTGCGTATGTACGTATCAATATATCAGCAGTTTAGAAAGTGTGATTTAATCGTTGTTATAAGTGACAACATTCTAACATTTAATCCACTATCTATTTTAATTTTATTACAATTTTTTTCATTGTTTTACAGGTTTTTTTTATTAAATTTATACCTGTACAATTTTTAACACTTACCAACAAGTAGTCTATCAATTAATTCAACAATGACAGGATCAATGGTTTTTCCTCCAAATATGGCTTTGTGGATTTCAGTCCTGTCATTTTTGAGGATCTTCGCCAGATGTAAAAACGCATACGATTTTATTACGGGAATGTCTTGGTTCAGGTATTGGAGATACCATCTTATTTTATCAGGAAAACTTTCGGGTTGTGTCCGTTTTAAATGTCTATTTATGACCATTTTAACTCTATCAGATATCTTCGTGTCTTCCAAAAAGAACAAGTTAGATATGTGTGAACTCAGCAAGTTTTCATTGTTTAGAACTAGATAGTGAAATATCTTATTTATATCATTGGGAGCATATTCAAATTGGTGTAGTAGTGAGACGGCTAAATTGGAGAGTAGTGGTCCGAGAGACATGGTGTCTATATTATGTATGAACGCGCTCCACGCCGCTGCTACTATTTTCGGAAACTCCTTAACCAGTGTCATTGCGGACCTCAATGTAGCCAAAACTTTGAATCTGAGAGGAGTTAAATACTTCACCCCCATCAGGTTCATAATATCTGGGAAACTTTGTAAGGCCTTTCGTTTTACCGAGAGGGCGACTTTTGCATTGACCAGCTTGTGATCAAAGTAGGCCAGAACTCCTAGGAATTTTGGTTGCAGAAAATCTGCTACCTGCGATGTTGTCATGGTCATGCTCCCATTTGGAGTAGAAACGTCGGGATCATGGCATGCTAAGTATCGACATGCATTGAGCACTTTCTCAGGATTGCAGCAATATTGCAAAAGAAATTCGGTGAGAATAACCCTAAAATGCCTTCTTATCAAATTCAACACTGTCATTTTTGTCATCCGCTCTATAAGGTTAAAGCATTTCTTTGCAACACCCTCGTCTTCAAATAAATATATGTACGTGTACACATGAGGAAATCTCTCTATAAGAAAATCTGCCACTGAACATTGAACTAAGGATGCTATTTCTTCAATGATAGAAGGTACTTCTCTAATCGTGACGGAATAAGGTATTAAATATGGCAGAAAATGGTGCACATCCTTTGAAATAAAATCTCTGTAACCAACAAATCCAAAAGCTCTCACTACTTTCAAGAGAGACACAGCAAATTCTTCTCCATTGTACAAGCTGCAATCTACAAAAAGGCGACAATAATCTTTTTTGTATCGATGGTATACTTGGTTGGGCGTAAATTTATGTGCTTCACAAATGTTTCTCAAGTAAATTGATGCCTTTGGTCCTAAAGACCCTTGTGGGTGCATAATAAAATATACCAAAAGCTTCGTGCTGGGCAATATAACCTTTTCTGTCTTGCAAAGCCCAAACTCTTTTACACAATCCATTACAGATGTTTGTTGACTGTAGTCATTATTTTCCAGACTTACTTTTGTAGCATTAACAAGTGAATTTACTACAATCGTAAAAATAGCATCTTTTTGAACGATTTCTAAATCAGCATCCGCCTAAAAAAATATTATAGGTAATTCAATAAGACATCAGCAAAAAAGAACACAGTATTATTTGAATTCAGTATCAGTAACTATTAAAGTAGTGTTGTAATTGTTACTCCTATTACCTTATCATCCTATCTCCAAATTGAAACTTAATGCTAGTGTGCACAATGGATTTGTATTTATAGTGTTTGATAGTACACTAAACTATAGAACTCAAATCAAATTAAATACTTCAGTTTTCATAGACACCTAAATGTGAATATTTGATTCTTCACTCTAACGGCTACCAATGAATCAAAGCAAACAAATTATGTGAACGGTCAATACTCAATAATCAACCATTTATTGCATTCAACAATGTGTAGTACTAGAGGCAATATACTTATAAGAGTATCAAATAATGAAAAATATTACAAATAAAAATATTTCATACTTACCAAAACATTATTCAAAAATGGATTTACAATTTTTAAAACATGTCTAGAATATGTTTCATTGAATATGGGTTCAGCTATTTCTGCACTGAATAGCGAATGGTTGGATAGTCTAGTGATCATTTCAACGAAACCACAATCTAGGATGTCCAAGTATACTTTTGCATTCAAAAACTTTGCAAACAACTTTTTTTGTGATACTATCATGGAACTACTTGGTATATTATTGTATTTATTGATTTTTCTTAAAAGAATTTCTTCATTCTCTAAAACCTTAAAAAAATCTTCTTCTGTTTCTTTATCTTTTCCTGAATTGTGACATTTTGAACATATTACTGATATTTTATAAATGTCTTTATCAAGAATATTATGTCCTCTTTTACTATTTAGTGTGATTGCACACCGTCCCAATGACATGCAAACTATATCTGGTAGACAACACCCAAGTGCTTTTTGTATCTCTTGATTTTTTGTTAGTAATGCTGGCATTAATATCTGGCCAATAAGTTTGCTCTCCGAATAAATCTCATTTAAAAGAAAAACAGGACAAAGTGAAATCAACTGAAACAAAATATATAGAATTAAAAATTATTTCTTACATTAAAACAACAAGTAATTGATATTTTACTTACAATTTTAACAATCTCATTATTTTTACTTTGATTCAGAGACTCCACAAAATTCACTAACATATCTTTATTACCAGAAGATAGCTTTCTCTTCATTACTGTATTGCCATTTAGAATCATTTTTATTAACATTAATTTGGTTTCATTTCTCCAATTTAAGTTTTTTAGAGACTGTGTTGGTCCAAGAAAAGAGAGGAGAATAGTCAATCCTGCGTCACAAACTCTTTCTGTTCTTGATAGTATCATAATGTTTGTAACAACATCTCCAATTACTTCCCAGAGTTCCAAGTTATCAGCAACTCTTTGACACCAATTAGTGGAGACTTTAAGATATCCTAGTAAATTCATTGCATCATCATCAGGCAATATTTTTAGATCCAATAGTTTCATTGCTTGGAATTTTGTAGAACCAAATATATTTAACAATATGCCTAGAGCTGATTTAGCTTTTTTCAAATGATGTATTTGCAGGAACATATCAAATTTGGTATCAGCACATGATTCTTTAAATGAATCAATCGATTTGAATGTTATTTCAAGCACTTGCTGGTAATACCAACTATCTTTCAATTCTGTTTTATTAACTAATTCATTAACTATAGCTGTACAGTATGTGTCTTTCAGGAGATATATTTCACTCTCATCCTTATTATTTAATTTAAGTTTTTCTTTCTCCACATGACACTCAGAAGTCAATAATAATGATTTTTCTTTTACTTTTTTACTAAATATCTTAGAGTTGTTTGAGTCAATTACAATACTAATAATGGCCTCGAGAATATTTTTACATTCAATATTGTGACTTAATGCTAAAAACCTGTGCAAGTCTTCAGAGAATAAATTTAAGAATTCTTTATTAATTTCAGATTTCCAATACAAAACAGGAATTACTGTAACTAAAGATTCAACTAGCTGACAGAACTCCAAGACCACTTCTGGATAAATTTTGTGGAATTTTGTTACACTCACTTTATTATACTCATCTATAAAATAACAAAAAAAGCTTAGGCAGATAAGTTTAACCTTAACTTTGAAATGTTCTAACATGTATAAAATATCCTCAAACAATAAGACACATTCGGGAGCCCTCATTTGTACTGGACTGGAACTTAATGGGATGGTCTTACATAAAAGTTTCAATGTCCAGTCAATTAGACAAGTACATGTCTGAAGATTTTGAACTGTAACATATATTGGTCTCAAATCCAGTTCAATATTTGGAATTTTGACACTTTTTGGACTGAAATATTTTAATTCCATTTTATATTCCTTATTTAGATTCTCATGGTTTTTATAATAATCTACCAGCTCTCTTATTATTTTTAAATATTCATAATGTATACTATGGAAGAATGAAGCTCCATTAATGCAAAGAATATTTAGGACTTTTAGTTGTGCATTTTTACTAGATAGGTGTATTCTGAAATAAATATATTTGGAGTTTAATATTTTGCCACACTACTTTACCCAACTTCTGCACTAAATTACCCAACTTTTGCCTAGAAAGTGGTAACATGATAGGGGCCAGCCTATCATGCCATATATCCCTGAAGGCTTGGCAGAATGGGAAAAATATGGTAAAGGTTGTTTTAGTGATAGTTAAAACAAACTTTCAAATAGTCAAGAGAACTTACTTTTCCAACTCTTTGACGGACCACACATAAAAGAGGCGGCCAATGAGCCATGTATTAAATGCTTCATAATACTCATCAGGATACTTAGAATTCCCTGGACGGGGAACCAATACTTCTGAAAAATCTCTGCAATCATAAAATGTTGATAGGTTATATCCTTATATCTTTGCTCTACTGCAAAAATTTGAACAAGTTGCAATATAAATATATGTGAACATACCCGGAAAGTTTTAGAATAGATGTCAAAAGTCTATCTAATCCATCAGAGGCATGTTCCAGGTTATTGAACAGAACCATGGTTGGAGCATTGAACATTTGCCACACAGTAAAAGGACCCTCTTGATTCTCTTCACCCATTTTAATAGACTTAGCTTTTACTTATATCAGTTGATATTATAAATATTTTTTTATATAATCGAATTGATAATGTTTATAGAAAAAGTTTACGCTGTTCTTTCTTGTTTACAAAATAAATAATTTTATTTAGCCCGCGAAATAATTCACAGAGCAAATCTCATAGAGTATACAATATACGATTGAATTACGGAAAATATTTTTTTCCAAGTTTTGGAAGTGTACCCCATGTAATATCATTTTGAATACCTTGGTTACATGATATGGATAGCAAATCAAAAAGTACAAATTTTCCACATTATTTCATTGAACCATAGTATATAGAAAATGTTTACGCCATTTTGTTGTATTATAATTCAATTTTTATCAATACTGTTGGAAAAAAGCGTTAACAGTAAAGATATCGATGGTATATTATATGGTTTAATCCAGCATCCAGCAGAAAATAACACCGAAGTAGGCATGAGTCCGATATATCAAAACGTAACTAATAACGGATATCAGTTACATATCATATCATATCGATAACTATAAAGTACATATCCGATATTTCAAAACTATGCTATCAACAAAAACCTAAACCGCCCGCCAGACATCGATACGTAAAAGAAAACGATATGACAAACGAAGCGCAAACCATCGAACCGCATCCGTTTCATATTCGCTCCATCTCTTTCTAACTTTACAAAACGTTAGCGTTGTGAAAGAGATGAAGCGAATATCTTTAGTTATTACATTTTGTTGTTTAGTTTTGGCGCGCGTTTTACCTGATAACTCGGGTCATTTTGGTTATTTATTTGTGTGCTTGAGTTTGTTTATTTCAATTCTGAGCTAATCATGTATCATTTTTGTTATACTATCGTTACTTTACACATGCATTAATAATAAATACACATGTTCGCATTAATAATAAATTCATACAACTTTTCTGTTAATCCTAAGCCTGTTTAAGCATGAAGGAAAATCGCCATGATTTACTATTGTAACTAATGGGAAGGGACCTCTTAACTAAACTTATAAAATATAACTTGTTGATTGCATGCGTTTTTGTTTAAAGGTCGTTTTGCTATGCCCACTGATATCGATATCTAAAAACGGTTTTCCATATCGATATGATAACTATATATCGGTTATGTAACCGTTTGCCTTAAATAACGAAAACGCCCATGCCTACACCGAAGTAGTTCTACAATGTATTGTGTATTATATTCAAAACATTTCTATCACAGATTACAATATAGATACGTCCAGACTGTTTTATGGATAGCAATAATGGCGAAGACTGAATTTAAACGCAGTTATATTCAATATTCGTATTGGCCTTTGACTATGAACACTATAGACAGAGTCATAATGAAACGGGAGAGTACCTCTTTTAGATAGGAATATTTTTCCCTGTAATGTTGCGATCACTAGAAAACAATTACCCCAAAATACTATAATCACCATTCTAAAAGCTACTTTTTAATTTAAAATTGATTACGTCAATTTATTGTTTAATTAAAGGTTTACTATTTACTATATTATTTCCTGCAATCATATAATTATACATACTTGCTCCTAGTATTATACAATCTTTTTTGTTTAATTTTACCATTTATACTGATGTTTAATACACCGTGAAATCTAAATGATTGTACTAACTATCAGGGATGAATCTTCCGATGATTACGAATAAATTTTGGTACGGGACTAACTTTGTTACTGGACAAAAAAAAACAGCTGTTCCATAAGTGCAAGTTATGTAAATATCATACGGGTCATCATGGGTATAGTGGGGTCTATGTTTGTATTTTGAAAAATAAAAGACAGCACTATTTTGTACATGAGTTTTATTGCATTATTTACTATTGACCTTTAAACAAAATCAGTTTCGTGTGAAAATTTCGAATTCATTCGCCTTTTTCAGTCACATTTTTCAAAAGATGATATTTGCCTTTATTAACAGCACAAGGTGGTTTTCGAACGGATTTTGTTCTCTGTTGTGGTCGTTTAATGTCGGAAATATTCTTTTACCTAAATTCTTTTTCAAAACAACTGCGACCATTTGAGCCAAAGCTTAGTCTTTGGACAAAAACGAGGTGCCTTTCAATTTTATAGTATGCCTCAAAACTTTGGTTGATTTCCAATTGCATCTTCCAGTGGCCGCAATCCATTTTTCTCGTAGATTCGGGTCTTTAGGAAAACTGTAATGAATACGAAGAAATTAAATAAATATAACAAATTTATTACTTACTAATTCCGTAGATAACAATTGGAAATCATTCAGCGTCGCTATAGCGCGACGAAATTCATAATATACTCACTCATTAACATCAGTTTACTAATTTGAAAATTTTACCCTAACGACAGGGTAGGATGAAAACGTGAATTATGGCAACACTGAGATACTGCATATTTTTAGGTTATACTATTAAAAAATTGCTCAAAATAACTAAAGAAAATGCTAGTAATCTAGTTCAACGTAATTAACATTTGAATCACTTATTTTCTGATCGCGCAATGTATTTATTATGTATTTATCTGTAGAAAAACATTAAAAAACTCACTCACTTGTGGAAAGTCAATCCTTCGATGTGTTTTTCGCTGTGGCTTCCGCAGCCAAGCACGCTACACCCAACCATACCTCACTAAATAATAACTTAACTAATGGAGTCTCTTAACTCTTTTGTCACAATAACAATATACACAAATGAATAAAATCTTTCTCAAAATCAAAAGAAAACCAAAATCGCTCACAAGTCGACGCTTTGTTTGTCACAATTTAAAAGTGTGACATTAACAAAACGGATTACGCGATAGAGATGACAATAAAGATTTACATACATACATACATACATACATACATATTCTCACGCCGTTAGTTCCCATTGGGGTAGTGTCTGATTTGTGTCTCTTTTTAACATATAAGAACTTAAATAAGGGCTTCTCTTTTTAAAATGGATGACGTAACATCGCTCTGTCTATAGTGTTCATAGTCAAAGGTATTGGTTCAAAATTCTAAGGACAACCTAAATACTATTTGTTAATGATAAACAAAATCTATGAATTGTTGCCACCAACATAAATTTTCCATGATTTGCTTGAACATTACAAACAAACTATTACAAAACAGTTTTCTTGGTGACCATAGAAATATCATAATAAAAGTAATCTTTATAGAGTTTTTGTATGTACTACTAAAAACGGTCTATTATATACTATGGAATAAATATGATAATTTTTGACGTAAACTGTTATTTTCGAAGGACAATAAGTGTATTTAATACATATTTTTTTGGTTTTTTTTTCAATGTAATTGTTTGTGTGAATATTTATATTTTTCTTTATATGTTTTATTGTATTTTTTATGCTCATCTGTACAGCGAATAAATGTCTCTCTTTCTCTTTCTTTATTTCTCTTTCTGTTATTGCACTATTTAAATTACAGTTTTCTTTATGACCTCGGAAATAGGAAGACATTGAATTTTATTTAAACTATGATACTGTTAAAAAATAATGCAAGTTAAACATAATTTTGAATGTATAATATATTCTAAACATATATTTTTTGTAACAATAATATTGTATTGAATGTTAATTTCTATTTACTTAAAGAAGTTTTGTCTTGTAATACTTATTTTAGAATATTAAATTATTGTTTACTCATATTTATAACAAAGAAACTTTATTCTTTATTTATTAGTAATAATCCCCACATGAGGTTTTCATGAACAAAAACATTCAAAAGAATCTTATGTTAAGCTAGTATCTAAAAAAAAGGCAAAAAAGTATTTAATTTAAATTGTTGTTTTATTTATTCTGCTAAAACACCTGACTGCGAAAGGATACCGAGCACCGAAAAAAAGCAGAAAGTGGCAAGAGTGTGCAAAGTTTGTGCAGACATTTCTAAGACAAACACTGGCAAACGAGGACGCAAAGAAACGATATTTTACTGCCCAGAATGCAACGTGCCTTTGTGCTACCATCCTTGCTTTAAAGTGTTTCATACACGCAAGGATTATACAACATAATCACAAATTACAGGCAAACAAGATCATGTTCGACTTTTTTTTTTTTTCATAAACCCCCTTTTTTGTATTACATTTTTAAATTAAAAAAATACAATTTCAATATGTTTTTTATTTTTATCCTAAAAATAAACAAATCGATAGTGTAAATAAAAAAAGAATTATAGATCCATCATTGATAGTTCTCATTTTATACACGTTGCAATATCGGCGAAAATCGCCGGCGAACCAGGGAAGGCGCGTTTTAAACCCTTCGGCTGTCAAAAGTGTTAATCAGCAATTCGGTATGTAAAGTCTTTTTTTGTATTTATTTAATTATTTTTTTCGATAGTAAACACAAAAATAAAAGACCGTTTTGAATATTTTTCATTTAAAATGACCACAGACCACCCCCAATAGACTCCGCATACAGTATATATTTGTATGAATGATATGAATCCAAACTGGCAACTCTTGGAGGAAAGTACGGGTAGCGGGGAACAACGCACAATGCCTGTGATTGGCTCTTTCAAGGTCGCTCTATTCTTGAACTCTTTAATAGTGATGGGACACATTTGAGAAATGATATTGATAAATTAGTTCGTAAGGAAAGAATAATAGATTTTAACATTCATATTTTTATTGCAAAGAAAGAAAGAAATGGAAATACATATACATGGGCCGGTAAACAAAACCGGTGTCGTTGAAACGATGAGTAGCTTCAATCTATTTGGCTTTCATCTCTGTTAATTTAGAAAAACTCAAATATAAACGAAATTCTATCAGAGCAAGATTTGAAATATTTAGATACTTGCTGGTACCCGCGACTTCGTCTCGTCCTTTTAATTTTGATGTTAGGTTTTGCAAAAAGATTAAATAATACAATTAAATAAATATATACTTGTACTTCTATTTAAGAAATAATCTGTATACGGACATATTATACACAGTTTAAGTTAGTCCCAAACTAAGTAAGACTTGTAGTATGGGATACTAACTTAACGATATATTTAATATTATATAGTACACATATGAATAATACCTAAGACTAAAAAACAATCATTGAAGCTCATCACATAAATATTGCTCTGAAATCGGGATCGAAACCGCAACCTCCGGCGGCGTAATTCCCGTTCCGAAACCATTCCGTTCTAAAAGTATCTCTGGACATTCTTGACGTTATGCTAGAAAAAGACGTAATCACAATCAACGTAAAGAGTGAATGTGACGGAACTATGGTGTTGACCAGTTTAAATTGATCTCTTGAATTGCAATTTAATTATGATTTTATGCTTAGTAATGGAATGTAATACCGTCTTTTTGGTAGTTGTATTTTGTGGTTGATTTCCCACACCACTTTATTAAACATGTTGGCATTTCAAAGCAATAGTAATAAATAAAACAGTGTGTATAAATATTTTTGGTGCACGAACACTCAGTTCCTAGTTCTGGTCGCAACTGAAACAGTGCGTAGTTGAACTTTTAAGCGGCCAGTACACAATGGCCGACGATGGGCCACGCTTCGCAATTGGCAATTGTAGACCACGATCAATTGGTGTTCAAACAATGTCCCATTGCTCATTACTGCCTGGCAATCCACTTGCGACGGACGACGACACAGCCATAATTACTTTGACGTCCGTCGCAAGTGGATTGCCAGGCAGTAATGAGCAATGGGCCATTGTTTGAACACCAATTGATCGTGGCCTACAATTGCCAATTGCGAAGCATGGCCCATCGTCGGCCATTGTGTACTGGCCGCTTAAAGCGGATCATTACTGCCTGGCAATCCACTTGCGATGGACGTCGAAGTAATTATGGCTGCAGCTATTTATTTATTATTATGTATGTAATTTATTTTATTTATGGCGCTATTTATGTTATTTTTACGTCATATAGTGATTATAAATACATTTAGCAATAAAATATTCCAAAAAAGTATAAGTATCTATGAGCGACCGGTGACGAACTAAACAATGGCAGTACCAGTGTAAAACACCACCGGCCACGCTACGCCACGATTCCTTTGAAGTGTGCCCGAAAAACCGACAACTTCGCCATTGCGCGCCACGATCGGCAATTGTCCGCCATCATACACCATTGCCCCCTGTACACAGTGGCGATGGCGAGCAGTGGGCCATCGTCGCGACCAGTATGTGCGTCGGCCATTGTGTACTGGCCGCTTAAAGTTATAATTATTTAAAGATTGTATACTATTTATTTCTCTAGTGACGTCATCGATCGAAAGAATCACGTAGCGACATGCAAATGAAGTGAAATGTTTTGTAAAAATTTTGCTAATTGCAAAACATTTCACGAATTTGGAATCTTAAATTAAATTATTACGATATTACGCTAAAGAAACCTATGATTTTCGATATTTTATTAATAAACTACAAAAATGAATGTCTTTGAAATTGAAGGTCAAACACTGCAACAGTTTTTGATAAAATAACAGTAATCTTAGCTTTATTTGATTTGATTTCAAGAAAATATTGTGTAAAAACATAATACCTAAGTATCTCGAAATGGTTTCGTAATCAGCATCACTTTTGTAAAACTTTGCATACCGAATTAATCTTGTAAGAGAAAAAATGCTCTGGAATTATTCTCATTTTATTAGTATTAAGGGCCTCCCCGCATTTTGCAGCTATTGCGCTCACTCTTACATCAAATTTACTGAGAGTGACAGGGACGGAAAAAACGCGCGCGCAGGATAAATGTAGTTTATTTAGTTTTATTGAATAACTATAATGTTTAAATGAAAAGTTAAACATCAAAGTTACAGATCTTAAAGCTACCCGTATATAGACACATAATGAGTTCACATGTATGTTATGCCAGTGGAGCCTATACGGTTTTTATGAAAACAAAGCATGTTCCAATTCATTTTTTTTCATCATATTTTTCAACAAATTATTAAAATGTTAAACATCAAATTTTAACACAATGAACTAATCACCAACATTATATTTTATTCATGTCATATCAATAATATCAAATCAGACTTTATAGAATTTCAAAACAATCAATATCAACCTATTTTTCCGGGGACGGCCCTTAAACGGTTTTTATTTTATTTATTCTTCGCAAACAAGCAAATTTTACTTGCTAGGTAGATTTATATTAGGCGATGTCTGTCATGATGTCCTATCTAATACTAGGATCACTCTCCAAACAGAATAGAAAACATAATGGGTGATTTTACACATCGTGACATCACTAGTAAAAAAATCTTTTATCTTTGGCAGTGTACGCTTGAAATCTTGTAAGGGCAGTTCTATTCTATGCTTTAGTTCTTGTTCTGAATTACCTTTGACTATAGACACTATAGACAAAGCGATGTTACGTCATCCATTTTAAAAAGAGAAGCCCTTATTTAAGTTCTTATATGTTAAAAAGAGACACAAATCTTTATTGTCATCTCTATCGCGTAACCCGTTTTGTTGATGTCACACTTTTAAATTGTGACAAACAAAGCGTCGACTTGTGAGCGATTTTGGTTTTCTTTTGATTTTGAGAAAGATTTTATTCATTTGTATATTGTTATTGTGATAAAAGAGACACCATTAGTTAAACTTATTATTTAGTGAGGTATGGTTGGGTGTAGCGTGCTTGGCTGCGGAAGCCGCAGCGAAAAACACATCGAAGGAGTGACTTTCCACAAGTGAGTGAGTTTTTTGATGTTTTTCTACAGATAAATACATAATAAATACATTGCGCGATCAGAAAATAAGTGATTCAAATGTAAATTACGTTGAACTAGATTACTAGCATTTTCTTTAGTTATTTTGAGCAATTTTTTAATAGTATAACCTAAAATTATGCAGTATCTCCGTGTTGCCATAATTCACGTTTTCATCCTACCCTGTCGTTAGGGTAAAATTTTCAAATTAGTAAACTGATGTTAATGAGTGAGTATATCATCTGATTACTGGTAAAATGTAGTAAATACACATTTTGTTAAACGGAGATATAGGGTTTTCAAAGTTTAAGTATTTTTTTTACTAACATCTAAATAAGATTTTGCAGAAATGTATTTAATAAATTATTGGAAATTTAACGTTCTTATTTGCGGTAGCATATTAGAGGCCATTTTCTTATAAATATTGTGGAAAAAAATATTATTTTTAGCATGGGTGTGCACTTATCATATTTGACCTGTAAATTGAGAAATGACCTGTAATTAACAGTCCTATCATTTATTGCGTTTTTCCAGTAGAAAGAGCGTCAAAAATTACATATAAATGTATTATTAACTATGTTTTTGTAAGAAACACATTTACTACAGACGATATTATGAATTTCGTCGCGCTATAGCGACGCTGAATGATTTCCAATTGTTATCTACGGAATTAGTAAGTAATAAATTTGATCTGGGGGCACGGCAGTGCCCCTGCCAAGTCTCGAGCAAAACGGGCACGGCCGTACCATCTTTTCTCGAAGCGGTTCGCGGCTGTTTCGCCCCCCCTATATCTTCGACGTGGACAAAGCTAGGAGTTTAGGTTTTCGGTGAATAATAGTAGGCATTAGAACAAGCTTAAGTTCGAAATTACACGCCAAATGAATTAATAGTTTAGGAGTTACGGTCGATCAAAGTTACACCATTTTGTCACTCACTGACTCACTGACAGATCATCAAAAATCTAAAGTACTTCTAGCAGACTTAGAAACTTCAAATTTTGCACCAAGATAGGTCATTAGCCACATATAAAGGAAAAATTATAAAAACATTAAAAAATTATATGCCATAGAAAACAATTTTATATTTGCGGTTTGGCAAGAACATTATGTATGGATTTTGACTGCAATGTTAACTTTGTTCGTTGTTCAAGTACCTATTCAATTGGATGAATACATACATAGAATAGAAAAGAATAATATAAATGTAATACATAGACTATCATTAATACAAATTAATACATAAAGTTCATTAAATTAATAAAGCTAAAACTCCATTGTATTGCGATAAATATTGTATGAGCGCTCGATAGATGGCGTTGTACCTGTCTGAATCGCTCTATGGTTTCGTTACAAAGCGCAGTGTAAGTAGTACTTCAAAATAATTCGATAATATTCATTTGATACATCTGTCAATGAAAACCCATTTCGAAACTAAAAAATATTGTAGTGATAATTGATATTCGGAGAACTTTACGTGTTATTTAGTTTAGTTTAGTTATAGTTTGTAAGTTAGTAGATATATATTTATTTAGTTAGTTATTTGTTAGTTAGTTTAGTTCTATTTAGTTTGCATATATATATAAGTTTAAGCCCTATTGTTATAGAAGTAATTGTAAATATAGTGTAATGGAACGTGAAATATTGTACATAAATGGCGACCTTTGTCCACACAGAGTCATCTCTATTCCTGGAGATGGGTCGTGTTTATTTCATTCGTTGTCATACAGCATGTATGGGAGTTTTCAGTCGTCAAACGATAAGGGAATTTTAGTAGTATCAAAGCTCAGGAGACAGCAATAGCTGAATATAATCGACTCCGAAGTATATATCGCCCAGACTTGTCTACCTTAGAAGTAACGAAGCCTCAGAGAAGAAACAAAAGAGATAGAGACAGAGAATGGGTTCTAAGCAAAGCAGTAGCTGACGTCCAAGAAATTGTGAGGTCACCTAAAAGTAAAAGAAAGAAATACACTTACAAAAAATAAATGAGATCCCACCAAAAACATTAAATGTAAAAAAATGCCAAGTCTCTCGATGCAGTCTTTCCATCGTAAAAAGTTTTGAGATCTCATAGAAGCCAAGTCCTATTCAAAATATTTCGTAGTTATAAATCAACATTTAGTAATTGTATCAATAGTTTTCTTTATATTATAATTATAGTGACTTGGCAATGAGCACAAATTAAAAGCTGCTTGCTGCCTGGAATTATGTGCAAATGTTACTGACGAGACCAGTGATCAGATTATTTGTTATGTGTGAATCATGATGGTCACTACCGACTACATTCTCCAATACAATAATTAAGAATACCTTACGGGCCATCGCTTTATGAAAGTAAATGAATCGAGAGTGCACTAAGACTGACTGCCGTTGCCGAAATTCGGTTGGGACGACACGGATAAACCAACAGAAAATTAATTTTGTGATATTAATGTTTACGCATGCGGTGTGTGTAACTTTAAACTCCTCCAAATATGCCGTTTTATTTGTTTCTTCTTGTGCTCATTGCCAAGTCACTATAATTATAATATAAAGAAAACTATTGATACAATTACTAAATGTTGATTTATAACTACGAAATATTTTGAATAGGACTTGGCTTCTATGAGATCTCAAAACTTTTTACGATGGAAAGACTGCATCGAGAGACTTGGCATTTTTTTACATTTAATGTTTTTGGTGGGATATATTTATTTAATTTCTTCGTATTCATTACAGTTTTCCTAAAGACCCGAATCTACGAGAAAAATGGATTGCGGCCACTGGAAGATGCAATTGGAAATCAACCAAAGTTTTGAGGCATACTATAAAATTGAAAGGCACCTCGTTTTTGTCCAAAGACTAAGCTTTGGCTCAAATGGTCGCAGTTGTTTTGAAAAAGAATTTAGGTAAAAGAATATTTCCGACATTAAACGACCACATCAGAGAGCAAAATCCGTTCGAAAACCACCTTGTGCTGTTAATAAAGGCTATAGCTTTAAAATACTTAGATGTACGAATACATCATCTTTTGAAAAATGTGACTGAAATAGACGAATGAATTCGAAATTTTCACACAAAACTGATTTTGTTTAAAGGTCAATAGTAAATAATGCAATAAAACTCATGTACAAAATAGTGCTGTCTTTTATTTTTCAAAATACAAACATAGACCCCACTATACCCATGATGACCCGTATGATATTTACATAACTTGCACTTATGGAACAGCTGTTTTTTTTTGTCCAGTAACAAAGTTAGTCCCGTACAAAAATTTATTCGTAATCATGGGAAGATTCATACCTGATAGTTAGTACAATGCTTTAGATTTCACGGTGTATTAAACATCAGTATAAATGGTAAAATTAAACAAAAAAGATTGTATAATACTAGGAGCAAGTATATATAATTATATGATTGCAGGAAATAATATAGTAAGCAGTAAACCTTTAATTAAACAATAAATTGACGTAATCAATTTTAAATTAAAAAGTAGCTTTTAGAATGGTGATTATAGTATTTTGGGGTAATTGTTTTCTAGTGATCGCAACATTACAGGGAAAAATATTGCTATCTAAAAGTGCTAATAGACGATCGAACATGTACGGCGCGCACCACGAACTGTGCGGTGCGCTCTAGCCCAGTGGCGTAGCTAAGGGGGGGCGGCGGGGGCGGCCCGCCCCGGGTGTCACCCGTTTAGGGGTGACACCCGAGCCCGACTATGTCCATCAGTTATAGTTCTTTCTATTTATAAAAAAATCGTAAATCTGCGGCAGAGAGCATAACCGCCACTAATAAAATTATCTAGGTAACTATAATATCGTACCACGAACATAATAATTGATATTAAAAAAAAACAATGTGCACAGTGTCAATCGATCAGGGATTCCCCCAAAATTTAATACCCCGTTCGCGCATAACCAACGCTAGTCAGGGGATTCCCTCGATATAGCGCTCGTCACTTGTATTGTGGATTGGGCTTCTTTTGTTTCCGACCGCATTCATTTCAATATTCGCTTACGTGAACGTGTGAAAGTCTAGTGCAAAGTGTTTGTTAATTATTAGATATTATAAACAACATTTTTTGTATAAAAGTCGATTCTTGAAGAAAATAAACAAGGTAAGTGAATTATTTTTGTTATTACAGGTAATACTTACATTTTTTATCCATTTAGTTTCTAATAGCAGTATCTTAGATTATTTTGAAAAACCCTTCAATTTTATTCTCTTTTAATTACTGTGTATTTTAAACTATATTATTGAGATGTCCTAAATGATAAATAGGTACCTAAAGAAGGTATTTCAGACGGATTGCAATAATATTTTTTTGTTTAGCCTGGGCAAGTATTACTTATCTACTAAAGGTATTTATTTATTAAAATAGGTTTTAAAGACTTTGCTGGTGTAAAAAGATTTTACTTATTACTTACACGTTTTACGATATTACTTTAGGTAATAATGTTTAATTGTAAATAATATTCTTATTTATTATTAACTTACTTAATATTTTCCTATCTAATAGCAATGGGATTTGTTTACAAAAACGGAATACATTAAGTTTAGATTTTTGATTGAAAGTTATCATAATCATATCATACAACTTCGCGTACGTTGATTTTGCTCCGAGATGAGCAGCTCGAGCACTCGTGGCACGGATATCACAATTAACGGTGGAGTTTTTAACTAATATTTTTCTAATAATACTTAAAAACATATTTACACCCAGACGCAGGATTGTTAGGTAATATAAATTAACAATCCTGCGTCTGGGAAAAATATATTTCATAAAGCTAGTTACGTAACGTGTAGGTGTTTATTTACTGTTATAATTAGTTTATAAAATCAACGTTTCACTTACTAACTAAAAATATTTTTTAGAATACCCAGAACGAAATATGCCTCGGGGAATTCATACTACGAAAAGACAAAGCGGGTTTCAACAGAGAAAAGCCAAAAAGGCTAAAATGGATGAAATTCAGAGCATGTCCGGTTCTCTTTTCAAATATGTCACAAAAGCAGATAGCGGCCAAAGTTCAAGTAAAGCACCCGAGTCTCCTGCTGACGAAAGTAATGATTCACATCTTGGAGACTCACATTCAGATAGCAACATCGACAATACAGAATCAATGAAGACGACCCAGGACCTTGACGGAATCAAAATAAATAATGAAAATGACGCCGTTAATGCTACTTTCGGAGATAGCATTAGCTTTGAAGAATCAGTTCAACACTTGAGAGATGTTTCACATTGGAGTTTACCGGTACCTGATAATGTTCGCATTGACATAATAAAAAAGGGCAGTGAACATTTCCAGAACAAAGAAGGACCGTTTCCTACTGTATCTCGTCATGGTTCAAATATTAAAGGTGATTCTCGTCATCTTTCACAGGAATGGTTTTATAAACCGATGCCTAGTGGTGAAAAAATTCTACGATCATGGATGGTATTTTCTCCTATATCAAATAACCTGTACTGTTTTTGCTGTCGTTTATTTGCTGTCAGTAACATACAAACAACATTTACAACTGGATTTCAGAAGTGGTGGAAACTAAATCCTAAAGTATTGGACCATGAAACTTCATGTAAACATTTAGAAAATTTCGAAAAGTGGAAAACTTTGGAAATGAGATCAAAATCTCACACCACAATAGATGATGCAGCCTTGCAATTAATGAATACGGAAAAACAGAAGTGGAAAAATCTTTTATCTCGATTATTAGAGATAACATTGTTTTTGGCTAAACAAAACCTAGCATTTCGTGGACATGATGAAACCAAAGGGTCGTCTAATAAAGGTAATTTCTTAGAACTAGTTAAACTGCTGTCAAAGTATGATGCAGTACTCAAAGAACATATACTATATTTGGAGCAGGAAAAATCACCTAAAGTAACATATTTATCGCCAGAAATACAAAATGAGTTCATAAGTGTTTTAGCTAATCATGTAAAATGTCAGCTTGTAAACGAAATTAAATCGGCCAAATATTTCGGTATCATGTTTGATAGCACACCTGACGTTTCACATGTTGATCAAATGTCTGAAGTGATTCGTTATGTAAAAATTAATAATAGAAAAGTAGAAGTCAAAGAAGTATTCTTAGGATTCTTTTCTTTACATGGAAAAAAAGCAGCTGACTTAAGCGCTGAAATACTAAAGAAGCTTGAAAACGATGGCTTAGATATTATGATGTGTCGTTCTCAAGGTTATGATAATGCTGCAGTTATGAGTGGTATACACGGAGGAGTACAAGCTATTATAAAAGAAAAAAACAATAAAGCAATTTTTATTGGTTGTATTGATCATTCAATTAATTTATGCGGCCAACATTCGTTCGCACAAAATGTGACTTGTGTTACATTTTTCGGAGCAGTGGAAACAATATTTAACTTTTTTTCAACTTCCACAAGCCGTTGGGAAGTGCAACTCAATCACAGCAAAGCATCTGTTAAAAGACTTTCGACAACGCGATGGAGTGCTCATTACGGTGCAGTAAAAGTATTGGCTGAAAAATTTGATGGGATAATATCTGCAATTGAGGAACTATGTGACCAAGACGTAAATTTAGAAACTAGAGGTGCTGCACAAAATCTTATGCCTGCTATGTGCAATTTCTCATTTCTTTGTTTTCTTTTCTTTTGGAATGATGTGATAAGGGAAGTGAACAATGCTCAGATTGCATTACAAAGTAAAGGTTTATGTGTTGATGAAATAATCATAAAACTAGAAGCACTTCGTCTATTCATTGGAGAGAAACGGTTGCATTAAGCAGAAGAGGCAATAGATTTTGCTGTACAAGAATCGGAAAAATACAACATTTCGATGGAACGACGAATTCGTCGCAAGAAACGCATGCCCGGTGAGTTAGCGTCGTCCACCGATGCTGGACTTACACTTAGAGCGGAACTTCAAAAGGACATGTTAGAATGCATTGACAGATTCAATATTGAACTCGAAACAAGAGTAAAGTCCATTAAAGACGTAGCTTCATTGTTTGAGGTTGTGCAGTCAAAGACCTTGCTTTCGGCAAACACTGAACAGTTAAAATTAGCTATATCAAAATTTACTAACCTTTACGATGAAGTATCAGAAACAGAACTCCTTTTAGAAATACCAAGATTGAGAAGACATTTAAAAGCGGCTAATATTACTGTCTCTAATTGGGTGATACTGGACTTTTTGAAATTTATTGCGGAATGGGATTTTACAGAATCTCTTCCGAATCTAACGGTAGCACTAAAGTTATTTATAACAATATGTGCATCAGTAGCTTCATGTGAGAGAAGTTTCAGCAAATTAAAATTAATTAAAAATTATTTGCGGTCTACAATGACCGAAACCAGATTAAACAATCTTGGTATTTTAACGATAGAACATGAAGCAACACAAAATAAAAATTTTGAAGACGTGATTTCGGAGTTCGCTAGTGTCAAAGCTAGAAGGAAGAAATTTTAATTTTTAACAAACTAAATTTGTTTTACATAATAAACAAATATTTGTAATAGGTACTCATATTTTAATAAAACGTAAATGATTATAACTTTTTTTTATTTTAACAGTTTCGATTGAGTTTTAGGGTGACACCTATAAAATCCGCCCCGGGTGGCACCTATGCTAGCTACGCCACTGCCTAGCCTACAGACGATCGAACATGTACGGCGCGCACCATCGCACAGTGCACCGCAAGCGCTTCGAACCAGCGCGCACCAATATTAATAATAATTATGTGCGGCGAACCACGCTACACACGTTCGTTTTTGGTACGGCCCGTACCACGAACACTGGTGCTTTCCGTACATGTTCGATCGTCTATTAGCACTTTTAAAGAGGTACGCTCCCGTTGTATTATAACTCTGTCTATAGTGTTCATAGTCAAAGTGAATTACAGACCAATACCTCACATATTCATGCCATTATTTCCCATTGGAGTAGGCAGAGACTTTCGATCGCCACGTTGTACGTTCCTGGCAAAAACTCTCTAGATTCGTTTACTTCCATCGATATTTTCATACAATGCCTGCCTTTTTCAGCAAACAACCCATTTGGTTCAAATGTATCCTCCATGGGCGTCCTCTACTAACATTAGGGCCAGCGCTGACTGCCGGCATGGCATGGCATGGCATGGCAAAGGATTTCGGTAAAGATATAGCATTTTTAATCTTATCACCATGAGTATAGAATTCATTTTACTTCATTTTGACACAACGATGCCGACGTTCTGTCCTACCGCGGCCTCCCTCGGCATCGTTGTGTCAAAATGAATTCTATATGCATGGCAATAAGATTAAAAATGCTGTATCTGTACCGAAATCCTTTGCCATGCCATGCCGGCAGTGAGCGCCGGCCCTTACCTTTCACATTGTCTCTATAGACTCTTCTGCCAATTTACAATCATCTATCCTCTCTATGTGCCCAAGCCATCCGCTTACATACCTTTTTCTATATATTTTATATCATATTTCACACCGCAGCACACCTTTCACGAATCGCAGTTTTTCTCATTCGATGAAATAATCTAACATTACACACTTTTATATGAGGGACTTTATCTATACTGTATTCACTCTACTCTCACGCTTCATCTACCACACCCAACATTCACTGCCATACATAAGCGTAGGAACAAGAACAGCATCATGCACAGCTATTCGGCTCTTTTAAGACACTAATTGACTAGTCATTGCTCCATTTATAACCCCTTTTCACCTTTCTTTCGAGGTCTTCCATACATTTTGGATCCCTGGTAAACACACTTCATATTTATTAGATTTTAAATCCCATTTATACAAATTCTTTCTCAAATTCATTCAAGCCTTCTGCCACATTTTTGAAAACCACGGATTTTGGGAGTGAGGAATACGTAAAGGTAACCTAAATTCCATTCATAGAGAACTTAACTAAATGGAAAAGAAACAAAGAATGTCAATATCCGTAAATGGTGTAGTGTATTTCTAGATTTCCAGCGAAGCATATGTATTACCAACCAAAGTCACAGCATATTGACCTCCAGGTGTAAACTATAATATGAATAATACTATGGTAATCAAAATAATAGGCCTTAACTTTTCATTTCCATTCATTAATTACTTCAAGAGAGAAAATATCTTTAAATCATATTACCGGCATCTCCTCTCCTCTTTAAATCATTCTATCGGAAATTTCATAGACCCAGTTCGAAAGGGATACTAAAATAGTATTTTTAATTAGATAGGACGTACTTCATACGTAATTCGGTTTTAGTACATCTAAGTTAATTTGTGACATCTCTGTGTTATTTTTTTTACCAAAATCAAGAAAACACAGTCTCTCCTCTTCCCATATAAAGAAACACTTTAAAGATTGAGTTTGATAACTAAATGAACAAGTTGGACACTCTAACTAAAATACATAACTATAAAACATTGATTTTGATTCGTATTATTTTCTATGGTGTTGTAACGGGATGAAAAGTTTGGCTTATTCCGATTATCCACCCTAAGTCGGATATTCGGAAACGCATGTCCGATTATCCACCCTGAACGGGGTGGATAATCGGAATTCATAATAAAATGTTTCTTCCGATTTTCTACCCTGCCTACGTACAGTCCTTTACAGGAACATGTAAATTATTATTTATTGTGTGTCAGTGGTGAAAAGACCCTAAGTTTTAATTTTGTTATTTTTTGTTACGAGTTTCTTTCTAGTTATGTATTCATTTGTCACAACAGTCAATTTAAATGGTTTTCACCCAAATCTACAGGTGCTTACCTGCAATTTTTTATTTTTTTTTAAGATTACTTAAGTTTTTCGTTTAACAATAAATATTAAATTAAAACTTTCCACCAGGATAATTTTATTCAGACTGTAAGTAGGAAAGTAGGTATGTATATCTCTGTTGAAGTTTCTTGGACCAGGTTGTGAGTATGTTTCTGTGAATGACTGTACTTGGGGTAAAAAATCGGAAGAAACATTTTATTATGAATTCCGATTATCCACCCCGTTCAGGGTGGATAATCAGACATGCGTTTCCGAATATCCGACTTAGGGAGGATTTTTTAGGGTGGATAATCGGAATAAGCCAAAAGTTTATTGCATTTGAACGTCATTCTAACCAAATAACCAAGAAAGGGTTAACCAAGTTTGTTCTAAAATGAGACATGCATTGTAAAAAAAAACAAAATTTAGATACTGATTTAATGTTATACTTTTATACATTCTAACTTAAATACAAAGTAACAAATAACTCCACAAAAATAAAAAATATTTGAATTTCTAAACTATCCGTTTACTTCTAGTTTTGGACTACAAAATAAAAATAAAGTTTTTACATTCATTTAGCGATTTACAAAGCACAAATAATATGTTGGTTCACAAAAAAATAATTATAATTACTACAAGTTTGCTGTTTCTATATCTAGTACAGGCGTTAAAGATAGTGCTACAAGAACTTGAATTTAAAATATTTATTCATCGTTTCAGTTATGAGAATTGTTTTTATGTCATATCTTATTTAATAATATAATTTTATTGCAAAGAATGCAATATATCACTTTGACCGTCAGTTTTATAGTTGCGGCAAAATCCATAGGCAATTAAATTTTCAATCAATCGAAACTGATCAACTCTGCTGTGTTATTATTATTTTCAGTTTTGACAGGAGTTTGCACCATTTGGGTTTGCTGACTAGCCTGAAGCATCTTGACTGGTTGACCAGTTGTATTTTGTGGTTGTTGTTGGGGTATAGTTTGAGGATTATTTGTAGCTTGGCCAGCTTGATTAATGACTTGTCCTTGCATCATTGTTTGACCAGGAGGCATTTGTTGAACCTGCCTTATCTGTTGACCTTGTATAATAGGTTGACCTTGCATCATTGCAGGACCTTGTTGCATATGATGCGCTTGAGGTAGTTGCTGGTTTTGTTGCGGAGGCCCTTGCATCGGTTGACCTTGAGGCATCGGCTGGCCTGGGTGGTTTTGCGGAATTTGCTGGTTTGGGTGATTCTGCTGAATCTGCTGATTTTGGTGGTTTGGCTGAATCTGCTGGTTTGGGTGGTTTTGCGGAATTTGCTGGTTCGGGTGGTTTTGAGGGATTTGCTGACCAGGATGGTGTTGCACCATCGAGTGAGGCACTTGCTGGTTTTGCATCATAGGTAATTGATTTTGTTGTTGGTTTGCGGACTGAGCTTGAGTTGATGGGTGCTGTCCTTGAGGAGGAAATTGCTGTCCTTGCGAACCTGGTGGCTGCATTTGGTTTTGCATGTGAATACCTTGCTGATTCATCATTTGATGAGTCATTTGCCCAAGATGAGCTGGCATTCCAGGATGTGGACCAGGAATAGATTGGTTGGGCAAAGACATAGGTTGGCTATGTGGTATTTGCTGAGATTGCGGTAGGTGAGAGACTTGGTTATGCTGGTTGTTCAAATTAACATGGTTTTGGGCAGCTAAGTTTTGACCCTGTAGTATTTGCTGGGAGGGCAATGACATGGGTTGGTTTGGTAAATGCATCTGGTTTTGCATGGCTATTGTCGCTTGAATTTGCTGTGGCATTGTGTACACTGCCCCAGATCCTGGTTGACTTGTTGGTATCATTGTAGGTCTTACGTTAGGTGGCATTTGCATTCCCATGTTCAACTGTGGCTGAGCGACTGACATTTGCGGCATCATAGAGTTTGGTATCTGTTGAGGTTGATTCGGCAAATTCTGTTTGGGTTGTTGCTGTTGTCCATTTTGTTGGGGATGATTCGGGTTATTAAGGCCATTTTCCATATTCTGTGGTAGCATTTGGTGGGCTTGTTGCGACTGAAGGCGTAATTGATGCATTTGCTGCAATAACATTTGAGTTGGCACTCCCATCTGTGCGCGAATATTCGGGTGCGCCATGCTGGATTGGGTAGCCATCATGTTATTTGCCTGCGAAAGAGTCATGCCCGATGGCATTGACAATGGGAATGGTTGGGATACTTGTGGTGTGGGCTGACTAACACCAGACATTCCTATTGGCATATTAGGTTGAGAAACCGGTGGTTGTCCTGGCATTCCTATAGCGCCATCTACCGGTTGCGGCATACCTTGGTGGAATTGAGAATTGGCATATATTGGTTGGTTAAATGCAGGTTGATATTGATGCACAGATACCCCTGGCAAATAATATCCGGCCCCAGCGGACATCATGTATTGATGTTTCTGTTGTTCTTGTCTCATTTGCATTTCTCTTTCTTGTTCCTGTAACAAAAGTTAGTTACGTTAAAGTGAGAATAGAAAAAGAGCGCTGCTATTCCTATGCTAACGCCCGCGGTCTAGTTGTTATGTGTCTGGCTTTGGATTAGGAGTCCGCATAAAAGGCAATCATTTGAATGATGATTATAGCTGTTTTTCTTGGTATGTCAAGTGAGGCAATATATAAGCAAAAAAATATGATTAACAAAAGTTAGAACATTAAATCAACCATCAGGGTGTAGGGACAATATATTTTGAAATAATGACGAAATTTATCTAACAATTTTTATACTGAACTACGTTTGGTTTCCGCTCTATTTAGTTAAGTTCTCATTGTCCGTATACAACAAACAAACTTTATCAAAAATGTCTAACCTGCACCCTCTGCAACGCCAACTGTCTTTGATACAAATATTCATGCTTCTTCTTCCGCATGGCCTCGAGTTTGGTGGCCATTTGCAATTGTTTCTATCTCTCAGCCTTATAAGTTCCTAAGTAAGTATGCTACAAATAAAATATAACAAAAATATCGAACCTGCACTCTACAACGCTAACTTTCGCTGGTACTGCAAACACTCGCGCTTCTTCTTTAGCATGGCCTCCGATCTAGCCGCCATTTGCAATAGTTTTTGTCGTTTAACCGCCGATTCACAGCCTTATAAGCGTATTATACACAAAGAAACTATAAAACAATATCGAACCTGCACCCTCTGCAACGCCAACTGTCTTTGGTACTGCAAATATTCATGCTTTTTCTTCCGCATGGCCTCGAGTTTGGTGGCCATTTGCAATTGTTTCTGTCTCTCAGCCGCTTCCGCCGCCGCCGCTAGTCTTGCCGCGTGTTCTGCTCGTAAAGTGTCTAAAGCGGCGCGACTGTCGCGGATTTGGGCTAACTTATCCTGAAATAAAAATAATAATAATCAGACTTTCACTGGATTGTCAATTCTATAGTTGAAAAACGAGCGAGTCCAAAACTTATAAAGCGGTCGCCGCGACCGAAATCGGTCGGAACACATCATCATCAGTTAAAAACCCAGGTGACTGAGTCATGTGACAGTGAATGTCATTCGCGAGTACACAATTCAGACAAATAATTTAAATTTAAATGAGTACTTTGAATAATGAATAAGACCAGATGACGAAACATAAATTACTAACAAAATAAAAAAAACATCATGAGATGTTCAGGAGAATTAGTACCTCTGCCAGTCCTTCCAGTCTAAAAGATAAATATAATCTAAAAATGTCTTCAATATTGTTTCTACTTTATGGTCTGTTTTTAAATTGTCTGTATAACTTTCTTTTCTTTATTCCTTATTTTTGGCAAGGATTTGCAAATCATTTGTTTTGGAGTCGGCAACCAATAAATTTGTTCTTCTTTACACATCTTGCTTAAGAAAAGTCAAGTATTTTTAATAATGCCATTTACCTGCAGACTTTCCAAATAGACCCTCTTATCGTCTTGCTGTTGTATGTATCGCAGTAGTCGGGAATGCATCGCTGTTATGTTCATGAACAATGTTTGCACTGACGTGTCGTTGGCTATGGATCGGCCCCTGGAAAATATATTAGCAACTTAACTATTTGAAAATACTAAACAGTTTTGAATTTAATATACTTCTTTAAAACTTTACACTTCTCAATAATCTTTTGGAAGATTTTAGTTATGATATAAGTAAAACAGTGGTATTTTTTATGTTTATTGTTTGGTACTCAATCACGCCTTAAGTAAAAAAAGGGTTTTATAAAATTAGGTAGTTTCTTGTAGTCCCGGGAAAACTAAGATAATTATTAATTTTTGCACACATGATATTTGATTAATATAATTATCATACTCATTGAAGATTTTATAATAAGGTCTTACGAACTTTTGCGCAGACGAAGGTGCGCGGGTTAACTAGTACTTAATAATTGATTCCTATATTAGAAAAAGCCGACAGACAGTCGTGATAGTCCAATGGGTAGAACGATCGCCCGTCAATACAGGGTCTATGTCTTTTCTAAAGTCATATAAGTGGTTTATTTGTCATGGTTGTTAACGGTAGGTAGGTGAGGAAACCCACATGGCTAAGTTGTACTTACTCATATGACAGTGTATTCGTACATAACGGCGATAGATCTGCCCCCTATTACGTGAATACACTGTCCAAACAAAACGTGGGTGCTCTGAACACCACGCGACGATGTCACGTGATGTTCTGAAGTATTAGTTTCTCTACCGAACCCTTTAAGGATATACGGCGTGAACGCTTGAGTCTTGAGTATAAGAAAAAAAAACTCAAATTCAACGTTCATGTCGTAGATCACCGAACGGACAATATTCCTAATAATCAGAATAGCCAGAGTCTAAGACAACATTTTGGTTCAGCATACATTTTCTGGCACTCACCTGGACGAATTGCTCTTCATTCGATTAACAAATATCTCCAGTTGCGACTTCAATGTGTTGATAAATTCATCAATCTCTTTGTCTTCTGCGTCATCATCTGACATTTTGCTGTTGGCTGGTTTTCCATAGTCCTGTGGTACAAACGAATAGTTATGGTAAAGATTTTCATGTTTTATATTTAAAAATATTATAAATACGTCTGTCGAATGCATCCGGAAAAATGGGCTAAAACAGCCACTGAATGGGTGCCTACAGATGGGCACCGGCGTAGGGGAAGGCCTAGGAGGAGATGGAGGGACGACCTGGACAGGTTTGATCCAGGGTGGTGGTGTACAGCCTCAGACAGAGATGTGTGGGCTCAAAATTGTGAGGCTTTTGCCCAGCAGTGGGAAATGAATTAGGCTATAATAATAATAATAATAAAAGCAAATCACCGAGATTTATGACTAAGCGCCAATGAAAATAATGAGTCATGCGTAATACTAATATTTCAATATTGCTGCATTTTGCCTGCACACACTTTGCACATCGAACTAACGGTCGTTGGACCTAAAGGTTCTAAAATGACGGCTATTTACTGGAATAAACTGTATGAGTAGACCTTTTATAGGGCGAACCGACTATTGGGTGAAGATCAAAATAAGACAATATAAGAGGGCAGCGCAGAACTTAGCGTTGTAGAGATCTTCAGGGTAGAACTATTTCCAGAAGTGAACCTCTATTAGGTAAATGATGAATTGACGTGACATAGATTACCCCTGTACTACCTCGATGTAAGTAGTGTAAGGGTCCGCAAAGGTATCTGTGGCTTTATAATGATTGGTTGATAATGTAGTTTATGCTCTATGGCCAGAGATACTTTATTTTAAAAGCTTGTACCTTACTGCCTACAGCATTTAATAAATTGATGATTCCTTAATACACATCAAATTAATTTAAGAGAATTTTCATATTTAGGTAGGTTGAACTGACGCGTGTGGAATAAAGAAATTGCAAAGGTATTAATCACAGTACTCATATTCAATTAAAAAACTTATTTCGTACATTTTAGTACTAGATTGTTTATTTTCGGTTGTTTTTCCCACTATGAAGTCGGTTTTCTTTTTGTTAATTAACACCGTTTTTTGCCGTGTAGTGTCGGCTTAGAATAACACTACCCCATTTCTACCCGTGGGTGATCGTAAGAGGCGACTTAGGGTATAGGGGCTTTTCAAGTGAATTTTGGGCGATGTGGTTGGAGACCCGTCACCAAAAACATTAGTTATTACCATCTTTTCCCCAATCAACTACCAAAAGTGGCTGAGGAATTTCTCATTCCAAAGCTCTGGCTACCCCGTTAAGGGATTTATAGCCGTGAGTATATGTATGTATTATTTTTAACACCTCTATACGCACTTTTAAATAAACTATAAATACCATACCATAGCGGTAACAATCGATATGCATGCTCACCACAGAGGGTTCTGCAGACTTTCATTCTTAACTTCAAAAGAGGGTTAAGAATCTTCCGGAGCAATAATTAGAATAAACACACAACACATTAAAACTAAAAGACTATATTACAACATTCACTACAAGAGCCGAAACGATATTAGACCTGCATGCTCACCACAGAGGACGCTGCAGACGACTGCGGTGCGGACGCAGTGGGTGCGGGCGCTGACGCAGCGTCATGCGACACGCGCTGCTCCCAGTACCCGCGGTCCAGGTAACGCGACAACTCTGCGTTTGCCGCACCGTGCTCCGGTGACGCACTCACTGATGACGGCGTTGGCGATACTAGACAATCAGCAAATGTTACTGACGTCCATACAATCACTTACGGCTATAATGGGGTTTCCTGATTCCAAAAGTTAACCAGAGCTTCAGCATTATAAATTCCTTACCCACTTATGGAATTTGGAAAGAAGTAAGGAAAAAAATCTGTGTTCACCGCACTGTGCTCAGGTGTTGCACTTACTGATGACGGCGTTGGCGATACTATACAATTAGATCATTAGATTGATGTACATATGCTCACGGCTATAAATCCCAAAAATCTGTAGCATATTTGTAGAATAAATTGGTGATGGGGACCAACCGCAGTGCCCATATATCATATTGTTATGTATACGAAACTTTATTAAATATATCGAGTTAGCATCCCAGCTAGTTTTATAGTTAATTTTATCTATGCGTTGTTCTGGCCCTTAATTAAAAAGAGACTAAGGAACACTTTAGTTATACTGTTACATTTTATTAAAAAAAAATCTTATATTTTTATTTCTTATTCCTACTACTTAAAAGAAAAGTCTAAGGATGAAGGCATTCTAAATCAACATACGTACATATACTCACATGGGGTAGCCAGAGCTAATGATTCTTCAGCCACTTTCGGAAAGTTGAATGGGGAAAAGATACATTCTAAATCAATGATTCTAAGAAACATCTTACCAGACGGGTGCAGTTGCACCGGATTTGCCGTCAAACTTGGTCGAGTTCGCTTCTCCTTCTCTTTATGTTCAGCTTCGGACTGACTGAGAGCAAGAGCTAGCTGCAACTCTTCCTCCTCCTGAAGTTCCTCTGCCGTCTTCCCGGGGCGTTTCTAACATATCAAATATGTTTATAAGAATTATTTTGCTTACTGATGATATAGTAAAATTTACAACAGAGCAAGCTATATTGTAAACTGATTTGATGTGTTGTTGACTACACTATACATACAATATGTGAGTGAATAGTTCAATATACCGTTATTACCTCATGTTGTTGTAAATAAATCATTTTTACTGTATTCAATTACTTATCTCCCCCACAAAAGTTTTTGAGTACTGCTTCTTAATTGTGTTTTTATTATATTGCAATCAATGAAAACCTTAATTACGGAGGAGAAAACCATCAGAGAAGGCAAATAAATAAAGGAAGTATAGACCGTTGTTTTTGAACAACACCTATCTGTTCAAAGACCAGACGTCTATGTTGAGTGTATGTCGAGCAACACATCCCACTTCACCAAGCACTTAAAATGCATATATACTTAAAACATAAGCAGTTTCAAAAATCATATAAAAAAAAAACGAAATTATTCTTCAAATATATACGGACATATTATACAGGAATCAAGTTAGCCCCCAACTAAGTAGAACTTGTAGTATGGGATACTAACTCAACAATATATTTAATATTATAATACACATATGAATAACACCCAAGACTAAGAAACAATCATTTATTTGAACGTTTTTGTTCATGAAAACTTCAATGGGGATTATTACTAATAAATAAAGGATAAATAATAATTTATGCTCATCACATAAATGTTGCTCTCAGCGGAGATCAAATCCGCAACCTCCGGAGTGAGAAGCTAGTCACCTATCCACTTGGCCACAACTGTCATCGTGTCATATAAGTGATCTATCTGTCAGCCAAGTATTTATATGACAAGAGGAAACTTATGAAGGAACCTTGCTTTGCAATTAGAATATAACGTAAATAAAACAATTTTATATTGAAATCCAATTTTTATTATGAATATTCAATTGAACTAGAGTAAAGTGTCCTCAAATTCAATCATGTTAGGACCTAACAAAATATGAATAATGAATCACTGAAAAATAATGTCAAAATTATTTACAACACCTACATAAGACTAATTCAAGAGCTCTAAACATGATAAGAAGTTTATATTAAGGACAAAGATTGCAATTATCAAAAATTGGTAAAACTATATATACTGTTACAATAATTAATTCTAACTATCACATAATTAAAAAAAACACCTGCCAGTTATAAACAACTGATCGCAAACAAAGATGTCAAAATTTTTGTATAAGTATGGCAATCAATATACATAGCTAATATTCATAATTATACTGAGTGCATCAAGTGTTCACGAGAGATAATAATCAAGCTAAAATTTGTTAACTCAATTTTCATACCTATCCTTGTTGCACTAGTAAGAGTATACATATGAAATGGAAATATGAGTTAGTCCAAATTCATAGATAAAACGAGTAGCATATCTTTTTTCTAATGTTGCTTTAGTCTTCTGACAAACTTGGGAGTTTCAGGCAGTGTCAATATATGATCAGACTTGTGAGGAACAAATGGACTTATTTTAGGTATTGGTTTTGCATGGTGAACTAATTTAGCTCTAAGCTCTGATAGCTCTTTTTGTTTTTGTTCAGCCATCTGGATTTCTCTTTCTTTGAGCAGTTTCTCAGCTTCTGCTTCTTTTGCTTTTAATTGCTCATCATACTTTTCTCTCTCAGCTGCTCTCTTTTCTGTGCTCAAACTGAATGGTGCAATTTTAATAACATGAGCAGGTTTAAGAATTGGTTTGAATGGTTGTTTATGTAAAACTTCAGCTGGCCGAGCCTCAAACTTTTTCACATGATTTTCCTGTTTTACCTGGTTTTCTTTGTCAGATGAAGCTATGGAAGAAGAGCTCTTCATAATAGCTTTCTGCATTATTTTCTTGACAGCTCCAGGCAATGGTTGAGCTTTGAATTGCTCAGCTTGTTTGCGCTCTTCTTCTATCTGCCTTTTAATTCTTTCCTCCTTCCTACGTTTTAGCTCTTCATCTCTCTTTTCAAATGAAAATGGCATGACTCTTAAGGGTCCTTGTCTTTGCTGAATTGGTTTTTCTGCAGATTTAATTTTACGTGTATCTAAATTATTTTGGCTATGACTAGCATATCTACTGTGAAATTGAGGAGTTATTGGTTGGGTTACATAAACAGGAGGTTTAGGCGGAATGTGCACTTTCTCCAAAATATGTTTAGGAGCTGGTTTTGCTTTAAAACTATGGATTGGTTGTGGAGTAAGAGCTAGAACTTTTTTGTGATTTTCAGTAAGATGAAAAGGTTCTGGGTATGTTAAAGGCTTTTTTGGTACTTCTGGTAGTTTCACTGTTCCCTGAATTACAGATTTAGGAATTGGATTTGCCTTGATCTTGTGTTTTCGTATCTCTTCATACTCCAACTCTTCTTTTTCTTTCTGTGACATTACATGTAATGGGCGTGAACGCAGTTTACATCTAAGTGCCGGCGACTGAGGCACTGTGAGTTCTGGACGCTTGAAACTATGTGGAGCCTTGAAAGCACTAGTGCGGGAAGTATGGAATCTCTCTGGCGTATCACGTTGAAAATGATGTATCGCTTCAGCCATGGAGACAAACTTAGTTTTCGACAGTTCGTTGCCAGTTTGTTGTGGATGTGGACGGGGCGCAGAACGATATTTTTTATAAATTTCCTCCTTGTTAAGTTCTAGCTGCAAAGCATGCACGTCTTGTCTCAAAGCAGCAATATCATTCATAGATAAAGATTTTCTCATACCACCAAATTCGTAATCAGAATCAAAGGAGTCAAATCCATTGAACTCTTCATTCGGTGTCACTGGCTCCTCTTTTACAACACTTCCCTGAGTTGGAGTGTAGTAAACATCACCACGATATTTAGTCACGAGATTTTTCGCCATTGTTTAGCTTAAGCCCGGTATTTAACAACTAGCACGATTTTATACTACGGCAATGTTATATTAAAATAAAATAACACAAACGTCCATGCAAATAATTTTGTTTGACAAGTCGTTATTTCAATTCAAACTGAAATTGGGTTGTCATCGTTCGTGTAATAAAAGCTACCAAAACGTATTTTTTTTTATAGAATTATTCTACTATTTGTAAACAAAAACCACAAATTGCTTTTATTAAAATAAATCGAAATTTGAGTTTATGATTAGCTATTTTATACTATAAAATATCATAAATAAAAAATAATTTTTAAGCTGTCCATTCCTCATTTTATTATTATTTGTTCCTATATACACCGCTTTTCATAGATGTATTATTAAAAAAAAAATGTAGATAAGTTATGCGCACTCATAAGTGGTACTTAAAAAACAGGCTATCATTCGCCTGTTTTGGCGTGTGTGTTCATCAAAATAATTGAGATGCCGTCATGTGTGCACTAACTGTAGCAGAAAATCTACCAAGAGTTACTTATCATTTGTAAGTATTATTAATTTACAACGTTTTAATTATGAATAATTATAATTTACAGGTGTAAGGTGTGGTAAAAGAGAAAAAGTATAGTGCGTGTTCGAAGACTGTAGTAAAAAAAAGTGTCCAGGTGGGACATTCGTAATAAAGAGGTGGTGATGAGTGTAATCTTTATAGTAAATGCCAGTGGAAAGCATTTACTTTTTTTATTATTTTAGGTTTGAAGTTTCTAAACAGTCTTTATTCGAAAATACTGTTTTAGGTACCCGTTGAATGAAATACGAAGAATCAAATGGTTGGACATTGTTCGCAAAAAAATAAAAGAAGACGATTGGCTATCAAATAATTCAAGAAGAATCTGTTCTTTTCATTTTAAAGATATTATAATATTCCTTAAATTTTAACTTTTCTTGCCGCCATATTGAATTGAGAGTTGTAGTAAAAGCTTTTTAATTGTAATTTGATAGATACTTTGTAAATTAGCCTGGTTTACGTAATTTTGGTGATTGTTAAACATAGGTAATTGAGTTATTAAGCACTATTTATTTTCGAAAACATGAAACAGTTGCATCACGTGCGCCACAATTTATTCGGAAGCGTATACAAAACCATTTGATTTCTCCTACCTCACAAGTGAATCAAATTTATTTTGAGGAACTGTTTTACTCCACCCGCTCTCAGATAAGTGATCGTGTCCCATCTGATTTAAATTATTCTTGGTCAAACGGTCGTCTTAGTGTTATATTTCACATCGGTACAGAGAAAATACGTTTATCGCTTTTTGGCGCTTGGTATAAAATGTGCGATCTCGCCTACATTTCAAATGTATTTGTTGGTGTGTTTTTTGGATATATTTCCAGTGGTGTATGTACATCTTCCACAATCCGTGCCACTCGTAAACGCCGGTGTCCATGTAAAGAACCTATCTACGTTTTTTTTATGAATACATCTATGTCCCTTTCTTATGTAGTCGGGTTGTAGTTTTTGGATAATTTAACGTGTATACTTTTTACTGTTTGGTTGGTGGATCATAAGCATACGATTCGTTGTAAAGAGCTACTTAGCGTAGTCTGGAAAAATAATAATGTTTATGATTTGATTCAATATCTTTCAGTTATTTTCGACTGACTTGAATTAAAAGGGTTACATGATTACTTCATCAATGGTCAATCAATTTCAATTTGTTTTTTGTTCCATTCGATATGCTTCGAATAATCATAACAATTTTAATTATTTAATTAATAGATAAAAAAATTAGAAACCATAATAGCTACTGAATTAAAAAAAAAAACACTATTTGGTACATATTGGTAGAAAGTTGTCGAGTTCAAGTTTTTTTTTTTATTCATTTGATCGATTGTGTTGTGTTGTATTGTTGACGATTTCGTAAATATTGTATTTTGGCATTGTTTATTGATAGTTTTATTATACATTTCCAAGATAGTGTGTGAACTACGTATTTAAATCAAGCAATATGACGCAAGCTACACTTCCTAACCCTAATACACTCCTCCCACTTGAACTAGTTGATAAATGCATCGGTTCAAGAATCCACATAATCATGAAAAATGACAAAGAAATGGTCGGAACACTTCAAGGATTCGACGATTTTGTGAACATGTTATTAGATGATGTAACTGAATACGAATCAACGCCTGAAGGAAGAAAAATTACCAAGCTAGATCAAATTCTATTGAATGGAAATAACATAGCAATGTTGGTTCCTGGCGGTGAAATGCCCGGAGATACGTTTGATGCATAAGTTAACTAACTATAATATAGGCAAAATTTTTATTAAATAAAGTTATTTTAATTTTTATGATGTTTCTTTGTCTTGCAAAAACATAACCTCAAAAAATCAAATACTAAATTGTGACATTGCTGAAATCTTACCTGGGGTGTGCTTGCATAGTCATTTGTAGACTCAACTACTTCCAGCTTGGCACTTGAAGATGGAGGACGACTCACTTTGTCATAACATGCATCACAGACTCTAACCTATACAAAATTATTATTTATTTAGTAGTAGGAACTAAAATTAGGAAGAGAAAACAAACAAGTGCATCTGTGAGAGTAAAAATTGACTTGGTACCTCTTTCTCAATTCCAAATTTAGGCAGAGTTGAAGTTTTTGAACTGCATTGCTGACAAAAAACTTGACCACATGCACGGCAGTGGTGTCTTCTCACAACTAGCGTGAATACTACTCGACACCTGTGTGAAAAAAACTTAAATTTCATAATTGTGACATTAAGATAGCTTAAATTAAGAAAAAAATGGTTGAGTGTTCTGTTTAAAATTTTAATTAGGCTCAGGTTTGAAGATAGAGGTATACTATCGAAAAAATAAAGAACATATTCTTATGCAGTGACCAGTAACATGCAATCTGCATTTTAGCCTAATGTTTGACCATAATTGATTCATTAATGTGTGCAATATTTAAACCCCTATAAAAAAGAGACACATATGCACAAACATAAGGCTACTAGGGTTACTAAAACAAAAAGAGTCAACATCTTTGTCTTTTTACCTGTCGGAAAGTGGCTAAGCACTCTATAGTGCACTAAATGTTGACAAAATATAATCTAAAGATTATTCAACTAGTGAGGGTCAGATATAATGAATAAAACATTTATATAGCTGACAGGTTTGCAACAAAGTCTACCCCTATTCAATTTATTCTAGTACAGTGCCACAGGACATAACAATAAAAAGTAAAATGTCTTCACTGCTAGGTATGTGTGAAACAGCAAAACATATTATTATAGGCGCCATCCAAAATATAAATGCATTGTTAAATTTATATTAAAGCATGTGGGGGATAACAAAGATTATTTTAAGTTAACCCCTGCATGATTGCAGCATAGGATAAAAATTCCTGTATTGATCACTATAATTAGAAGAAATAAAGAAAAGCAATAGAGGTAAGCGAGAATCATACAGGCATCACAGTATCTAGTCAGTAGGTTTCTTATTTTAAATATATTCCTGCATTTGGACAACACTATTTGTGTATTTTTGATCACACATATCAATTATACACACATATCATATCAATTATCTTGAATATTCAGTCGTTTATAATATATAATTTTAAAACCTAGCTATTGTGAAATTCAAAAAAATTTAACAAAAAAATACACCAACCTGTGGCACACTTCCCCATCAGCCCATTCCGGTGCTGTGTCAGCAGAAAACATTGCATCTGACTCCTTCAGAGTAGGGAACTTGTAGCCTTCTGCCTTCAAGATGTTCACTGTATCCTACAGCACAAAAATAACATGCCAATTTACACATGATGAAATGATACACAGTCACATGAAATAATTAAAAACATGTGCAACAAACTCAATCTACTACTATAAAATATTATAACTAGAATAATATTTTGTTTCCTCACCATATTTTGTAAATTGACAAGCTACAACTACTTTAAAAACAGATATTAAGATCGCGATTGTAAAATTACAAAGCAGAGATATTCATACAATGTTGATGACTGATAAGGAAAATATCGTTCATTTCAATACTCAATATGCTTGTCGTGAAAACTCTGTGTGAGGAAGGTAGAGTAAACTGATTCCAAAACAGTTGTACTATTTTTTTCGGCAATAAGTTATTCTTTCAATTGAAACCTAGGTAAACTGATAGATAAAACTTGAATGAGTCAGAAGGTCATTCACATGACTCAGCCAAGTGACAAGTAAAACATCGTCGTTGTAATCACCTCGGGCGTATTTATAATGGTTTATTGGCTTTAATTGACAGTAGAATCACCTTTTGCATACGTTTATTTCGGTTAATTGTCAAACACAAACTAAGACAGTTCACATATAAAAGGAAGGAAACTACACTAATTAGATTGTTGCAAAATCAATACTGATTTCTTCATTGCTGTTCAGTGTCAGCTAACTGAATTCATCTTACAAGTACGTTTGAGTCAGTTAACCTTGGCCAGACTTTCAGACAAGTCAGAGTGCATTAACCTGCTATTGATTTTGTCTGCTGCATTAAAACTTCAGGTGAACTTTATTTACCAAATTTCGTTTGAAGATCACGTTTCTATATTCCTATAAACAAATATATGATGCTACCGTTTTCTTTTTTGTACATACAAACGATCTATGCCTGTTTTGCACGGCAGAAAGGCGTTAGGTTGTTTACTCATATAAACGTGAAAATAACTCTTGGCTATATTTCATGTTAGATGAAATTATGCACATAGCAAATAATCGATTTAAATCATATCGGGCTATGTATGGTTCCTGAGGGGTCATATATTATTGGCTGGGTGACTGTATGTGAAATGTGCAGCCTTAAGCGGATATTACACGACATAAAATATAGTGTGATAAGCTAAATTAGACTAACTCAGTTTATCAAACTACATGTTCATTAATTCACTTTCGTTTAATTGCTACCGTACTCTTTGGTAAAAATCCGTTATTTTATTATTACAATCCAAAATTATTTAATTAAATTTGTAAATAATATGTTCGATTGAGAAATAGTGTGATTCATGTAATATGTGCAAGCTGATATTGTAAACAAGATAGAAACAGATTATATATAGATACTAGCAGTTCCCCGCGACTTCGTCCGCATCAATTTGTGTTTTTAAATAAGAAATAATATATCTTAAAGTACTTCTGCGTAAATGATATATTTTTCTGTTTTCCTGTGGATGAAGAACATACTGATTTTTCCGCAACCCGATCTTGACAACGGCGACATATAGTTGGCTGTGTGAAAAACAATGTTAGCCGTAAATATTTAAAAAAAATACTACAAAATGAAAGTGTATTGAGTAAGTTTTAGGTATAACACGATGAGATGTTGAAAGTATGTTTTGGATGTTTTATTATTATTACACTTTGATGTATCATACATACGTACATACATATACTAACGCCGTTAATTCCCATTGGGGTAGGCAGAGACTATTGACGCCACTTTGTACGATCCTGGCAAACCTCTCTAGCTTCATCCACATCCATAAATCTTTTCATACATGCTCTTTTATTCTTCATACTTCGGACGCCTGCCTTATTTGGCACACTCTCAATTTGGTCCGAGTGTGTCAAGTCAAATCATACTTCGCAAAAACCAATAATACACTGAACTCTACAGTTCCGTAAAGAGAAGAGATACCAAGAAAACCGTGAAAACCAAGTTTAAGTATTTACACAAAAACAAAAAAGAAAACATATCGCCATGTAGAATATATACAGTCAGCCCCATCTAGTGTAAATTCATGACCACAAAAAGAAATATATTTGTTTCAACGACTATACCGCCAAACTTAGATAGTACACGAATTTAAATGATGATTTCTCAATCAATATTATATTACTTACAACTATTCCTTATGAGACTTAAACATTAGCATCTCACGCGGGTCACCTCGATCGCCGGCCAGCGCAGCGTCTCGTCTTGCGCTTCATGCACGCGTGTCAATTTTGTTGAGGAGTAATTTTAAAATTGTATTATCTTCTAAGATGTCAATTTAAATGAAGTGATGTGAAGGACAATTTTGTTCACAATTAAATACTCTTAATCAACAACACATTTATTCTGATAGGGATTAATATTACGTTGATGAAACATATATGTAAATAATTGGCAATAATGCATTAATTTCGACCAAGTTTGATTACCATAAAAATGTTTATAGTGACTCAATCTTAAAAGCTAGACAAAGACTGTCGTGAATATTTTTTAGATCGTTTAAAGAGGAATAATTCTTCAATACATATTTTTTGGGTAACTTCAACCGTTTACGGAGCGCACACAACGGAAGCCTGCAAATATGAATAATTTTCCCCGTTTTTGCAACAACTTTCCCTGATTTTTTGCTCCTATTAGTCGCAGCGTAAAGATATATAGCCTAAAGCCTTCCTCAATAAATGGACTATCCAACAAAAAAATAATTTTCTATTTGATTGGGTAGCGTTCAAACAAACAAACTCTTCAGCTTTATAATATTAGTATAGATAACAGAAGATTAAGATGGTTTGGGTATAGAGAGGATGAATGGAAGTAAATTGGTGGGAGATTTATAGAGCCATCGTTATGTAAATAGAGAACGACCAAAGAGGTCACATTTAGATCTAATAGATAACGTGCACAAAAAGGCTTGCGTCCGTGGTCTGAACAATCAACGAGCATGTATTGGAAAGATTGATAAATGTAGACAAACCTCGAGAGGTTTGCCAGGATTGCAGAAACTGGCGATCGGTAGTCTCTGCCTACCCCACTGGCAACTTATGGCGCGAGATATGGATATATATATTACATTCAAGCCGAAACTCACATTTATTCTCATAAAACATAGTTATTTAGAGTAACTGATTCTTCAACCACAACATTTTGTTTCTTAATATGCAACACAACATGCACAAATAGAAAAAAAGAAATTTCATACGTCTCAAATCAAGTTCTTTCGTGAATAGTGGAATTATATTAAAATATACTGTCAAGATTTAGCATCTATGTTGGATTAATTGATTTATGACAATTCAGTTGCGGTTTCTGGAAGCAATTTAGCCTAATCGTGCTTATCTGTACGAAGAAAATTCTACATAAACTTATACCAGGGCTGTTAGTTTATGATAGACGAAGCATAAAGAGACTCATTTGTGAAAGGGCGAAGGGCGTAAGTAAATCATTTGTTAAGTCATTTGCAGTAGAGCTTTCGACTCTGGATCCGGAGGTCTTCTGGTTTAATTACAAGGGGGTCCCCTCACATAATTCCCAATAAAGGGTGAACACGAACTAGTAAAAGAGGTAGTGCTAACGATAAAGCGTGAAATGGCTTATTAAGATTATCCGGCTTAAGCACCTTGAAATAAGTTTTATCTAATTGAAATAATGATAAATACATATACTCACGGCCATAAATCCCAAAAAGGGGTAGCCAGAGCTTTAGAGCTAGAAACTCCTCAACCACATTTGGAAGTTGATAAGGGGCGAGATGGCAGAAATAATTGGCGATGGATCACCAACAGCATTGCCCAAAAACCACTATAAAAGGCCCCATACCCTTACACCCGTGGGCAGAAAGGGGTAGTGACATTCTAAGCCGTAAATACACGGTTAATTTCACGGTTCATTATGAAATTCTAATTAACTGTGTTTTCGTATTAGCAATATCTCAAGATTTATCGCGAACATTCAAATTATTTGATCATCCTGTTACAAAATTATGCCGTAAGCATATATTTCGGAGAGTTGCTGTTTCGTACGATAAGAAAAAGTCGCAAGCATTTTTAAGCGGATTTCTTAGATGTGGATTTATGATTTTATAAAGGACCCCGCACAGAATGTTAGGAAAAAGCCTTTCGGTCAAATTGGCTGAAATTTTGTGGAAACATAGCTTCTAATACCTTGATTAACTATGTGAAGTTGCAGCATCAATTAATAATAATAATAATAATAATAAAACTCTTTATTGCACATTACAAAATAAAAACAACAATTACAAAAAAGATCGGTATAAAAGCCAAAGTACAACTGGCGGTCTTATCACTAAGAGCGATCTCTTCCAGACAACCCTAGTAGTACAATAACTAGTTTTTAAAATAAAGCTGTTTGAATATTGCATCTGAATAGTATATGTTTATGAGTTTATCACTTACGTATGATGTTTATAAACAAACACTTTAGTTTTTTAACTGGTTTATTATTCTTAAAATACTATTTAAACAATAATTAACCAGTTGAAACGACAGGGAAATAAAGGTTCAATCGTCATTTGAAGGTTAGAGCGTCTTCACGTTTTTTTTTTCCTTTTCCACTTAGGTGCATGAGAGTGGAAGAAACAAACTCGAACGTTTCGACGGTAAACTGTGCTTCTTATACTGCATTAGATCTTGCATTAACTACTACTACTACAACAACATACTACAACTATTGGTTGAAGCATCTTTAATGATGGATACTTGTAACTCCCGCTCAGACAAATCCACTATATTTTAATTTTTTTTTAATAAATCCTTTATTGCAGGCAACAAGGCCCATATAATATTAGTAAAACTTAACCTATGTTAGTAATTTACAATTTAGTGGGCAGAGGCTTTGGTTTCTGACGCGCAGCCCTGAAGCGCCGGAACACTATTCCCTCAGGCCAAAAGTTATCTCCTAGCAGAACCTTCTCGTGGACTGCGGGAACCTGGAGCCAATAGGATTTAAAGTTGGTCGGCCTACTGGGCTCCAGACGTGTGATGTTGAGCACGGTTATAGGACCGAGGCTCGTCTGCTCTATGTGACGCAAGACATCGTTGTGCGTCATCTGAGGATCTACTCGAGATATATAAATATCCAGCACCGGTGTTGCAGCCTTCAGGGGGCAGGAGGCTGCTGGGACGGTACCACGCTTATTCCTGTTTGCACGACGTTTGGGTTTTTTCCCAACCAGGGTGAAACCATCGTCGTCTTTAACAGTCTTCGGCGCGGTACGAGCGGGCGCGGCTTGGTTCTCCTTTCCCTCCCTCTGGGTGGTAGTGGCAGGGGGAAGCAGGGGGTTTGAGCAGCGACGATGAGAGCGGGGGTGGCTTCCTAACTTCAGCACCTGTGCAAAAGAACCCTTTTCAACCACCGATGTCAGCGGCGCGTCGGGTGTGAAGACAGGTGCGGATGGGCGCAGAGAACTTGTTTTGTCACAAATTCGCTGAGTTGTCGGATTCTCACAGTCAATGACCGAGCGGATTACTGGGTCAGTCGTAACAATTATATTGCTGCGTTGCGAAGTGTCAAGTGGCCGTCGCTTCTGCCGCTTGCGCGGCGGCGATACTTGTGCGAGCACAACATCAGCATTTCGCAACGATGTCACCTCGCGCTGCAACTCAGCGCTGGCACGTTCCGAAGCCACGAGCTTGGCTTTGATGTCGGCAACGCTGGACTTCAACAACTGAATGTCCTTCAACAGCGATGTTACGTCAACATGGTCGAAGGTCACAGGAGGCAGCTTGTTAAGGTCCCGCGCTACATACGTAGGGATGTCATCCGCGGGCTGATTATGTATCTTTAGCGACCGCGATTGTGTCGCAAGTTGCAGTATTGTCGCTGTCAAATGTGTCAGATTGCATACAAATTTATGATATTGACAACGACAATCGTGCAACTTGCGACACAATCGTCACTCGCAAAAGATACATAATCAGGGGGCTGGATCCGTCTCCTTAAAGGCTCGGAAGATATCTTGAAGATTTCTTTTCCCGCTGCCATCGGCCCTCCTCGAGGCGAGGCGCACGGCGGTGACGGCGGCGGTGTCGGCGAGGAACTGTCTCGCGGCGGTTATTTCAGCGTCCGTGTAGTTGGTCGCGCAGATCTGCTCAAGGCTGAGCTCGTCCATCACGTCCAGTTTGTTCTGCACGAAGGCAAGCAGCTCCTGCACCAGGATGGTGTCGGAGCGCTTCACGCTGGCAGTGGTCGCCATTGTTTAAACACACAACGACTCACATTTATTGCTAATTCGGCCGCTGCTAGGTAGCGTCCAATCGAGCCGGGCGTTCTGTCACAACTATAGGATTAATCAACAATTACATAAATATAATCGCATAAAAATTTTGATACATACCTGTACAGATCTATATTTTGGTGTGTTTCTGAAAGCAAAGCCCCACGCTTGTATCAGTTCAAGTATCTTGGTTCGCAGATTCTCATGCTGGGTTGACTTCACTAGATCCCGAAGCATCTCACAAAACTGCTTTGAAGCCACTTCATCATGTATACCGGAACCTGATTGTTAATAAGTAAAATAGGAATAAGATTACCACTTAAACTGTAATTCAACACCTTACAATACGAGGGCCATACCGAAAAGATCAGGAATAGAAAAAAGTATACAGATAATACATTTTTATTTTTTTGGTATTCCCCCTGACATTCAATGCATTTTTGCATTTGATCAAACAAACTGCCTCTTCTGAGCTTTGAAACCGATAACCACATAACATGTCTTGGATTCTTGGAAAAATGAAATAATTTCTTTGTTTTTTTGGGTTACTGCTATTTTTGCTCAATACATGACAAAACTCAGAATAACAATGATAAATAGTAGTTTTACTAGGTGATTACAGTTTATAAATGGAAATAAGCATGGCAAGACATTGTTCTTGAGATAAGCTTCAACAAAAGTCATGAAAAGTTATGACACAAAAATGATACTCTTTTAATTTCCACATTTTTTTATTCAAAAATGGAATTGTGTGAATTTAGAATAATATAAAATCACTATAAATTTAAATAAACACAATATATGCCTGAGTATTCTATTCCCAATTTTTTTGGTGTGGCGCTTTTGCAGAAAAATACAAAATATTCTATTGATGACGTAAATTTCTTGTTAAGGTTGGGCCAAGAAGAACTATATACATGTAAATGACTTACTAACTTAGGAAACCTGTGGTTTTATCACTCTTTTAAAGATTGAGGACTATTATCCAAAGAAAAATAAGTTTTGCAAAGGCAGAAAGCACAGGTTTTAACCTGGATCAGACTGACACTTCTTTTTTGTGTCACACATTTTATTTTTGTTTATCATGGTTATCAGCGGTGGCAAAAATCATTGTGAGGATATTTATGTGGCTGGGATTGTATTCAACTATGTAACAGTGTATTCATACAAAGCAGCCATATGCATGTCCACATATAGAAAATGAATATTTCTACAATCCCTTGGATGATGTTAAGATATGTAGTATCGATGTCAGCCTTGTAAATATTTAAAGTTATACTTCCACGAACATCAATTATGCACATAAATATACAAAAGGTTAAATGCTAAGTGATCTGTCAATACTGAGATGGTATCACTTAGTCTGCATTGTACAAACCACAATTTTTTTACTGATCAGATCTATTCACTACATTTTCCTTTAACCTTTCATCTGTTGGATATTATTCGAAATTTAAATTACATAAAAGATTCTTCAAGAAATTTTGTCACGGATGCGTGACAACACAGTTGAGGGGTTAATTGTGCTTTGTAATTGTGTTTGCCGTGTAGTGCCGGCTTAGAATGTCGCTACCCCTTCCTACCCGTGGGTGTCGTAAAAAGCAAGTATTAGCAAGGGTATTGGGGCTTTTTATTGGATTTTGCTATGCGGTTGGAGACCCATCACCAAAAACTTTTATTTTACTATCTTTTCCCCACTCAACTTCCAAAAGTGGCCGAGGAATTTATAATTCCTTGGCTCTGGCTGCCCCTTCTAGGGAATTACAGCCGTGCACATACATACATATGTATGTATGTAGGTGTTTTAAAAAGGGATCACTCATTACTTCTACTTGCAACTTAATTAATTATTGTTACAAGAAACACAATTTGTTACAAAATCAATGTATGGGTAAGCCTACAAAGGCATGTAGGAGTATATATGTATCAACAGCTTTCAGTAAAAGAACTTACCACAGTTTTTTACAATACTCTCTAAGGTGAGCAAAGCAAACATTGCCTGGTGAGGATTCTGGGAATAGAGCTTTTTCTTCACAGCTGTAACTGCATATTTGGGTCTGAAAACAATTGCAATAATTGTAGTTACATTTATACATAATCATATATCATCCACTTACAAATGAGTTCAAGAAAAGGTTAATACAAGGACTCTTTCTTCCAAATGAAGATTAAAACACTAATTGGTAGGTCATTACTCACTGGTAATGATAACAAGAGAAACTCAACATATGTACAAAGAGCACTCATTTCTTCATTTATATGATATTTCAGAACTCTCAAATTACTTACGAGCAGTCATTTTGCCTGATCAAGTCGCAAATTTGCAATATAGAAGGCCAATCTGGATCTAGGCGTAGATTACTGGTGGCTTTATCTGTAATAACAAATTCGTTATAATTGACATTAGTGGTACAAGAAAAACATAAATAACCAGAAAATAGGTGCGTTTAAGCAAAATTCGGCGTAAAAATACTGGTCCACAGAAGCAAATTCTATGCAAATTAAGTAAAAGTCTTGAATGCAGTTTCTAATACTTAACAGTGCATTTTTCATGACGTTCATTTATTGGGAAATATAATCAATAATAAATTTTAACAAGTCATTAACTTACCAAGTAATTTATCAAAATTACTAGCACGAAACATCTTTCACATTAAAAAGGTAGATTTTATAAACTTTTTTTTGTTTTAGATACTAATTTTTGATTGATTTGGTTGACTACGAAAAATCTGACATGACAGAATTATGACATAGTAATCAGTCCATCAATCCTCTCATCAGTATGATATTATTTTATGTTGCCCAACTTGTAATAATCACAGAGTAGCAAAAGATAAAATATAGGTATAGGTAGCCTTTAATATAAACTTTATTCGCAAATGTTAAAAGCGGTCTAAAAAGTACGATAATAGAAATTCAGTTGTATTTCTCAATTCATACTTTTAAAGACAGAGTATCGGACAGAATCTTAAAACATAACCCAAATGATGTGTAATTTTTTTAGTTATGCTCGCCTTTTAATTAAAGTTTTATAAATCCCTAGAGCGCTATCAGCCACTATTAAAAGTTGAGAGGGAAAACGCCCAAAATTCATAAGCGATTATAACGAAAGCCATAATGGTAATATTTTTTCTTAGATTAAAGCCATGAAAACTTTAGTAAGAACTCTATCACAGTATTTATTAAAGCTATATATTATTCTTGCTTTATCTTTTCGTATGTTATGCGCCGTTCATACAAGTACGCAAATCTGTGCAAAATATTCGCTCGCGGCGAACACGCGTGCGCTTGGTCGTACAAGTATATACGGCGCTTTGTCAATCGGTTCTCGGTTACTGTATTCCTTGCTGGGGAGGATCTTCAAAAACTAACATGCTTGTGTTAGAGAGGGCCCAACGCTCAGTTCTCAAGGTAATGCTGAATAAACCAAAAAGATTCCCTACCACTGTACTGTACAAAGAATGCCAGGTTCTCTCTGTACGTCGTCTTTATATTTATAGGGTATGTTTGCTGCAGCATCGTCAAATTGTCAACTCACCAGATTGCAATAAACTCCTGCAAAAAAGAACATTTAGAGTAAACGAGCCAGCAACTACCATGCGATTTGCACAAAGATTTTCAAAATTTCTTATTCCATTTATATATAACCAGGTCCTAAAATACTGTGACTTAAAATGCGCTACAATGCAAGAGGCGAAGAAAAAACTGAAAATGTGGCTCTCTAACTTAGAATATTTAGAATCGGAGGATTTATTAAATATACCCCAATAAATTTAACAAACAATATTTATATATATATATATATATATATATATATAACATTTGTATGTATATATGTGTTTGTATATGTGTACATTATATATACGTATATGTATATTACTTTATTACATTATATTGTTTTATTATAACATAATTTTATCTACTTACATAAGGTTATTTATACTATGAATACATAATCTTACATAATATATGCAACATACCAAACGATCTCATATGGTTAAGATTCACTTGTTACTTGTTACAATTTTAGCTCATATATTTTATTTTATTTTAGTTTTAACTTGATAATATCTTATTATGCGCCACCTGAGAAATCCTGTCTACAAGCAATTGTAAACCGCCTACCTCGTCCCCCGCGATACAGGCATTGCCTAGTGCAGGGGACACCGACATCTTATTTTGTAAAATACTTACCACCTGTGTACCAAACGCCTAATTGTTATTAACATTTTAAATTAACGAATACGACTGTTGTTTGTTTTTACTGGTGTAAATAAAGATTTTCATTTTTTCATATGTTATAAAGTCAAACACACATTTTAACATAAGTTTATGAATAGGAGAATACACTGACAAGACGCAGCCAGGCAAAAGTGGCCGCAAGTAATTTTAATTTAATTAATGTTTAATTCGTTCACTTGTTTTTGAAATATAATAACATCCCCATCGTAGCAGTGTATATAAAGAATATAAAAATCCATAGGTGCCGTTGCAAATTCGGCCGCAACTACCTCGCAGCCAGGTGTAAGAAGGTTATCCCACCAAAAACATTTTAAATGTAAAAAATGTTAGCCAAGCAAATACAATACAAAAATTTATAATATGTTAACTAAAAGACTTCGCAGACAAAAGGATTGATATCTGAATGGTTGCCAAGCACTGCAGATAATCCTGAAATACAAAGTAGATAACAAGTTAAATTAAAGTTTTGATTTAACTAACCGGCTAACACCGTCCGCTCCTGGATAGAGGCGTGACACACGTCCAAGGCGCCATTGAAGTGGAGGCAGGTTGTCCTGTCACGGTCGCCAAATGTTAAGGCAAGGAATAATAAAGACGAAGACTTGCCAATAAAACATTTACTTTTAAATAAGACAGTTATTACATTTACAATATGTATGTTAAGTCGACGGTGGTTGGTTGCGTAGTGCGTTCTCCCACCAGCGATCTCCGCGCCGCCGCGACTGCGGATTGCCTATACACGCGGATCAGGCGTAAACATCATGGAATTTATTATGATTTCTATACAAAATGTTCTTGTGAGGGAAATATTGAAAAATCTTAAAAATTCTCCGTTTTCAGATTTTTTCCTTTGTTAATATTTGATCACCGACCTGGATGCCGAATTTCAACTTCCTGGGATATCTGGAAGTGGGTTAGCTTTTTGATCTATATGTCAGTGAGTCACTAAAAAAAATCGCGATTTTTGGACGTTTATATCTTAATAACCCTTTGTTATGTATTTATGGAAATTAGGCTACTAGTTTGTATCCTTGATATCAACAAATGAGCCAAATTTGGTTGGTTTATGTTGATTAGATTTTGAGTTATGATGGTGTAAAAAGTCGCTCCAAATGGTTTGTGTAATATACACATACGGTGCGCGCTCGCCGCCTTGGCTTGGCTTGACGCACTGCCGTGCGTCTTGATATTTTGGTGTGTTTTATATGCTCATAAGTTACACGCATATTTCTTATATGAAATTTAAGCTATTGTTTTTCCTAATATCATAATACATAGCTGCCTGTGAAAAAGCGGCCGCAAATTAGGGTTGCCATCTGTTAAAAACGCGATATATCAAAATATATTTCACATACTGTGCTATTGTTTCGAAGAATAAAAGAGCATCTCGTACATGCTATAGGATAATTAATGTAAGGGAAGCAAGAGAAATTTTTCAAGACGGTACTAAGTGGCGATCGATAGTCTCCGCCTACCCCAATGGGAATAATATGCGTGAGTATAGGTAAGTAAGTAAGTATTTAAAAAATATAAATATAGTTATTATATAAGTCATAAAATATAAATAGAAACAATAGCACAGTTTGTGAAATATATTTGGATGTATCGCGTTTTTAACAGATGGCAGACCTAATTTGCGGCCGCTTTTTCACAGGCAGCTATGTATTATGACTTTCAGACAATTACCATATAGTTTGTATATTTTTTTACACATCCATATAACCATTACAGACAAAGAGGTAATACATATTGCACTAATTAATTTTAAACCGATACATACTTGAAACTCTATTAGAGCATATGCATTATTTATATCATGGATTTTACAAATTAAAATATTATTTTTACACATACATCTATATCTTCTATACTTATAATAAATCTGTAAAGAGGTCAATTCTGTACATGAAATATATTTTCAAAATAACTATCAGGGGGTGATTAGGGATCGATACTGATGCCAAAAATGCAATCAGTAAAATTTTTGTCTGTCTGTCTGTCTGTCTGTCGGTTTGTATGTTCCTTATGGAAACAAAAACTACTCGACGGATTTTAACGAAACTTGGCACAATTATTCTCCTTACTCCTAGGCAGGTTATAGTATACTTTTCAGCAGAGTAGTGAAGGGGAATTTGGGGAAATTTTGGGAAAACGGGAAAAGTTACTCCTTTTTTTAAGCTTCCGTCGCATATGCAGCCTTAATGGTTAAATTTACATAGAAATCATGTATGACGGAAATATTCTTCATAAAATTATTTAAAAAAAATCCGCAACAGTATATGTCTATCTTTTATGGTTGACTCACAATAACACGTGTAATTCCTGATAGCTTAGCAGTTCGGAACATTCTGGTTTTATTTGTTTACTCTTACGTTTGTAAAACTCTCACTCATCCCTAATTTTAAAAAAGGTAACATTATTACCTATTCAATTAAAAAAGAATCATAGAAATCGGTGGAGAAACACCAAAATTATACATAAAATAAGCCATCGCGCCCGTGACCAAAACCAAATCTTTACTAATTTACATATAACATACTAGATGGCGCCAGTAGTTGCATGCTCATCGCGTAATGATATATAGTTTGTGGTAATGATTTCTTTTTTAGATTGTTATAAATACTTCATAGCGTTTTATTCCAAAATTTACTATTAAACGGAAATACTGAACCGCATTCAAAATCATCAAACTACACTGTTCAGGGAGTGCTATAAATTTAATAAATTGAAAACATTGCGCTAAATTTCACAATGCTTGAGCAGTGACTGAAGAAAGTAACCTCAGATATTTAAAAAACAACTCTACCCGTGCGAAGCTGGGCCGAGCCACTAGTACATACATATATTCACGGCCATTAATACCAAAAAGGGGTAGCCAGAGCTTCAGAGCTAGAAACTCCTCAGCCACATTTAGAAGTTGATAGGGAAGAAGATGGTAGTGATAAAGTATTGTTGGTGATGGGTTTCCAAGCGCATCGCCCAAAAACAATTAAAAAAAGCCTCATACCCTTAGTCGTCTCTTACGACACCCGTGGGTAGTTGGGGTAGGTGACATTTTAAGCCGCCACTAAAGGAGGATGGGCATTTTGGTCCCCATGTTGAATGTCTCTCAATAAGTGTAGAAAAAAAGACTATGGGAGCAATCTTGTTAGAGCTGCTGATTATGATGTACAGTTTTTTGAAAATCTTGCTTTCGTTAATTATGTGAAATTATGATAATTCATGTTTCTGGTGTAACATAGTAATTATGTTATACTAAAAAAAACCTCAATGCTGAAGCGACTGTCAGAGTTTGCAATAAATTGTCATAATTAAATCTAAAATGTATCTAAAACATGAAACAAACATGACGAACAGTCTTGTCAAAAAAAAACTTTTTAAGTAAGCTTTCTCAAAAACGGCAGCAATTTAGGACAAGCGCTTTAGTTTAAATCTTTTTGTTCATGAAAACCTCATGTGCGGATTATTACTTATAAATAAAGAATAAATAAATAAAAAAAAAATCCCGCCTGTGTCGAAATTTTTCTTTCCTTTATTTATTCTTTATCAAGACGCACGGCAGTGCGTCAAGCCAAGCCAAGGCGGCGAGCGCGCACCGTATGTGTATATTACACGAACCATTTGGAGCGACTTTTTACACCATCATAACTCAAAATCTAATCAACATAAACCAACCAAATTTGGCTCATTTGTTGATATCAAGGATACAAACTAGTAGCCCAATTTCCAGAAATACATAACAAAGGGTTATTAAGATATAAACATCCAAAAATCGCGATTTTTTTAGTGACTCACTGACATATAGATCAAAAAGCTAACCCACTTCCAGATATCCCAGGAAGTTGAAATTCGGCATCCAGGTCGGTGATCAAATATTAACAAAGGAAAAAATCTGAAAACAGAGAATTTTTAAGATTTTTTAATATTTCCCTCACAAGAACATTTTGTATAGAAATCATAATAAATCCCATGATGAAAAGTTGTTGACGCTAATATAAAACTCCGTTCTGAATAGGTTTAGGTATGCTATGCCTACTTACTTGATCATTCATTAAACTTCGACGCTAAAGTTATTTGCAATTACAAAACTCAAACTATGAGTATAGGTACTAATAACTGTACTAGCACAGCCCGGTTGGTTGCGAACAATAGCAATACATTTCTTCAATATATAAAAACTCAGATTCGATTCCTGTTGTACTAATTAATAGGTATCATAATACCTAGTACCTACCTATCTCATGTCAGCAGAACGGCGACCACTGTATGAGTCATACAGTATGACACAACAGCGGATAGCGTTTTCATAATACATAGATACCTACTAATCATTAAACCTACGGAAATTACATAAAATGATTTGATTTTGTGTAATGTCAGCGCTCATAATCATATTTAATAACATAATACTATTTATGATTGTAATAATGATAATTACATACATGAAATAACATAAACTAACTTAAACTTAGTCGCTACCACGTCGCTACAAGCGTGGGGCCACAGGAGATCACAGGGCAAGACGCGCGGGGTGAGGGGCAGGGGCGGGGCATGACGGGATCTGCGAACGTACCAAAGCGAGCGCCAGCCAGCCGCGCTCATAGTCACAGATTACAATATAGATACTACGTATCAGATAGGAATCTTACTCTAGCGTTTTTGGTACAGTAGGCACGTTAGTTTAGAGTTTGACATGTTTTTACTTTTATTTTATATTGGCTTTACGGTACGTATCGAGACCTTTTGTGCCAATTTTTCTTTCATTGGTAAACGTACGCGTACGTAGGCGGGAAATTTGAAATTATGTGGTTTGCTTGGGTAGGTGGCACGCACCCATATATACTGAAATCCCACAAACTATTCACTATTTGCCAAATGTCTATCATTTTGGTAAAAAGGGTCTCAATAAAAAAACAGCATATAATTTATTTCTTTTTATTCTTAAGTCTTTTTTTACATTTAGCTAACGCTTTAGCTTGCATATTCGGCAAATCCTTATGTGACAGTCTTAACAGATCCACTCCTCTCAAAATTCTATTTATTATGTTACACCAGTTATCGCACCACGCATAATATTTATGCCCTTACTATTTAAAAAATCCCACAGGCATATAAAACTTTTCAGGGTTGTTACAAAGTTTTTTTGTGAAGGCACCATTACTTCTTTTCCTTTGTCCAGGAACCTCATTTCTTCTAATGTCTTTATATTTTTTATCCAGAATTCTTGATGTTCAGACTTCTTCGTGACTGCCCGTCGTAGAGGTTTCCCCATATTTTTAATTCCAGCTGCAGCTCCGTTGCATGAGTCAAATAATTTGTCAAAGAAAGTGACAATATCAGCTGTGTTTTTTAAAGTTGGGCTGACGGGTTTTCCATCTGGGTAAAGGGCTGTAACAAAAAAACTGGAATTTAATACACCCACTACTGCTATAGTTCTCAAGCTATTGTACATATACTCTGTTTGTTCAATAGTACAATTTGTGATACATGATAGTATTTTGTCACTACTTATTCAGCTAAATTGCTCACGCCTTTTATCTCAAATTGGGGTAATCAGAGTGTTAAGATTTTAAGGAATCTCAACCATATATAGATGTTTCAAGGGGAACAGATGTTAAAACAAGTAGTCACTGGTAATTGGTTGCTAACCCGATCTCCAATTGAATACTAATGGCTCTTAACTCCCTTGCATGGCTCTCACGACACCCAAGGGAAAAGATAGGGAATACTTAAAACGTGAAACACTAAGCATCACTGTTTGTTCATTATAATAAAAAAAAAACATAAAATAACTTACGAAATAATGATGTGTAGGTTAGTGCACTTGCAAAACTGCACTGTAGAACTCAAAACCTTAGTACAATTCTTGACCTGAAATATAAACACATCTAATCAGTTAGGCAGGAAAAATATAAACTGCAACTGTATATCAATCAGGTTTAAATAGCACTTCCATAACTATTTTACTAATCAGGGATCATATGGAAACTAATTTATTACAAGTAAAAGTAATGATGTTCTAATGATGATACTTAAGTTAAAAAATAATACAATTATAAACTTTTCACTTTGTTTCCCTTTTATTAACCTTAACCTTTTATTATTTTAAATTAATTTTATTATTTTACTAACCTTCATTTTTTTTATTTTATCTGGTATCACGTAATCATCATTTAGTTTTTTCAGCATGCGCATATCTGCAAGTTCGCGGTCCACCATATAAACATCCATAATGTCACTCCATTTCGAAATTTTTCCCTCGTGTTTAATGTTTTTAGTTCTAAAATTATTTCTAACACCCTTGATGAGGTGGGGTGGATCATAAAAAACATTAAGGCGGTTTTCTCCAATGATAATGGTATCATCTGTTATAAAACAGAAAAGTTTTAAAACCTTGAATAATTTTAGTAAATTCCATTACACTATACATATAGAACTAAACGTACCATAATTGTTATACTCTCTTCTAGAGTCTTCTTTTAATTTATTAAGAGCCGACTGAAATGCTGACCCCTGGTCGGATACCAACGCTATTGGAACTAATCCTGTTTTTGCAACTTCAATGACTACTTCTTTGAGTATATTCTTTAGAATATACGCCGAAGTCGAACCCTCACAGAAGTAGAAACAAATTGGCTGTTGCCCATTTGTCCACTACACCACGAGCCATAAAAACTAGCGCATGGTCAGCAAAATTGGTGGTTTTTTCATTTAGTTCCGCAAACCCTAGTAAACAATCTTTGTTTTTATTATATGTAACACCCAGTTCTAATGCTACTTCGTCAAATATAATGGAACAATACTTTTTTCGTTCCCTCCAGTATTGAACCTGCAAAATTAAAAAGTTTATTTAGTTTTCAGTAAGACCTTTATCACAATAATAATGATGATATAGACATAAAAAGACTATGATTTTGAGATAGGTTTAAGGATTATAAGATGTATCAGTAAAAAAGTTGAAATACCTCTTCTTTAATAGCATTAAATACAGATTTTTTTATTCCAGCCGTCATTTCAAAGTTTTCTATTAACTTTTTACGGGTTGACGGAAGGATAAAAATTCTTCTTAGAAACTTATAGCTTTTTGGGCTTTGTTTCATAATTGAAAGAGCCATCAATTTCTGGTCTTCAGTAAATCGGCGTCCTTTTCTTTGCTTGGTGCATTGAGATATTTGCATCCATATAAAATTTCTTGTTAAAGGATTTAATTTTTTTGTTAAATTCTCAAAGCTGTCCATTTTTGAAAATTTAAGAGCTCTTTTAGCCTTCACAGCATATCTCAACTGCCGTTTAGATTTTTTATATTCTATCTCTAAATCTTGTATAACTTGATACAGTCTTGTATCAGCTTTCATGTAACATATTTTTCTTGCAATCTGTTTACGTGCAACTGTAAAACACAAATGAAGCAATCTTAAGAATATTTTAAATTTATTAACACACTATGCTGTTTCCAAGAGAGTTGTAGGAGTTGAATAAAAAGACCTAATTATTTTGTGTCGTTTTCATCAAGCTTTGGCAGGCAGTATGCCTATGATAATGGTATTATTGTTGTATGAATAATTATGAAATACAGTAAACTAATTCTTATTATAAAAAATTAAGAGCACCAGTCATATAAGACAAGTGAAAACTAATTTATTACTAACCTGTAATTGGTTTCTTCATCTTCACATCAGTGGGTATGATTTGAGATGAAGAGGGCACAATTATATCTAAAAGGAAAAAAAACATAATTACCAAATTTTATGGGTAAAAACAAATGATTACACCAGGTTTAAGTATTCCAAACTGAAATAAATATTCTGTACCCTTCGAAAATACTAGCCACAAACTTAGCATTATTAAAACTTATGTGCAAATTATAAAACTTGTAGATTTATTATCCGTAATTTTAAAAACGTTAGTAAAGCCGACCAAAAGAAATGAACATCTGCATTTCAATTCAAGTTAATAGACGCATTGTTATTTATAGATAAAGACCTCATTGTAAACGAGCCTAGTTTAATTTTACAATAGATATTTTTATATTTTGAAACACGTGTTTTATTGCCTTGACGTGGTGGTAAATGGTTGGGATTATCTTTATTTTTTTATTATACTCTATTCCCTTTCATCTTTAAGTCGACACCCGTGGGTAGAAAGGGGTGGCAGTGAAAATCGTATAATTAAATTTAGGAATAGCACCAAATGATTAAGATTTAAAAGTAGCAATCATTGCCATGCCTTTTTCAAGTAGGTCCCATGGTATAAGGGTGGTCAATTTAATTGGTCAAGCACTCATACATAATATGTACCACTTGCAAACTAACAGCATCTATATGTATGTACACACATACATACATACATACATATACTCACGCCATCAATTCCCACTGGGGTAGGCAGACACTATCGATCGTATAAGGGCATTAACAGTATTTTATTACCACTTAGTTGTTGATCCATATTATCATCACAATCAATGATCAACGTAGCACTCAACCCTTGAGATGAAGTGGGTATGGTTTTATCTAAAATAAAAAAGAGAATAAGGATATTTTATATCATTAACATGAGTATCTCAGTAATAAAATATAAAAATAAAGGCACTAGACAAGTCTATGTTCCCCAGGTGATGGAAGACTTTAAACTCAACTTTAATTAATAAACTATATTACAACTTGCCTGTAATTTTTAGAGAATGACTGTCATCAGTATATATATTTGTGCTTTGGGATGAGGATGGCACCGCAATTCCTAAAATAATTAGCAAATACTCTTTAATCATATTACAAAATATTTTACAAATGGTTGGAGTATATAAAATAAAAAGAATAGTATAAGTTCTATTTTATTTATCATAAATGTGTGTTTCTTTTATTAAAGTGGTGTAATATACTGTATTTTATTAGCAGTAACAGGAAACAGGAGTAAACATGTATATGGTTAGAAAGAAATATTTGAAATACTGAATGTAGAATAACACCATGATACATGCACTGTAAGGTCTATTGATCATAGAATCCTGCGAATAGCTATTTAAAAACTTTGGCATGGCACACCATTCTACAGAATGAGCAACAATTGAAGTCTTGTAGAATATATTTTTTTGTATAAATTAAAAGAAACAAACTTACCATACTCATTTTCCAACAGTTGAATTTCTTGTAATGGTTTACAATAGGAATGGTCACTTAGCTTCCTTTTTCTAGTTTCAAAGTAATCATGTTCCTTAGATATGGAAGAGTTTTCTAAAAAATAAAATATATGTAATAATAGAAGTTGTGGGGGAAGAAACAAAGAAGTTCACTATAAACTGTTCAAGGGGAAGCTAGCATAAGTGAATGGCAGAATAAGGCACATAAAGTATACAAGATATGATGTACAACATGCAATGGTTGATATCTAGAAATAATGCCTAAGAACACAGATGAACAGTGAAACTTATTCAAACATACGTGTAGTCAATAGCCACCATAGGACCCAATTTGTTGCATGTATATTGTAATATATTTGAGGCTTTATTTTAAGTCATAGCACATAATTACAAACACATAGCAAGGCTTGTAAATTACATAAATATAAATTGTATGTTCCAGGCTCTTGGGTATTTTGATAATGTGCATCGACATAACGCCTGCAGAAAATGTAAAACATTACAATCATTAGTCACGTTGTTTAGACTCATAATTAAGCAATAAAATTATATTACTATTAACCCTACCTACCTACGGGCTGTCTTTTCAGCAATGTTATCATAATCACAGTATGTATACACATCAAACATACGATTTATATTTATGTAAGCTACAAGCCTTGCTATGTGTCTGTAATTATGTGCTATGACTTAATATAAAGCCTCAAATATATTACAATATACATGCAACAAATAGGGTCCTATGGTGGCTATTAACTTCACGTAAGTTTGAATAACTTTCATGGTTCGGTAGCATAGTGTAGTGTTGAAATGTAATTACAAGTATTATTGTTACTCACCATCATTTTCAGTCTCTCTCTCGACTGTATTCCAGTACTTATTTCCTCATTGGAAAATAAGGTAGGATAAGCCGACTGTTTTAGGCGTGAACTAGATGTCACAAACCTTTTCTCAAAATGTTTGTGACACACAAACATGGTACGTAGACCTTTGAAGCTAAGCTTCGATAATTGGCCTAGACCTCGCTTTTTTAACATACCCTTTTTATATTATAAATCGATAAAGGACATCAAACTTAACAACTTTGCCTATGGAATGCCTATCTAAAATATTGTAATTTTCAAAATATAATAATAATTAAAAATTGTCGTACCTAGTTCAAACTGAGAATGTATACAATGAGATTCCTTGCTTCAGTGAAAATAAAAAATAAAAAAAAAACATTTGATCTATGGTGTAAACAAAAACATAACCTCTTTCGGTATTTTCCAGTTCAATCGCTCGCTTACCGGTTTATTTTCATGATATTATTTTTCAACGACGATCAATACAACTGAAAAATACAGAAAGAAGTTATATTTTTGTTTACAGAGCGAAAAGCATATATCAAATGTTTTTTTTTTATTTTTTATTTTCACTGAAGCAAGGAATCTCATTGTATACATTCTCAGTTTGAACTAGGTACGACAATTTTTAATTATTATTATATTTTGAAAATTACAATATTTTAGATAGGCATTCCATGGGCAAAGTTGTTTAGTTTGATGTCCTTTATCGATTTATAATATAAAAAGGGTATGTTAAAAAAGCGAGGTCTAGGCCAATTCCTCACACTTAATACTTCACTCGATCGATCGATCAAACTCAATAATGCAATGAAAGAAAATGAAATGAACACACACAACACAGGCAATGAACAAAATGGCGGCGGCGGGCGCCAGAAGAGCGGGGGCCTCTGACTGAAGCAAGGGAGGGGAGAGGGAGACTTTTTTTCTAAACTAACGCGGTTGTCTGACCTTGAACGAAAATTTTTGTTCTAAGATTATAGCCTGTGCTCATAGTCATACGCGCGAGCGACCCCATGCTGTTCGGTTGTCTAGCAAAATCCCGCCTATAAGGTTGAGTTTTATGCTTCGTCGTCGTATGAGTTACAGCTGGTAACGGTGTTGTTAATTCTGCTTTTTTTCTTGCTGATTGTTTTTAGATTGGGTTGTTTGTAGGTTTGTTTCTTTTGCCAAATTCATTGATTTGTTTGATTAAAATAGTAGATAGATAGTAAGGTAGGTATAAAATCAAACGCAGAAAATAAAAACCAACTTATTTCTTAACAAAATCAAATTAAAATGTACCTAGCAGATAAGTTGATTATCATGATAACTCGTATGTGGAAACTAGCCAAGTTCAATCAAAACTTTAATTTAACTTGTTATCTACTTTGTATTTCAGGATTATCTGCAGTGCTTGGCAACCATTCAGATATCAATCCTTTTGTCTGCGAAGTCTTTTAGTTAGCATATTATAAATTTTTGTATTGTATTTGCTTGGCTAACATTTTTTACATTTAAAATGTTTTTGTTGGGATTTATAAGTACGCGCTTTAGTTATTTTTATTACTCATCCTGATTGGTGCTGGGACCAGGTGCCATACATTTGTGCCCATCCTCCTTTATTATTCTTGGGTATTTTTGTATCGCGTATCTATTAGTTAGTAGTTAAGTTATAAGTGTTTATTTGAGTGTAAATATTAAAACGCTGAACAAGCAGACCGCTTTTTTATAACACCTTTTCAAACCAACATATCTTTATTCGCATACACATTAACATACTTAATAACATTGCATACATATGAGTATTATGCGATGAAATTCACATTAATTTATGGCAAGAATTGCACGGAGAAGAAATGCTACTCCTGGGTCGTTTATACAGCAGTTGATCCAATTGTTGTGCAGAGCATAAAGGCGTATCTACTTCTTCCGTAGTGTCAAAATAGGAATAATCCACTTCGTAACCCTGAAGATCATCTCTGTACTGTACTGTAGGAGCAAATCGATGACCCCACAAGATCTCCCGAGTAGTGTAACTAGACCTCAGCTGCACTGGCTGACCCGTCGACTCAATCGTCCCTTCCAATACAACAAGGATTTCCAACTGCGTTCTCAACATTTCTGCTGCAGTGGTTTTGTAAAACGGACTGGTACTAGTTATAATGTGGACGACTGATGTTGGAAACATAAATATGAAATCATCGCAAGAATCAACTAACAACTCTAAGTTTATTATTTCGTTGTCAAATGCGACGCTCGATCTCCTCTTAAATCTTATTAAGTAAGCTTGCACGCTCACATCAATTATTCTAGATTTTCTCACGTTGCCAACACGGAATACTAAGCACATGTTTCTATCGCGTTGGTTGATTACTGCATTTTTAGAAAATAATAGTGTTTGAGCTCGTCCTTTTGGTCTTGTAAGTTTGGCAAACACAATTCCAACGATAAACGATTGCATGACAGTCCCAATAATACCTTCAATACACATGGTTAAAATCGCAAACGGGCATTCCAGAGTCAAAGAACGAGTGCCATATCCAATTGTTGTATGAATCTCTATACTGAACAGAAAAGTGGACACAAATCCGTATATTTTACGGACGCAAGGTGTCCATGTTGTGGAATTATTGACATCGGGAAGGTGATTCTCTTCAAAGTCACCATGATCAAATAAAATTAACCACCAGATGGCTGCAAAGAATAGCCAAGTGAACATATAAGTTAAAAAGCAGCTGATAAGCGTCCACCTCCATCTTGAATCCACGAGGGCCTTGATGACGTCAGGAAATACAAAGCTACGGCTTTTTGACTTCCATTTTTCAATATTGAGCGATCCCGATTTAGCAACCACTCGCTTTACTTTCCATTTGTGAAGATTCGTTAAATTACCATATTTAGTACTGAAATAAAATATAAATAATCTTCGTTTAATTAAATACACATAAAATAAATACAACTGTTCTGTACTTACTATAATACTGTTGCAGTTAAGGTACTTTTACTGAAATTGTATGTTTTTTTATTGTTAATATGTGCAGCAATAAATATATAGATAATAATAATACTAAATTTGCATTTCTACTAAATAAAAAAAAGTTGAAGAGGTTCATCGTTATCGTGCCCAGTCGAAATGATAAAATATTTATTCCTGGCGTTTTTTTACAATATTTGGTATTTGGAACGGAGATTAAATTAATAATAAAGGACATTTATACATATACTCACACCGTTAGTTCCCATTGGGGTAGGCAGAGACTATTGATCGCCACTTTGTTCGATCCTGGCAAACCTCACTAGCTTCGTTCACATCCACCAATCTTACAATCCACCAATCCATCATACATGCTCTTATATTCTTCGGGCCCCTACCTTTTTGAGCACATTCTCTATTTTATCCAAATGAATCCTCCGAGATCGTCCTCTACTAACATTACCAAATAATACATACATACATATGCTCACGCGCTAAATCCCTAGAAGGGGTAGTCAGAGCTAAGGAATTAGAAATCCCTCAGCCACTTTTGGAAGTTCCGTGGGGAAAAGATGGTAAAAATAAAGGTTGTTGGTTATGGGTCTCCAACCGCATCTCCCGAAAATCCCTTAAAAAGCCCCAATACCGTTAGTTGTCTCTTACGTCCACCCACCGAGAGAAATGGGGTAGTGCTATACTAAGCCGACATTACACAGCAAACCAAATAATAATAAAATTACAATAAAGTAAAGATAAACAAATAGGAACATTATCAATACATCATTGCTATTTTTTGTGATAATGAATTCAAGTTCGACTTTTCAGCTTATGCACAGTTATTTTTTTATTTGCAAAGATTTTGTAAAAAATATTACCGTTAAAATTTACCTTCGCATATAATTATGTCTAATGCCCAGATTGATATGATTTTTCCACATATTCCAATTTTCCAAACCACGTGTGAAACTTCCATTTTGTTGCATTTTACTCAGTTTTCTAGGATACTTTCTAGTATTACTCGTATTCAGATAACATTAATGGAAATCTGCAAATGATAGCTAAATACCACATCACAATATGCATATGCATGTCGTCTCAATGTCAGTATAATATTACCATTATTTAATAAATATTTGTTTTTCTTATCTCTACTCTTTGTGTGCTTAATCAATGCAGATGCAATATATACATTTATATTAGGACTGTTTGTTGGTATGAAATATTTTAAATATTTTCTTTAAAGTATAATGTTATTTAAAATATTTTTTATACCTAAGGTCATTGTTCATGGCAGTACCTGAGATTCCATTTCTTTTTATTTCTTGTTATCATAATACACACATCAAAAGTGTCTAGGGATCAACATATATTTTTGCAATAGCTTTTCTCCTGGTTAATATTAATTTTAAATTTTCTTTAAGGATTCATCAAATAAAGTGTTTTTGTTTGTCTACAGTAACGATAAACCAAGTCACCTATGCATTAATAAAGAAATTTGCTATTATCCTAATAAAGAGATTTTTGACATTTGAACCACTAACATTAAAGTTCGAAAAAAAGACTGTATAACAGTTTTCTTTAAAATTTTATTGGGTAACTTAAACAATTAATAATCCGTGTTTCTACCGCGAACACTAACAACACTAGAACATTGGTTTGGCATACTCAAAATAAGTTCATCCAAATCACGCTGCGGAATGGCCGCCCATGTCCGTTGCAACAACAAAAAAAGGTTATCTTGCGACTGGATACCCTCCATCTTCTCTGAAGTCTGGCAACTGAGCAGGCCAGGGCAGGACATCGATGATAGCTGCGGCGAGAGTCTGTCTTACAACTCTTGCGTTGTGCGGTCGTGCGTTATCATGCATCAACTGAAATAAGGGACCGATTTGCACTTGTAGAGGAACGATGACGTCTGATACAATCGTCTCAGCATAAATTTGAGCGTTGAGGTTGCCTCTGGTCCAAATCAATACAGTTCTTCCGCCGATCCAAATACCCGCCCATACCATGGTGGTTGCACCACTATAAGGATGGACTTCCTGGCAGGATTTTAATCGCTATTGGCGTCCAGGGGTTCTCCAGTGTCGTATACGTCTTGTATCCGGTCTCATACCATAACAAGACTCATTAGAAAAGCACACGAAACGCCATTGTTCTTCTGCCCAATTTCTGTGTTCAAGAGCCCATTGATATCGAATCCTACGATTGTGCATTGCTATAGGTGGTACCCGTAGCGGCCTTCGGGAATGAAGTTTTACTTCATGCAAGCGGTTTCTGACTGTTTGGTCGCTAATTAAGTTCCCTGAAGAGCGATGAAGCCTCACGGCTAACATCATTGCGGTTATTTTTGGAGCTCTTCGAGCTGTGATTTGAATGTATCGGTCTTGTATCCGTGTGGTGCAGCGATACCGTCCTCCATGGCGCTCAGTCACGGTACCAGTGCTTCGGTAACGTGTCCAAAGTCGACTGATAACACTCTGACTTGTATTCAGAGCTAAAGCCGCAGTACGTTGCCGGGAACCAGCTTCTATCATTCCAACGGCTCTGAGCATTTCTTCCCTGCTTAAATGACGTCACCGCTCCATAATAACGTTGGTTTTAATCAGCGGTAGGGAAAAAGTAGCACTAATAATGTTTTCAATGCGTTGTATGTTTTATAGGGAAAATATTGATAGCTGATTTTCATCTTTTACTAGAAGTTGATTGACAGTTCCTGTTTCAAATTATGAAATGCACCAAAAAAGGATCCATATGAATTTATAAAATCATAAATTTATTACAAAGCTACATCTCAATCTCAAAAAATCCTCATAAAAATGCTTGATCCCTAGATACTTTTGATGTGTATATTTTAAATCTTATAGTTTATCTATTCGATGCTAGATGGCGCTATAAGGTACTCTAAAGTTTCCATTAAAAAATGTCTCCATGCCACAAGCTGAAAACGTGTTAAATATAAATGAAATTAAGAGTACCGAAAGCCCCGAAATCTGATAAACTTTCAAATAGTCATCAGGATTGTAAAAACATCTGTGCATATTAACTGCACTTACAATTGCTAAAATCGGTCTGCGTATGATTCTGGGTACATATGCTGAGACGACACCTTTCTGGCAAGGTAACCTTTTTCATAATTTGTGTATACATACATATACATACCTTCCTATACTCACGGCTACAAATCGGAATAAAACATCCCTCAACCACTTTTGGAGGTTGTGTGGTGATGACATAGTAAAACAAAGGTTTTTGTTAATTGGTCTCTAGCAGCATCGCCCAAAAATCACTTAAAAAGCCCCAATACCGACGCTACACAAGCCAACTCTACACAACTAATGTGTAATCAGTATATAGGTAATTACATACATACATATATTCACGGCTATAATTCCCTAGAAGGGGTAGCCAGAGCCAAGGAATTATAAATTCCTCAGCCACTTTTGGAAGTTGAGTAGGAAAAAGGCGGTAACATAAAGGTTTTTGGTGATGGGTTTCCAACCGCATCGCCCAAAAATCCAATAAAAAGTCCCAATACCCTTAGTCGCCTCTTACGACACCCGTGGGTAGAAAGGGGTAGCGACATTCTAAGCCGGCACTACACGGCAATTATTAATAATAGGTAATCACTGTATTATTATTTAGTCCTAGTCTCTTAATTCATACTGAGCTAGTATGATAGACTATGGCTAAACCAACCTTATATGCCTAGGGTAGGTAGGCTAGGTAGTAGGTAATTAAGTGCCATATTTGTGTTATTCTTTGTTATTAACTTGTTTAATTTTTACATTTGTTATGCTTTTTTTTTCTGTAAGAGGCTTTGAATTAATATCTTCTTTCTTTCTTTTTGGCAGCTTTTTGTTTCTTTAGAGTAATAGTATCTTGGTGCAAAAATGAAAAGAACCATATTAGACATCAAACAGAAAAAGTTCTACGAGTATTCTCTCCTCGAGGTCTAGGATACTATAGTTTTGGGTATAGTAGCGGGCTGTACAGTGTTCAGGTTTTCTCGAACACAAATAGCGGAGAACTGCTCGAAAATACTTGATCTTAGCTAATTTTCTATTAAAATGTAAGGCGGTTACAAATAGCGAGTCAATAAATCTATGTGCTCGGTAATGCAAGTGTAAAGTTTCCATTCAGAAAAACATTGAAATACTTTGCGGCTATTTACCGCCACACCTGTGTGGTATAGTCTGACCTTACCAGTTAAAAAATACACACACCTGTTTTTATGACCGCAACGACAATAAATTTGTTAATATTTTTCTTACTCGCCTTGCTTACTTGTGAGCACTTACATCTATTATGTAAGTTTATTTCACAGGAGTCGATTCCGACTTATGAATACTAGTATGTGGTAGTAGCTGGGCCGATGGCTGGTTGTGCAGCCTGTAATGTCCTACCAAAGTTAATGAAATGTATCTAATTGAATTTTTGATTATGCTTCTAGAAAACAAACTCTTCAGGATTTTGCGCCGAACGCTCTAATCGATAGCCCAAGGAGGCAGGAATTACAATAACTCTACTCATTTCTTTTATTCTCATTGGATAGGCAGAGACTATCAATCGCCACTTGGCTCGATTCTCACAAATATCTCTTGTTTCCCTCGCATTAATAATTATTGTCCTACTTATATGTTTCCATTCTTCTTCTATCGGACCTTTGTAAGGACGTTTTCAATCTGGTCTTAAACAGTCTTGCGAGGCCGTGCTCTACTAATAATGCCATCCGCATTGGCTCTATTATTTATTATTATTTGTCTATCTTACACTTTCGTCACCTTATTTTCAACCAGCCGCTCAGTGTCCGTATCAACTTAAAGTATTTTTTCTATAAACTTGTTTTTATTGATTTACTAATGTTTGACAAGGAAAATAGTCTTAAGAAAACTGGGATCTGACTATAAATATTCATGTTTTATTAGGTACAGCAAAATGTTACCTTATCTTTGTAAATTCACATCATTCATCCTTGGTGCAATCAGCATAATGTGAGATACGAATCGCAAATGAGTATTAGAATCTTTTAGTAAATAGGTACTTACAACTATATTCACGGCTATGAAATACAAAAAGGGGCAGCCAGAGCTTTAGAAATACATTTTTTTCTGTCACTTTCGTAGCCGAGGGGAAAATATTGTAAAACGGGCATTAGAAGACGACCTCTTCTTGTTTCAGCCTCTGCTGCAATCGGGTGGTATTTGTGCTACAAAAGTATTCTACGTCATGTGAACTGCAATGATTAGTCTAAAAATGGCCAAGTTCGACGGAAACTTGTGGCCGTGACAGTCAAATGATCAACCGGGAGAGTCTATATTTTAGTATTCAAAACCACTCCGTATGTTTAAGACTAAACAGTTGAAACTTCTATGGCAATGCAATTGTAAAGTTGCTGAAACAATAATTCGATAATCGCTATGCTCTTGAACGGTTATTCGTACCTGACAGACTATTTGTCATGTGTTCCCTTCACGATCACTGGAAATGGAAAATCCGCTCCGACACAAGGAAAAAGGCGTATTTAATAGGACTATTAGTTATGGTTATATAGTGTGATATGATAATCCTATTCTGCTAGGATCCAGTATAAAACAGGGTAATATGTATATCATGTGAGTATTATATATATTATAATGTTTTCCTCTTTATTTTGTCAGTTTATATCATTATTATTTGCGCACGTGTACCTATTACCATAGTTCATGGAGAATGTTTAAATATTGAAATATAATCAGTCTATTTAACCAGGGTTCGGCAATTTACTTATCTACCTACGCACAAGAAAAATATCACAAAAATGGGTCGCCAGAGCTAGCAATAAATAAGTTATCAGCTAAACTTAAAAGTCAAGATATCTTAAGTTAGGTGGTTTGGATAGTAAATGGACGCTTTATGGGGCAGCAAAGAGACAGAAACAAAATGTATTTTACTTGATTATAAAAGCTGTAATGTTAAAGAAGTCGTTAAATATTTTAATAATGGTAAAACATATCCTGTATGATATAAAACCAATTCTTATGTAAAAATTATGTCAGAAAATACTTCGCCATTAACTGATACAAAAATGACTCTCAACCCTTTAGTCGCCTTTGCGATCTTAGGTTTTGTCGCAAGTTGCAAGACCATCGATGTTAAAGTTTTAAATTACTATGCGATTTGTCAGATAAGACATTGACAAACTTGCAACCTGCGACACAATCGCATTAAAATTTTGAATGGCACATTTCGTCTTTTGTATATTAATAAATGTGGTATATTTATCAAAGTTTTTTTTTGTTAACGGTGATCACCCCATTTCCTATTTGGATAGGTAGAGACTATCGATCGCCCCCTTTGTATGGTAAATCTCTCGAACCTCGTCTTCATTGAACAATCGTTCCATAAATTACCTACGGACCATCCATCCATACATACATCCATCCTTAATTATGAGATAGTGTATTCGTACAAAGGGACATTAATTCTCTTTCACATTGTTTGTAGGATAAAGTTGGATATTTGACCTGATATTCTTAGCCGAGACTACACAGCAATAGTAAACTTGTATTATGGGATACTAACTCAACGATATATTGTATATTATACACATATAAATAACATCAAAGACTAAGAAACATTAATTTATGCTCATCACATAAATGTTGCACTCACCCGTAACCTCTGGACCGAGAAGCTAGTCACCAATCCACTCGGCCAATGAGGTCGTCAGATATCTCTGCCACCCTTTTGAGGATATACGGTGTAAGCAATAAGATGTATTTCATAGTATAACCTTACTATCATATACTTATAGTCATATGTGTGGTTAATTTATCATGGTTGCTAACGGTGAGGGAAAACTTCGTGAGGAAACCCACATGGCTGAGTTGTACTTAGTCATGTGACAGTGTATTCGTACAAAACGGCGATAGGCCTGCCCCCTAAGCAAAACGTGGGTACCTTCTCTGGAAACTAGATGGCGCTTGCCATGTGAGTTCAGGAGTATTGGTACCTCTGCCAACACCTTCGGGGATAAACGGCGTGAACGTTTATGTTATGTTATGTAACCTTACTATCTACATGTTTTAATATATTAATATTAAAAACAATTGATATTTAACCCGAATAGCACTTCATTTCCACAGATCCCAGGGCCTATTCATAACAGCGGACACATCAAATCTTATCTCATAAGCAAATAAGTATGAACACTTATTTCCGAACGTGAGGCTAGTTAACAAATAATCGCGTTGACAATTGGACTAGGTACCTACTAGCCGGGTTAGCGCAAGAGCTGAGCACGCGACTGCCAGTTCATATTATCCTGGCGGTTGATGCGCACTCGCGGGAAAAACGGGTATTGCAGCTAGACAAACAAAATGGCGCCGGTTTTCAAATTTTAACTGTCAATGTGACTTAAGATAAAGTTTTTGTAAAGAAAGTGGGAGGCTCTTTTTTAATACTGTGCTGTGTTTTGTAAAATTTTGTTGAATTTAGTTACAGTTTATAAATAGATCATAATGTATATCATGGTAAGTTGATTGACCTTTATGATATGCCCGTAATTGTAATGTTAATTTGCTGTGTAGTGCCGGCTTAGAATAGCACTACCCCATTTCTTCCGGTGGGTGTACGTAAGAGGCGACTAACGGTATTGGGGCTTTTAAGGGATTTTTGGGCGGTGCGGTTGGAGACCCATCACCAACAACCTTTATTTTAACATCTTATCCCCACTCAACTTTCCAAAAGTGGCTGAGGAATTTCTAATTTCTTAGCTCTGGCTACCCCTTCTAGGGATTTATAGCCGTGAGTATATGTATGTATATGTATGTATGTAATGTTCATTCAAACATAATCGTTTGAAAAATGATATCACTCTATAAAAAGTTTACCGTAATGGTTTAATAATAATATTTTTCTCAGAACTTGCTTAGGTACGCAATAAGAGATATCCTTAAAAAACCAACGCCAGGCACCAGAATTTAGCTGGGTTTTAGTTCGATATTTCAATACTCAGATATTTGAATTACATTTTAGACAGCTCTCCTTTTCAGCTGAAAGATTGCTGATTAATAGGGTAAAAAGCTCCCTGAAAACTATTCAGTATAAATTTATATAACGTGATATGCAAAAAGGCATTCGGTACGAGAGAGCGAGTATGTCACTTATTCTGTGTGACATAGATACCATATATAATATTTTGAAGTTAGGATATTAAAAATTTATTTCAATATGTTCCCTGCCTACTCTAAACAGCAAATATATTTAACATATATAAACAAACAGCTTATTAACAGTGTCAACACAAATCTGAAACAATTGATATGTAAATCTTCTGCAGTTGATTCGTGCTGAGATTACACGACTACTTGCGCTGACTCGTGCCGACTCTACTATGGTTTATTATGTACGTTTTTTACTTTATGTGTTAAGCATACCTCCATATATTTATATATATATGCTCACAGCTATAAATCCCAAAAAGGGGTAGATCTTCATCATAAGAAATTCCTCAGCCGCTTTTCGATGGGTAAAGTTAGTAAATTTAGCCCGGTTGGTTGTAGATGCAGCCACATCGCCGATAATTCTAGCCCCGAATCCTTTACTTGCTCTTTTATCATCCGCGGAAAGAAATGTGTAAGTGGTATTCTAAGATGACACCCACTACACAGCTCAAATATATTACTAACAGGCAATACTAATTGACCAATGAGGGACGCTGCGAATTTTTAAATTTTTAGAGGCAAAGGAAAAGTTTATTTACGGAACACCAATTAAATACCAATCAACTAATAACAGTTAACAACCCCTTTATTTACCACTAAAGTTATATGTGTAGTGAATATTCATAAAAACAACCGTGATAGCTCAGTGGGTAGAACACTGTCTATCATACAGACAGGGCTGGGTTCAAATCCCGGGCCGGACCTGAACCAATTCGTCTTTTCTAAAGTCATATTTGTGGTAAATTCAAAATGGTTGTTAACAGTGGCCGAAAAAATAGTGAGGAAATCCACATGGCTAAGTCGAACTTAGTCATTCGAAAGTGTGTTCGTACATAAAAAGCGATAGGCCTGCCCCCTAGCACGGGTATATACATTCCAAGTAGAACGTCGATACTTTGACAATGCCACGTGATGTTCAAAAGTATTAGTACCTATGCCATCCTCTCGGGGATATACGGCGTGAAAATTTAAGTTTTAGATTTGATTATAATTATGTTGTGAAAACAAGAAATAATTCGTGAAATGAGCAAGACATTTTTAATATATTGAATAAAAATCATTTTTAATAAATTAATATATTGAAATGTTAAGCGAATATTTTCAATTTTTTTTTAAGAAATTTGCGTACATACAAAAGGATTGCTAAGGGCAATTTTTTATTAAAATATGTATTAAATATACATCAATTTAATGAAAAATGCATTACACACACTCCCTACTTGACTGACACACTTTTAGTCTACCGTCGAATGGAGAATAAATTAATATCCTTTGCTTTTTCGATTACTGTATGACTTTTAGTAAACGAGTTCCTCGGATTATCATAAAATTTGAGTAAACTGCGTAAAGAAAACAAATTGCCCAAGTGGTTAAGCAGTAAAGTGTTCGGCACATTATCCAGAGGTCTCGGGCTCTATTCCCGCGTAGGAGCCCAGTTTGGTAGGATATTGCAAAACTTTAATCCCCTGATAATATTCGGTTCGGAGTTAAACATTAAGAAAACTTAAGGCATTTTAAGGAGTGTCGGTCCTAACTCTCATCATGATTGTGGTCGGTAGTCTACCAATGGTGGTGAGCTATGGCTTTTAATCATACTATTCAGGCTAGGCTTGGGCCTCTCCTCAATGGGAACTTATAGAGGCTGTGATGGTTAAGCAAATTTGTAACCACAACCTAATTTTTCGCAATACATACCAAAACAGGTGATATAAGTAAATAAAAATAAATTATTTCATATATAACTATTGAAAACTATACAAGTGATTGCCTCATCCATTCTACTTAAACATAGGTGTTTGTACAGCTAGTTAATTTATGAGACGTCGTAAAAGATATGCAAATTAAATAATTAGTTGTCTGTGGTTTCTAGTATTGTTACAGAAAAATGACTCTTTGAATAAGTTATGTTATGACGATATGTTTTAAAAACATGCTATAATAGTGTACAGTACTATAGAGTCAGTTAAATCTCATTCTAATCTGTTTATGTTCATTATAAAATTTCTGTCACATTTTCCATCCCTTCATAGTAATACAAGTTGTTTTACTGTTCCAGTTACCATCTATGGCAATTTTGAATTCTGTCTCACTTTCATAACTAAAAGAGTCTTTCAATAAAACAGTTTAAAAGGTCAAACTATATCCTATATCTGCCGATGCTCTTTCTAACCGCGGGTGGTTCCCCTGATGCCGAAGTTGATGAGGCATTTATCTCTAATCAAATCTGCAGCAAATGGGCAACAATAGCAGTTTAAATAACTGCAAGGTTACAAATGGCCGCCCGCACACCGGAAGTGCGGTTTAGATTAGTGGCCGCAGATTTAACAAAACGCTTTTATTGGAAAATAACTTTTACTGTTGTGGTTGTATGGCTAGAGCACCAGAATTTTCTATGCTTAAAACCTTTGAGATTATGTTTAACATCATCATTGAGGTTTCAATCTTTATATGCCTGTGTAATGAAATTGTTATTCCAAAAATGGGTAGCAAGAGCTTTAAAATAAAAATAAAACAGTTACTTTTGGAAATTGAGAGGGTCAAAGATGAAGGAACGTTTAGTTAATGAGGTAGGTCCAACGTCGTTGCTCCGAATTAGTTAAAACCCTCTTACCTTTAGTTTTTTTTAGCTTCGTAAGACGCCTACATAAAGAGATGGGATAGTGATAAAAAGTGTGATGGCGCCAGCAGCGGATTGAACTATCAAATATACAGAATAATTAATAAGGTCACAGCCTCTTGTTACGCGTAGAACTTGGAGGGTTAGGTCAGCAAAAGCGCATCTCCCTGGTTATACGGCTGATTTACAACAATCTCTTTTGTTTGCTCATATGTTATGTAAACGTTCATAAAAGTTTCATGTTATTTCTCTAAACCAATTTTCTACTTAGGTTAATTGTATTATTGTTGGATAAGCCCTGATGTTTAAAAATAAAAACAATACTGATGTATCTACCTGCCGCATACAAAATTGTGAAATATTAATTTATGGAGCTGTAGGTCTAATTGTTTCTTTTAATAACTGTGTACATTTAAAATGTTAACGACTGCTTGTTTCCTAAATAAATGAAAATAAAATAAAACAATGTCACCTATACAGTATATGTCAATCGTATATAGAAAAAAAAAAACACCTACAGTATAAAATAAAACTAAATATTTTAGTTCATCATAATCATTAGCAAAATGATAATATCAAAACGTTTTTATTATATTTGACCTACATTTAGTGTTCAAAATATGACGTACTGTATTTTTTGGTTTTGTTCTTCACTTCCGCTTTAATGTCATAAACTATTCAATGAGTAACATAGTTTGTAGTTTAATTAATTAGTTATATGGTATTGTTTTATTAGCTGCTTTATCACTTGATATAGCTACCTGCTAAATACTAGTATAATACATACAATTAATTAAACCATAGAATTGCCTCTGACATAGCACAGGCATGTAGCAATTAGGCCTTCCATTTGTATAAATAAATGATTAGATTTAAATAATTGGTTAAAAGTTTTAATATTCGAATATTCATTTTATATAAATTTATTTGAAATCATAGCTATATGGTATCGGCTTAAAATAGCACAAACCATTTTGTGTGCGATGTCGTACGAGGCGGCTAATGGTACTAGAGCTTTCTAAGTATTTGTTGGACGATGTATCTAAGGACCTAATACCAATTATACTTTATTCCTCATCCTTTCCCACCACCCAAGTATTATAATGGTAATGCATTTGTATGAAACAGCCATAAACTGGCTATAAAAATATCGATTCGATATCGAGATTTCGAAAGTGAAATACGGAGAATGAAAAACAGCGTGATTCGTGAAAAGTGTGGTGTGAAAGATGATATTGTAAAAGAGATAGAGTAAGGTATGTTAAGATGGTTTCGGCGCATAGAGGGGATGGATGACAGAGAATTGGTGAAAGAGATATATAGAGCTAAAATGAAAGGTAATGTTAGTAGAGGATGACCACGGAGGACACATTTAGACCAACTCTCTAGAGTGGCAGGCGTCCGAAATATCGAGAATTTTTGTTCTTAATGCTCTTTTGAGCATGAATGAAAATATTGATAGATCTTAATGAAGCTAGAGAGATTTGTAAGGATGGTACAAAGTGGCGATCGATAGTCTCTGCCTGTCTGCCCCAATGGGAAATAATGGCGTGAGTTTATGTATTTATGTATGTAAATACGGAGAAGGCATGTTCACAAACTTTTTAGAGACTTGGGCATGTTTATGTACTCACAGAATTTCATTTTCTACCAGTTCCATATAGCACCAACAAGTGGGAATTTTTGTAATGGGTAACTTTTGTTTTAGTCTTGTTAGGTCTATTCAAGTATTATAATGCTTATATTTCTTATCGTATATTATGTTATATGTTATATTTATTATGTTATATTTCTTATCGTATGAGGTCACTGACGATACAGCAGATTTTCGGGCAAAGAGTTTGGAAAACTATCAGCAAAGATCTTATAATTGTCTATATTTTCCCCTTCAACTTCCATAAGCGACTATATATTGATTTCGAAGCTTCGCCTTTTCTGGGATTAAGGCTGAAAATATAAAATCTACGTGTTCGTCATTGTTACCATTTATTAATGGGCCTCTGCAGCTAAAAACTTTGTGTTTTGTTAACCTGGCAACTCTAGTCACATATTTGTAACTATTCGAACTCAAACTCAAACGTTCACGCCGTATATCCCCGGAGGGGTTGGCAGAAGTACTAATACTTTTGAACATCACGTGACATTGTCGACGTTTGGTTAGAGTACCCACGTTTTGCTTGGACAGATAGATACACTGTCACACGACTAAGTACAAATCAGCCATGTGTGTTTCCTCACGATGTTTTCCGTCACCGTTTACAACCATGATAAGTTACAACACATATACATACATACATATACTCACGGCTATAATTCCCTGGAAGGGGTAGCCAGAGCTAAGGAATTAGAAATTCTTTAGCCACTTTTGGAAAGTTGAGTGGGGAAAAGATGGTATACTAAGGTTGTTGGTGATGGGTCTCGCCCGCAACGCCCAATGTTCCCTTAAAAGCCCCAATAACGTTAGTCGCCTCTTACGTACACCCGCCGGTAGAAATGGGGTAGCGCTATTCTAAGCCGGCGCTACACAGCTAACCACCACATATATGTCTTAAGAAATAAGAAAAGACAAATTGGTGAAGGCCCGACCATTGATTCGAACCCTCATCGTCTGCACGATAAGTGGTGTTCTACCCACTGCGCTATCAAGGTGGCTGAGTGCATTGATAAGGCTAATGAATGATCTACTCGTTTGTAATGTATAGGCTGGTCAGGTTTTAATTACTGGATATAACTCACGATAGATAATTAGAATTGACCTTCATTGATGCAGGTATTAACAAAATGTGTGGTGTTTGGCATAATCAAAGGCTATGGAAACCGTACTACGAAACCTTGGGTGAATGTACCAAGTGCATGGGCGTTGGATACAAATTTTAATTGCTGTGTGTTATTCACGGATATCAGTATTTCCTATATGCACAGCCTTTGTTTGATATATTTATTAAATTCATGCTTATACTCACAGCTATAAATCCCTAGAAGGGGTAGCCAGAGCTAAGGAATCAGAAATTCCTCAGCCACTTTTGGAAGTTGTGTGGGGAAAAGATAGTAAAATAAAGGTTGTTGGTGATGCGTCTCCAACCGCATCGCCCAAAAATCCCTCAGAAGCCCCAAAACCGTTAGTCGCCTCTTACGTACATCCACCGGAAGAAATGGGGTAGTGCTATTCTAAGCCGACATTACACAGCAATTTATTAAATGGCCTTATTAATCTCATTATTAACGGAATGGATTAAAATTCTTAATCTGAATTTATAAGCACACGACATATAATTTTGTATTAATACTTCTGAATAGAATGTCACAACCCTTTTCTACACACGGGTGTCGTTACCGCGACTAAGGGTATGGGCCTTTTTAAAGTGGTTTTTGGGCGATGCAGTTGGAGAAAGCAGAGGTCAGGGAAAAATTGATAACTTACCTTCGGAAATAGGTAAACTGTGCGTCTTGTAACATTGAATTCGTTATCTTTATTGTTATATAAACATTCATTTACTTACGGCCATAAATCACAAAAACGGCTTTCCAAAACAAGAGCATCAGCATTAGAATCAGAATCCAAGCCACAATCAGAATTTGAGTGGGAGAAAGATGGTAAAATAAAGGTTGTATAAACAATAATACTTAGAGGCTCTACAGGGAAATAATAATGCTAGGTTGTATGATGGAGTAAAAATAGTGTGATTCATGAATGATGAAGATTATATTTTGAAAAGAATAGAATAAGGGAATTTTATAGTCTTTAAGAAAAGAAATTGGTAAAAAAGATTGTAGAGCCAATTTGGATGGTAAATGTCCGTAGGGGAGGACCACATAGGACATAACATTTTCAAGCATTAATTATGCTCAATTAGGCTGTAATTTGAAGTATGAATAATAAAAGGACATTCATATAATGAACCTCAAGAGGTTTGTCTGGGTCGTACAAAGTGGTAATCGATGGTCTCTGCTTACTCCAATGTGAAGTAATGGCGATAGTATATGTATGAATTGCAGAAGGCTATTTTTCGCACAGTGTTTCACACTCAGGATTCAGTGGTTGGTCAGGATTCCATATTAGGACTCAGGTACTGATATGGAATTTAATACCCAATTCAAACTGAGCACTACGCCTAGTGCCAACTACGTTGCCAATAAGTGATTTCTGAATATATGAGCGGTTATGCTGTTTATCCTTGAAGTGATGGCAGAAAAGTGATACTTTTTCCTAACACCACATAGTTTTTTGTGTCAAGCTTCTTGTTAGGCTAGTGTATCCGCGTGATAGGGGGTAGTTCAACCTCATCGCCGTTCAAATACAAATTCTTATGATATAAAGTTACAGTGAGTCCAAGTTACTTATACAATTTAGTTAGTTATCAAAACTCATCTTTTAAATTAACACGTGGATTTGACAATTTAGTTTGCATCCTTATTTGCAAGGACGAGACATATTCACCAATTTACGTAAATATCTATTCAACACCGCGATAACGCGAGGGAAGTAATTTACTGCTCATTATCTATAAATTTGTACTTGTGTTTAGTTTTGCTATTCGATGAAAGATGTCGTTGTTTATCACAGTTGAAATTTTATGTATATATGATATAATTATTATGTACAAATATATGACATACCAAATTTAGCAACAAGAAATTTATTTTTGTCTTATTTAACAATTATTATCATTGCAGGATTATTATTTTTTATGTACTACTGAATTAGAAACTTAAAAGGAGATCCCGATGCACTATTGTTAACTTCTTGCTTAATTAATAATTATTGAATAACAGAAATTTGGTTACAATCTCTCTGTGTGTGTTACTCGAGTATTCTATATGTGCATCATATATTTTCTATTTCTTATTAAACAAAATGAAAAACCGTTTATATTTTACTCCGAAATAGAGCTGACCAACCTCAATTATACGAACTTTACTTAATTCTTAATTAACCCATATTTTAACATTGTCATCGAGATCAAAAGTGACTAGGCTCATCATGTACAATTAGATTATTACGCTGAGCGTAACTGATTCCATGAACTATAATTAGCACGTTTGTATTTTTTAATGCTGTGTAGTGTTGGCTTAGAATAACACTACCCCATTTCTTCCCGTGGGTGTTCGGAAGATACGACTAAGGATGTCGGGGCTTTACAAAGTTACTATTGGGTGATACGGTTGGAGACTCATCATGAACAACATTTATTTAAACAACTTTTCCTCACTCAACTTCCAAAAGTGTCTGAGGAATTTCTTATTCTGAAATTATTGTTGTAGGAATTTATATCCGTGCGTATATGTATATGAATAATTATAAATATAATAAATTTGGTAGGGAAACATAACAGGTTACAGTCTAATGATAGGTATAGTAGTTATTTAACAAAATCTTACTCATGTTTTTAAACCGTGAATAACCTGAAGTGTTGATGGAACCCAAATTTAGTTGATGGTATAGAGAAAATTTATCTTATAACAAAAGTGTTGTTTCATTTCAGATACCAAAACAAATACTGTGAAAATGACGAAACTAGATGACCCATTAGAAGCCAACTCTGATTCCAGCACATCAATCCAACAACTTCAAGAATTTGCAAACAACATCTTCATTCTGTAAATATAATGAAAAGCGACGACAAGCCGTCTACTTCTTACGAAATGCAAACTAGAAATGGAGATACGGCAGCCAAACCAGCTCTATCAAAAGGAAAGATATTTTACAATCCTGGTGCCATTGATGAGGAAACTGATGAAACCAGTGCTTATGACAGCTCCTTGATAGATTCACCAATGTTAAGTGCCAACGGAGACGGATTATTAAAACCACCGCAACTTCACGTGTCATGCAGCCTTCACAGAATACCGACGTATAGTAGCTCTATTGGTCAAAGTGTATTCGTACGGAATGACACTTGCAGGTAATTTTGTTCGTATTCATACCGGTTTTTTTATGCTAATTCAATCTTATTCAATATTTAGATATGAAAGCTCAATTAGTTAAATATGGCCTCCGCAAAGGTAGCCAGTTCTGAACACTACCCCTTTTTATACTGACCACAGTATTAAACATACATACATATACTCACAGCTATAATTCCCTAAACGGGGTAGCCAGAGCTTTGGAATGAGAAATTCCTCAGCCACTTTTGTAAGTTGAGTGGGGAAAAGATGGTAATAATAAATGTTATTGGTGACGGGTCTCCAACCACATCGCCCAAAAATCACTTGAAAAGCCCCTATACCCTTAGTCGCCTCTTACGATCACCCACGGGTAGAAATGGGGTAGTGTTATTCTAAGCCGACACTACACAGCAAAACCACATTATATTATACCTAAAACAAATATTTAGTTGTGCTCTCTATAATCTTAAACAATCTAGTCATCGGTTATTAAGAAATATTAAAATTGCAGCTATACAACGATAGATGACTGACCCATCTGTCACCAGTGGCAACCATGAAAGTTTAGCAATAGAACTCTGATCCAATAGCTGTCTACCCTTCTAAAACGGTAATAGATGAAACAAGCACTGCTGAGATCTGTATCCTTGGGGGGATATTTTATGTATTTGTTATATTGGTTTAGCATGTATCACTTCCAGCCAAATATATGTCTGTGAATCATTTCTTTAAAAATGCGATTATTTTTATCTAATCAATTACAAGTCAACAAAATGATAATATTGATTTAGTTGCTCAGTATTCGTTTGACAAATTTTGACTTCATCGTTTTTCTCTGTAGCTCTATTTTCAATTAGTAAAATTAGTTGTAATAGAGATGGACAATAAGTGTTAGTGGAGTTTTGAGTGAGATAGAAATATGCGTCGTAAACGTAAATAATCGTGATAGACATTATCTGTGTTGACCAAATTTCATGTGACATTCGTTCCAATTGTCATCGTTTCAATGAAAAGGTACGACTTTGTTTATAGATGAATTAATTTTAATGTATTTTTAGTAATGTTGGAAAATACTTTGTTTCGTAATAGTTAAAGATAACGTGACTCTTTTATTTACCTGTATATTTATCTAATCTTGTGGCAGTTATTCTAAAAAGAGGTAGTGATTTGTCCCGTGTAGAGTCGGCTGAGATGAAGAATAACTCATATCTTCGCGGGTGTCGTAAAAGGCGAGTCAGGGTATTGGAGCTTTTCAAGTAATTGTTGGGCGATGTAGCTAGAGACCCATCAGTAACAAACCTTTACTTTATGACTAAGTACAACTTAGGCATATGGGTTTCCTCACAATGTTTGCCCTCACCGTTAACAACCAAGATAAATAAACCACACATTTAGAAAGAAAAAAGACACATCGGTGTATGCCCGACTCGGGGATCAAACCGACGCCTCTGACTGATCACTGAGCTATTTTGGTTGTTACTAACTCAACAAAAGTGTTTCACGAATAAGTTAACATCGAATGAGAATCGCGCAAAAAGGAGAACCCCTTTTTCATTCTTCCCCGATTCACTCTGACACTTCTTCCGTCTCACCTAGGGCTGCCATTGCCTGAATTACTGATGTCGGATAAACACGTCAGAGAAACTAGAGATAAGGGCAAAATATGGTTATTTCCCCGAACACCCGTGAAAAAGTATTTATTTTTCAACAAAATGTTATAATATATCGAACGAGAACTTTATATATTGTTATATGTGAACGAGATTTTCTTTGTATCTTCAGTCGCCTTTATTTTCACTAAAATTCTTTCACAAAAAAAATCCTAATTTTTCTTCATTTTCTCGCTTATCTTTAAAACAACGTAGGTATATCCGCTGAGAACAAAAATGTCAGGGCTAAACCCTGGAAATCCGGACGGATGGCAGCCCTAGTCTCACATGTACTCAGTAATAAGTTTCACCGAATAAGTAATTTAAGTCTGTATCGTAATAGCTTGATGTCCAGAAATCCGAAATAACTTGAAACAGAACAGTTCAAATTTCATACATACATACATATACTCACGGCTATAAATCCCTAAAAGGGGTAGCCAGAGCTGAGAAATTAGAAATTCCTCAGCCACTTTTGGAAAATTGAGTGGGGAAAAGATGGTAGAATAAAGGTTGTTGGTGATGAGTCTCCAACCGCATCGCCCAAAAATCCCTTAAAAAGCCCCAATACCGTTAGTCGCCTCTTACGTACACCCAACGGAAGAAATGGGGTAGTGCTATTCTAAGCCGACACTACACCGCTTAATTAAATTTCCTTTGAATTTAATGTCCAAGGTAATTGTTATCATGCTACATGCTCGTTAAAATTGATAGCACATAGTAAGAATATAATCCGGCAAAGTCACCGCTGTTGAAATGAGCAAACAAGACAAATCTACGCAATCTTGATTAATCGCCTTTTCACTCATATCATAGTCAGATCCGCTTTCCTGATAAATATTGAATACACAAAGTATAAGTGACGTAAGTTTTAGCTATGCAATTAATATAGCCTCATTTTAAAAAAAAATTAAGCGGAATCGTCTTTTATATCAATTTATAATATCTGATATTTCAGCAAATGGATGTATGTGTAAATGTGCACATAGGTTTTTTTTATTCTTAAGACTCAAATGTTCAGGCATGTCAGAGGTACTAATACTTCTGAGCATCACGTGACATGTAATTGTGTGTAACTTTAAAAGGTCATACATAACGCACTCTCAGAACGAAAGAGGCTCAAGTAAAAAAATAGTGATATTGAGTTAACATCATAGAGAGACATAAAAAAATATGCTCTATCCGATATATAGTAAAACAAAGGCACTAATTGTTAAAAAGACAGGATAGCGAATTTTCTGTCCCTATAAAAATAAGTGCCGTCGTTTTAGAGCATACTTTTCTTTATGCCTCTCTTTGATTGTAACTCAATATCACTATTTTTGAACTTGATCCTCTTTCGTTCTGAGAGTGCGATAATTTCTCTTGCAAACGGAACTTTATTTGCCATATAAACAAAAACTTAACTTAAGTTTGCGTTTGAATTCCACCCCACAAAATTACATGCTACTTCTATCCTAAAAAGCTCTTCACGCGTGAGCTTTTATTCTCACATGGCTTTTTATAACATATACTTACATATACTTACTTATACTTACGGCTATATTTCCCTAGAAGGGGTAGCCAGAGCTAAGGAATTATAAATTCCTTAGCCACTTTTGGAAGTTGAGTGGGGAAAAGATGGTAAACATAAAGGATTTTGGTGATGGGTCTCCAACCGCATCGCCCAAAAATCCAATAAAAAGCCCCAATACCCTTAGTCGTCTCTTACGACACCCGTGGGTAGAAAGGGGTAGCGACATTCTAAGCCGGCACTACACGGCAATTTATAAATAGTGGATTATTTGTTTTTAGATGATTTTTTATTTTACAATTGTCAGTACAAATGCTGATAATGTTCCTGTACAAAGCGGTACTTGGCACCCCAGGATAATACAGGATAATAGGCACTCGAGTGACACGCGCTAACTCTAACAAGTGACGGGAAAATTGATGCATTCATTGCTTCAAGTACATTTTAATATTTTCTATATATATATTGTTTACTACTAGGTACTATCTGTTACTGGAAAATTGGTAGGCCCATAATAATTCGATATATTTCCTGAATGTCCCGTTTTCATAAGAAATTGGAGAAAATCTCTTCTTGTGCAACTTTATATTTTCTAGCAAATTAAATTAAATTGCAGGCTTTGAGTACTATGTAAGAACAGAACTTCCGCACATTGACAATATCTCAGTTAGTAATAAAATATTGGCCTATATTGGTTTTAAAATGGTTTCAATTGTAAGGTAAATTATAGTTTTCAGGTAATATTTCTAAGCATTTACTATGACATACATACGAACATTTTATACTCGCGCCCTTATTCTGTTGGGGTAAGCAGAGACTATCGATCGCTTCTTTATATGATCCTGGCAAGCCTTTCGAGCTTCATATACAATCATCAATCTTTTGATACATGCCCTTTTGTTGTTAACACTCGAAACGCCTGCCTTTTTGAAGGATACATGCAAACACTTTTTATTTAGTCTAAATGTGGCCTCCGTGGTCATCTACTAAAATTACCTTCTACATTGATTTTATGTATACATACACACATACGTATACTCACGGCTATAAATCCCTAAACGGGGTAGCCAGAGCTTTGGAATTAGAAATTCCTCAGCCACTTTTGGAAGTTGACTTTATGTATCTCTTTCACCAATTTACTTTCATCCATCATCTCTATGTATAACATGTAATTATTTTATATATACACAATACAATATTTTAATAAAATATATTAATATTTTGCTGTGTAGTGTCGGCTTAGAATAGCACTACACTATTTCTTCCGGTGGGTGTACGTAAGAGGCGACTAATGGTATTGAGACTTTTGAGGGATTTTTGGGCGATGCGGTTGGAGACCCATCACCAACAACCTTTATTTCACCATCTTTTCCCCACGCAACTTCCAAAAGTCGCTGAGGTATTTCTAATTCCTTAGCTCTGGCTACCCCTTCTTGGGATATTTAGCCGTGAGTATATGTATGTATATGTAAAATATTATCTTCCTCGCAAAAATTTTGAGGGACCTCAACTGAACTACATTAACTCTGCTCTCACGCTCCTTTTGCCTGACACACTTTTTTATATCAATACATTGGTTATATCATCAATTACCCTTAGGGATTCGTAAGTGGCAAATTAAAATACAAGGGTAAGAATTTATTTTTCGGTGCTGTGGCTCTCCAGACACATAAATCATTGGACATCTACCGAACATGTTTTTAATCCAGCAAATCTTTCCATTCTTGGGTTGTCTGGAAGAGATCGCTCTTAGTGATAAGACCGCCAGTTGTACTTTGGCTTTTGTACCGATCTTTTTTTTGTAATTGTTGCTTTTTTGTGATGTACAATAAAGTGTTTTTTATTAATATTATTATAAATAATAATGATGGCTGGCTCAGCAACTTCTTTTTATTAAGATGTTAATTATGTTTAAATTCAAGGCTAATTAAGATATTAATTAAGGAAAAGAGCGTAAACGTAAAGGTGAACGTTCCCGCCTAACAGCCACTTAAAAGGCCCCATACCCTTACGCCCGATTTCTGAATTGAGTATTCCAGCTGAGAACAGGCCCCATACCCTTACGCCCGATTTCTGAATTAAGTATTCCAGCTGAGAACAACTTAAGTATCGTTCTGTCGCATTGAAATCTTAACTACTGAATGAGACAAAACGATACTTAAGTCGTTCTCAGCTTGAATACTCAATTCAGAAATCGGGCGTTAGTCGCTTAGTACTCCACCGGCGCTGAATGCACTTTTACTGTATCTTATACACTACCCATAAGAGTAGCTATAAATGGGTTTCCAAAAATGATTTCAACCATCACCAAAATCCTGACAAATGAAGCGCACACATGCTTACGTAGAAATGTAAATATGTGTACGTAGTTTACAGCACAAAGCGCATAATCACTAGGGATTATGAAGAGCTCGGTTTTAATACCTTCGATAAAATTGGTCATGAATACGTGATATGCTTCTCATGAGTGGACATTCATATTTCAGCAAAGTATTGCCGATAAAAAATATGTGTCCTAATAGGACAAAGCAAAGGAGGGTTTTGATTTTAACCGATATTTGTATCATGTTTGTTCATTAGTATCACCATGAATTATCAATTCCTTCAGAATTGCTTCTTTATTGCGTGTTAAGTTCCGTGCTTCGGAGGGCACGTTAAGCCGTTGGTCCCGGCTACTATTACAATAGTGGTCGTTAGTCTGCCAACCCGCAATTGGCCAGCGTGGTGGACTATGACCGAATCGCCCTATATAGGGTAGGCTCGAGACCCTTGGAGGGGACGTATATGAGCTGGGCGTAATGTATAAAGTTACTGACATAAAATATTTTATAAATTAGACCAAGTTATTTAATGTGATGTTAACCAATGTCATCAAGTCACTTCCTATGACGTCTTACTATTACCTTACGAGCCAATTAAATAAGTTACACTTAAGCGTAGCCAATGTCACCTAAACATGTTTATAACTTAATCACGATAGATAAATAATTATATCTGCGAGATGTCACTCGAATAATATTGACTGTCGTGCGACACCATATTAACTTAGCATTCTCGTGATAATTTGACTGTGCATTGTATTACTTATGAATCAGCTGCCAATATCAGACTCACACATTAAATATATACATATGTATGCTCACGCTATTAGTTCCTATTGGGGTAAGCAAAATGATCGATAGCCACTTTGTAAGAACGATCTTTTATTCTTCGTACTTCTGACGTTTGCCTTTTTGAGCACACTCTCTATTTTTGTTAAATGTGTTTTTAGTGTCCTGTTAAGATATTAAAATACCGTAGGAAAATTAATTCTCAAGCATCCCTTACAATTAGTTTTTTTTGATCACAGTGCAGAATAGAAAACTATTAACATTTTACAGACATTCCCGTGACGGAGCCGTGAAGTGCCGGCTTAGAATGTCACTACCCCTTTCTACCCTTTCTTTCTTCTTTCGGGCTTTTTACCCGAAGCTTTGGATACCCATCACCAACAATACTTAAGTCTCAAGATACCTACACTTACTCGTATGGACTAAGGAATATAACTAACGTTACATTATTGCAGAGTTTAACATTATCTTATTACTATTTTTCTTACTTTTAACATACATACATACATTTACTTACGGCTATAAATCCCAAGGAGGGGTAGCCAGATCTAAGTAACTAGAAATTCCTCGGCCACTTTTGGGAAGTTGATTGGGGAAAAGATGGTAAAATAAAGGTTGTTGATGGATCTCCAACTGCATCGCCCAAAAATCCCTTAAAAGTCCCAATACCATTAGTCGTCTCTTACCTACACCCACCGTAAGAAATGAGTTAGTGCTATTCTGAGCAGACACTACACAGCACCTTTTAAAATTAGTGATGATTGAAGCAAACAGATGCAAAAGTCTTACCATTTTTTTTTATTGAATCTCAGTTTAAATGTGAAGATACAAAAGGTATATAAGGTATATGTAATAAGGGTAAAAGGAATATGATCCATTTGATGTGAGAATTAATATTACATATCCACGGCTATAGAAGGGGTAGCTATGGCTTCAGTATAAGAAATTACTCAGCCACTTTTGGAAGTTGAGTGGAGAAAAAACTCTAACCCTAAGTTGCCTCTTAAGAACACACATGGGTAAAAATGGGATAGTGAAATTCTAAGCCGACACTGCTAATTTATTGCTCCTCTTTAAATTGGCTGAAAACCAGTCCATTAGTAATCTGGTATATTTATAAATGTTTAAGGAAATCGTTTCTCATAGTGATTGGCCTTCATTTCAGAAGAAATCGGGACTTCACAATTAGCCATTCTTATTTGGAAAATTACAATTTAGCAAATATCACGTAATGAGTAGAAAACTTCTAAGTAAACATACTGAAACAACATACAGTGTGGATTGTGAAAAAAAGGTTTATCATAAAATATGACATTTTAAAATACGTTCAAATAATGAGCAAACAACTTACTTAACTCTGTTTGTTTTGAAATGTTGTCATTTAAAATGATTTACAGAGATTACAATAAAAACGACAGCTACAGTCAGTAAGCATCACTTATTTTGAAGAGGCATTACTTTGTATGGTCATGCACAAAAGAAATACTTTAAAGACAACGCATACAAAATGTTACAGCAACATGAAGTGATATTTTTATGTTAAACGTATCGAAACAGCCTGTAAACAATTACGATGCTGTTCTCATGAAATTAGTGAAGTGATAGGATGGTATCTAAGTCTAATTAGTGTTGGGTATAGCGAGGGGCGGGCGGCGGTCGTGACCGCGGCATTATCGCGCGCAGGCTGGTATCGCGGCGCCGCGCCGGGGTGCCAGACAAGCCGGCTCGAGCACCGCGCGCGCACGACATGCTGCGGGACCCCGACACACCCAGCCCCACCTGCAGGGAGGAAAGCCACCTCCTGCCAGATGAGTGGCTCAAAGTGAAAACCGTTCCCAATAAAGGAAACTTATCCCCCGGCGTTTACTACCCCACTGTGTCCAGCAAAAGGTTCGTCTCATCCCGTGATTCTAGATTCGGATCATCTGTGTGTTCTAAGATACAGGCTAATTTATTGTAAAATGCGTTGTACAAGATTTCATCAAAGGGTAGTGTTCTATATGACAAACATAGGCATCGGCAAGGTCGCTATATAGACTTACGTTACGTCGTATCCATTTGTTAATGCAAGCGTGAACTAGGCCTTGATTCACACGTCTCAGAGAAATTCACATATTATAGTGCAATTAAAACTTATACTATTTTAAAATTGTTTCAGGAGTCGTTCTCATAGACATGGAATTACAAGAAGAACTAGAAGAAGAGCTATACTCAAAAATGGAGAATGCAATATTCTTAAATCTCGAATCTCGCAGCGTCGCCTACGGTTCCTCCAGGATATGTTCACGACGCTGGTGGACGCGCAATGGAGGTGGACGTTGCTAGTCTTCACTCTATCGTTCGTGCTCTCCTGGCTTGGCTTCGGTCTCATCTGGTGGTTAATAGCGTTCACACACGGAGATCTCGAAGAAGACCATTTACCACCTTTGCAAGATGCGAACAATTGGAAACCTTGTGTGTTTAATATATTCGGATTCACTTCATGTTTCCTGTTCAGCATAGAAACGCAACATACTATAGGATACGGTGCCCGCACTACTACGGAAGAATGTCCCGAAGCGATATTCATCATGTGTTTACAAAGTATATTTGGTGTGATGATCCAAGCATTTATGGTCGGTATAGTGTTCGCTAAAATGACCAGACCTAAGCACAGGACTCAAACATTACTGTTTTCAAAATACGCCGTGATTTGTCAAAGAGATGGCGAACTCTGTCTTATGTTCCGAGTCGGTGATTTGAGGAAGTCTCATATTATAGGCGCGAGTGTCAGAGCTCAGCTGATTAGATCTAGGACAACAAAGGAGGGCGAACAGTTGGCCCATTTCCAAACAGAGCTGGAGCTACACGCGGATGGCTGCGACAGTAATCTGTTCTTCATTTGGCCGATCACGATGGTACATCGGATCAACGCGGAGAGTCCTTTCTACGGCGTCTCGGCCGCTGATATTTTGCAAGAGAGGTTTGAGATAATTGTTGTACTGGAAGGTACAATAGAATCGACTGGACAGACGACTCAAGCTCGTTCGAGTTACACGAATACCGAGATCATGTGGGGGCACAGATTTATAAACCTAGTATCGTACAATCGGGAGCGTCAAGGCTATGAGGTGGACTATTCCAAGTTTGAAGAGACAGTGCAAGTGGACACTCCACTTTGTTCAGCCAAGGAGCTCGACGAGTTCTATGGCAGCCAGGCGGACCAGCGATCCATTGGTGAGTTGTACCGCAGCATACAAAACTCTGGTGGTGGGTGGCTCTACATTTGTAAGGCTTGACTATTGCTTCAAGTATGTGTTTGTGCTAACTGTGTTGGTTTCTCGTGACGGGCACTATCTAATCAATTTTGTTTATATCTAGATAATTGCGAGCACCGTATCAAAACAATTGATTTATAATTAGGTCATTCGTATTCAGGGTTATTTATTATTAAGATAAAAGAAATAAATCATTGCAAAGGATGTTTTCCTGTCTTTTATAACGTTAATTACTGTACATGTGCTATTTATCAGAGGTCAGTAGTCGAGCCCCGCTTAGTGTTGGAAATATGATTAACGTGTTTGAAGGGGTGTTTGATCTTAGTTATCTTAATGCAATATTATTCCTTTGGGTTATCATTAAAGCATTAACTAATGCGCAATCAAATCATATTTATACTTAGTATACTACGCAATTTACTGAACTATTTTGAGATGATTTTGCTTGCTTTTATTATTATTTAAATTAAGTAAATGCAACCAGTTAATTATTTAATTCATTTTCTCTTTATTCAAAGCAAAGATATTAAAATATAAATCTGACCTTAACTAAATATATAATCTTTGAATACATAATTATGTATTAAGTAAAAAATTTCACAATACGTATCCTCTTATTGCCAAAATTAAGACGTGTGGGATGGACTATGTAAAACAGTCCTGGTCCCTACGTTAACATTATTCAACCCGAAACAGAAACATAATGTTAAGAGAAATGCTGCAAAGCATCTAAAGAAAGCATCAAAGAAAATCTAAAACACCTACGCCCGATTTCTGAATTGAGTATTCCAGCTGAGAACAAATTAAGTATCGTTCTATCGCATTGAAATATTAACAACTGAATGAGACAAAACGATACTTAAGTCGTTCTCAGCTTGGATACTCAATTCAGAAATCGGGCGTTAACCATACACGGCGTATACAGCTTGCTTAAAAATTTTAATGAAAGTAATACGCACATGAATATATATATTAATTAAAATTAAGTTCATGTAATAAGTCTGTATTTTTTTCCATCAATCATCTTTATGAAGATTCTAGAATAATCTAATAAACTCGTAAACACCGTATGGTTTCCACCTTACTTTGACGGTTTATTTTTAAAGTGGTGGGAGAGGTAAGAGTATTAAAGCCGGAACTACATAGTACATACATACATACATATACTCACGGCTATAAATCCCTAAATGGGGTAGCCATAGCTGAGAAATTAGAAATTTCTCAGCCACTTTTGGAAGTTGAGTGGGTAAAAGATGGTAGAATAAAGGTTGTTGGTGATGGGTCTCCAACCGCATCGCCCAAAAATCCCTTAAAAAGCCCCAATACCGTTAGTCGCCTCTTACGTACACCCACCGGAAGAAATGGGGTAGTTCTATTCTAAGCCGACACTACACAGCTGATATAACTACATAGTACAAACAATAAAAAATAATTCGATCTTCAGCGAAGGTAATTTAAAAAATATGACTATCCTCGATCCAAATCCCCATTAAAGAAAAGAAAGGCAGACATTTATTATACCGCTATCCTTAACTCAGCCAAAAGCATCTATATAATTATTTTATGTCTTAAAGACACATTCGATTAAATTTGCATTAATAACAAAATCGGCAACTTTGTCCTTAAAATACATATGAGAAGATGGATTTTGATCAGCAATCGATTAAAACTTCGTACGGTCATATATAAGGTGCACTTTTCCAATATGAGGGAAAATCACACTAGTTTATTACTAGATGTCTAATAGATAACATACAATCATTTATATTTTAAAGTATATATTGTAGTGAAAAGATTCACTACAATATCACCAAGTGACAATATTATATGCAAATTAATTATTGGATCGTTTTAGCGTAAATCCTCCAAATTCATAAATAAATCTGGTTTCTAATCAGAATTCTACAGTATATACAAATTTTATTCGAAAATTTCTATTCTTTTAGTTTGTCCCTCGCGTTTATACTTTTCATATCATTAAGGAATGTTGAAAATCCCTATGATCAATATACTGTAATGTACATGTACTAACAAACGTGTACTACAAAATTGAGGCTAAATGACAAATATATTCTAAAATAGCGACACATATAAATAAATTACGCACCCAATAACACATGAAGATTCTCTGCACCGTGTAGAGTTAGAAGCACCTATTTTTTAGTTCGGGGTTGTCTTGCAGCCATCGTATAGAACACAATAAAAATTGGTTACAAAACTATTTGTTTGGCGATAAAAACACCTCAATTACAAGTCATACCATCCTTAAAGAAACCATTTAAAGGGTAAAAACTAATTAAAAAATCTATTTTTTTATTGAATAAGTAATGATAAATTATAAAAAAAGCTGTGTGGTGTTGGTATAGAAGCACTACCTCATTTCTGCCCGTGGGTGAAGATCCGTCACCAACAACCATTATTTAGCAATCTTTTCCCCAATCACATTCCGAAAGTGACTGAGGTATTATTTTTCCCAAGCTCTGGTCTATCACTTTTAGCGATAGCCGTGATATATGTATGTATGTATAGTTAGAAAAACTAAAATGATGACGAAAAATATATGAAGTAAATATATATTTCTACATTGTGATTATATTTCATTTTTGTGTAAATGTTAAAAAAACATTATTTGGGACTGCTTTAAGAATATTTTACTCATGGACTGCTATCATACATACATACATACATATACTCACGGCTGTAAAACCCTAGAAGGGGAAGCCAGAGCCCAGAGCTAAGGAATTAAAAATTCCTCAGCCACTTTTGGAAATGTGAGTGGGGAAAAGATGGTAAAAGTAAAGGTTGTTGGTGATGGGTCTCCAACCGCATCGCCCAAAAATACCCTTAAAAGCCCCAATACCGTTAGTCGCCTTTTACGTACACCCACCGGAAGAAATGAGGTAGTACTGCCGACACTACACAGCAATCCTAAAATAAAGACCCCCAAGAAATCCTAAAATAAAGACTGCTATCCTAAAATAGAAAAGTAAGTCACAGATCGTTGATTTTTCCGTTTTATTTCCGAATCTTTTATCATTTGATTCAACACGTGCTTCCGACTTATTACTTATTAATCTAGCGCCACACTGTACATGCATTAATAATAATGTAAAATAATGAAAAAATACTCGTATCTAAAGTATTTAGAACCTTAAGCGATGCCGGCCCTGAAAATACATCAACACATACGCTTTAAGAAAATGTAAAACGTAATATAAAGTTTTTGTTTTCAGCCGGTCTTTCAAGTATATCTACTAATTATATATCCTTTGTTATCGAACGCTTAACACATAACTAAGTGGTCTCTTTACAAAGTGGCTCTCAGATAAGATGCAAGACAATACTTACTTTATGTCCTACGAACAGTTTTGCAATACTCTAATAGATAATAGATGCCTTTGATAAGTAAAGGTAGACATGCCGGCATATTATAAATTATTCTACTACACATCATTTGTATGTTTTAATGGATATAAGAAGGTTACATGCAATTATGCTTTGATTATTACATTACACGTACTCACGCTGTTAGTACCCATTGGGTAGAGATTTATCATTCACCCCTTCACAATATCCTGGAAAACCTATAGAGCCTGCTTGATCTAAATGGTCCAATATGGTCGTCCTCTATTGACATTACCATCGACACCTCATCAATGCAATATCTAACAAATAAAAAACTCTTCATACTAGGAAAATTAAGTGTGCCGTATTATATCATTAAACCTACAAACATAGACATCAAGACAATACTGAATAACTTTAGAAAATACATTTCCAACTAGTTTAACATATGAACAAGTTTCGCTGAGTTATCTTTATTCCGGCACTTTTAGTGTTTATTTATAAAATTGAAGCTCATTGCAAGCTGAAGTCATCATTAAATTAAGGTTACAACTTAATTTGAAACTTATAATTCCAGTAACAATGTTTTCGTGCAGTGACGGCAAATAATGGCACTATCCCTTACGGCAGTCGTAAGAGGCGGCTAAGGGTATGAGGCTTTTTAAAGCGGTTTTTGGGTGATGCGGTTGAATACCCATCACCAACGATACTTTATTTTTACCATCTTTTCCCCTATGAACTTCCAAATGTGGCTGGGGAGTTCCTAGCTCTGAAACTCTGGCAATCTCTTTTTGGGATTTACTGCCGGGAGTATATGTATGTAATAAATATACTTGTTCGGTAGTAAGTAGCTTTGCATTATCTTGATATCCGATGTTGGTGCAATTTGACAATTTATTCATATCGGCCACTTACTGCCCCAGGATATGAACGAATAACAAATTGCTTAAATATGTCCAATGGCATTTGAAGTGATATTTGTTGTTGCAATATTTTCGATGCTCATTTCAGCTTTGTAGGTTTTCAATATCCGCAATTAAAGAGAAAAAATATATTAAGGTAATAAAAAGTTTAAATTAAAATAAAAAGACATACTGTTCTTTTCCAAAGAGTAACATTTAACAAGTAAAAAATCTTGTCCAAGTGTTCGACGTTTAGCGCATTTTAAAAGTCATTTTCTGCCTACAAATTTGCTGTAAAATAAAGTTACAAAAGTCAACTAGTTTGATTTTGGGAAAGTTTGCCGGACAAATAACAGATGATTAAGGCAAATTACTCAATTTGAAGTACGAGAAAGTAAAAACTACTTTTCCGAACAAAATAGCTTATAAATTTACTATTACACCAGTTATCTATCTGAAAATTTAAATATTGTATTCTCTCTCACTCAATTGCTCAATCCTGAAATTATATCAACTTTCTGTTCCCCGTTACTGGTCTGGAGTTTTTACTAAGTCTAAGGGAAGGTCAAACCATTTTTACAGTTTGCCAAATCGTCAATGCGCTGAATACGTATGCTTTAAATAAAACCAAATGCATAAGAAGTCAGAACTTTTCAAAAGTTAATATTGGAACCAAAGAAAATGCCAACATGCATGAACGCATTATATTACTCTTACTCTTAATTGTCCACAATGTGCTTGATCCAAACAACGCCTACTATTGAACCTCGATGTTTTGCACAATCTCATAATTGGTATCAAAAATATAAAACCTTTTAACACTTTTACTACAACAACCGGAATTCATACCGAGCAAAATTGCACAAAAAGACTCTTAGTTTCATACTCTCACAACATCGTTGTTAATAACCACGCCTGCATGGCTAGCACGAGCGACCTTTTAACTAGATATTGCGTGGTATAAAACAGCCATCTCTTTCGCACTTATATTTTTATAATTCACTTTTACTTCTATCTCATTCTAACCAATAGGGTCACGATAATAAAACGCTCATGCTAGGTCTCCTGAAAAGTGTTTTGACCAGGCGCAATAAGTGTATTATAATATATCGCAGAGAATGCAGAGAGGCAGTGGTGTTGAGCGTTCCAGAACAATCACCGAGTGATATCGAGGACCAGAAGGCTGGGGAAGTCACTGTCACTTTATGACCGAAAATATTCACTGCAATCCAATAGTTTATTTGAGCCTTTAAGCCTTCAACGAGTTTATTTTATTTGAAACTGTTCTGTTTTTATTTAATAAATAGTTTGAGCCCTGTTTTCAAAACAATGTTGAGTAAACGGATAAAATACAAACATAGCAATAAAAATACTTCTTTATTTAAATGTTATTCAATGGCCATATGAGTGAGTCTTTTGTTTTATAGTTATTCTCTAACCATCTCGCTCTAAATAAAATCTTTTAAAAATATACAAATTGTAGACGTCTCAAGTATATTTTATAGGTATTTTTGATATTACATTTATTTATTTTCATTATGCAAAAAGTCTGGCATTTATTACTCTTTAATATAAATATGTCGCTTTGTTATTAATTAAGTTATAATCAAACATAAAGGGAAGTAAGTCTTTATAAAAGCAATTTTCTCTATCATATCATGTGTTATACCAAAGATTTTGATTTGTATAAAGTTTAGTAGTTGGATAAAAGAATTATTGTAAATTTAAATGTTAATCTGTATTTTCAATACGATATTTTAATTCATGCACATATAGTTTAAAAAATATATTTCTTTACATCCTTGTGAAATATGTAAGAAAAGGAATCTCAAATGTAGGTTAAATTTGATACAAATAGTCATAAAAATTGTTGTGAATATTCTCATTAATGTTAAATTATAATTATATATTAATATATTTAACCTGTATTACTAGTCAACAATAAAATATCCCTCGATGATAAATAAATGAGAGTAATTTAACTTTTAAAGCATTTTTTTTATTTCCGTTCCATCCCTAGCGCTTAATGACATATTATTGGATAGAAGAGTTTCTATCTCGGAAGCTATGGCTACCTATTTTTAGAATTTATGGCCGTGAGCATATGTATGTATGTTACAGCAATACAACCAAATAAATACTTTAGATTGGCAAAGAACCATAAGCAATTGTTCACAAATAACATCTTTATTAATATCTGAAATCAGTTTATACGTACTTTAACTAACTTTATATTAACATAAAAATTAGATAAAACAAAATAAATGTAAACTACAAAAATAGAAACAAAACAAATTTTAAGTGTGCCGTTAGTGGCGAACAAAATACTACATAGTCAGGTCAAATTTTATAGCTGATACACTTTGTAAAATATATCAATGCTATTTCTTTGTTCACACTTTTGGAGGGCTCACATATAGTTTCTTTTAAAAGGTAATTTGTTCAAAATCATGGAACCACCAGTGGTACGTGCCTCCTATGCATCTTGGTAGGGACGTTTCTATTAATTCTATATAGTATTTCTGAACAGTCGATTGTTCTATTTAATAATTCCAATTAATATCATATGTTTGCACTCTCCCGTCCTTTGGATAGCGGCAGAATGATTTAGTGTATGTGTATGTGTATGTGTATGTGTATTTGATTTAGGGTATATATCTTGTGCTTTGTAATGCAAGAATATTAAAAATCGTTTCTGTATCCCTTCAACCCGACTTTTTTAAATATCGTATTGCGGATTCTATTCCTCACAAGGTATTACATATTATCTGCTTTTATTTATTTTAACATACGCGTTGAAAAACTTAAAAAGTAGAGTTCAGTTTTTAGTGGATTTGCCTAAAGCAGAATTATACAATTACCTGTTAAATAAATTGAAAACTTATAGACAAGCTGATATTTCTAATCAATCGAAAAGTACTTATCTCAATAACACGCAAGCATTTAATATGCTCATCCATACTAATAATATTATAAATTGGAAAGTGAGTTTGTTTGTTTGTTTATTTGTGCCGCTTTCACGCTGTAACTACTGAACCGATTGCTTTCAAATTTTGCAGATGTATAGTTAGAAGTCCAAATTAAATAATAGGGTACTTTCTATCCCGGAAAAAAATATATTCCCGAGGGAAAACTAAAATATTGTTTGCTTGCTGGATGGATGGCGCTGTGTGTCGTTTACAACAAGGTAATATATTGCAGACGAATAAAAACATTTAGAAGCTAAATGATACGATAATGTATCGATTAAAATGAGGAATTCCCGAGGGATGACGTACAATTTGTTTTATCGTCTCAAATGTTTTTTTACTGATTGGTAAATATGGATGGTTGGATAAGTATTTATGTTACGTTAGTTCTTGAGGTATGCAATAGATGGCGCTGGGTGTTTTTAAGCCGTGGTATCGATGTTTTTTGAATATGTAAGATGCGGAATATCTTGCACTTTAACCTGTAGCTCATACAATTACTCAGTGCACTTATCGGATCATGTACTTACTTGCTGTTTTATCTTTATTCACTTTTTTTCATTTCACATTGTATTGTGGATTTTGGCGCTCGACATCGGTAGGGTATAGAAATGCGGGATTATACAGCGGGAGCGGGAGTAATTTTGCCGTCAAAGTTTGCCGTATTCAAAATTTGCCGTCAAAGTTAGCGTCTCTGTGGTCTAGCGGTAAATCTAACCTCTTTGATCATTCGAGAGATCCGGGATCAAAACTCAAAGGACACAAGCTTTTATAAAAAAAAGTTGTTGTTTAAGCTTAGAATAATAGCAAAAACTATCGCAACACGACATAGGATGTCATTCATCTCGGACAATCCCCATATTCCCGAGCAATCTCTGCTGCAAACTCACCCACCATCACCAACGGTCAGTGTAGGGGGCAGAACCCACCGGGCTTCCGCCCCGCTGCGCCAAACTACTATCCGTACTTAGTATTTTCTAAGACTTTCGCGATTGAACATTACAATTAACATACATACTCACGGCTATAAATCCCTTAACGGGGTAGCCCGAGCTTTGGAATGAGAAATTCCTCAGCCACTTTTGGAAGTTGATTGGGGAAAAGATGGTAATAATAAATGTTTTTGGTGACGGGTCTCCAGCCACATCGCCCAAAAATCACTTAAAAAGCCCCTTTGCCCTTAGTCGCCTCTTACGATCACCCACGGGTAGAAATGGGGTAGCGTTAATTTAAGCCGACACTACACGGCAAATTAAAACAACTATTATAAAACTAAACTCATGTTATAACACGCGATTAAAGATCCGAAAATCAATATTTACTATCCGTACTAATACGAACATAATAACTCGAACACAAAAAATTGGTACAAAATGGTTTGTTTCATGATTCTTATCATTTATTGTATGGCACTAAGGGGTTGAAATAGCAAATGAAAGTTAGTATAGAGATTTTTGACATTTCTGTATTTAGAAACTTGGTGCGATTGACTGTTATAACCACTACAAAGAGGAATTTATGAAATTTATCCATCAATCATTCATGAGTATATATTCACTAACGACCATAAATCCCAAAAAGGGTAGCCATAGCTTCGGAGATAGTAATTCTTCATCCACTTTTGGAAGTTGAATGGGTAAAAGGTAGGCAAATAAAGGATTTCAATGATGGGTCTCCAACTGGATAACTAAACAATCACTTAAAAAGTCTCAATATCCTTTATTTTTTTTTATATAAACTGGATAAAAAAATGTAGTTGACGCGGACGTAGTCGCGGGAAAAAAGCTAGTAAGTAATAAAGTAATAAAACATACCATTCACCATAAAAAAACCTTTAATTGTATTTAAAACAATTGGAAGCTGCTATTGTTGTTTAATATTGAAATCTGTGATTTGTGTAAAAACATATATTTTTAGATGCAATCAAATTTTATGTATTATTTCAACCACAGAAATATTTGTCTTTATAAATATATTTTAAGGGAACATTGGGCGATGCGGTTGGAGACACATCATCAACAACCTTTATTTTACCATCTTTTCCCCATAATTTGAATGTTTTTGACATGAAAACCTCATGTGGGGATTATTACTAATAAATGAAAGATAAATAAAGGAAAGAATTTTTTTTCAAATTTATCTTTTCCCCACTTAACTTTCCAAAAGTGGTTGAGGAGTTTCTAATTCCTTAGCTCTGGTCTGGCTAACCCTTCTAGGGACTTATAGCCGGGAGTATAATTATGTAGAAATATTTGTATGTTACATTATGCTACTAAATTTTATCTCTTTTTATTTTTATACTAGTTTCCAAAAACTTGGTAATCTTTATTCTATGCTAGTTTCCTTCCTATATTAAGATTTAATAGTCTTAATTTAATACATAAAAGTTTAATCCGTGTTTTGCTTTTGTTTATGGTTACTGTTCTTTATGCTTCATACGCAGTCTAAAATAAAATAACATTGGTTTGAATATTTTGAACGCTTATGTTTTGGCTTCATGCTGGTTGTTTTGGTTTAATAGAGAAGGTTCGTACAAGTGATTTATTTGCTGTTTCGCATTGCTTAATAATGATTGTTATCCAATTTCTAATGTATCATTATGTGTATAATATGAAGATAACTAATGATGTAATATTGTATTTTCTCCAGGTTTCTCTGATCCAGCATCGCCAATAACACCAATAGCAGAAGATATCTTACGAAACTCATTAAGCAAACAGCGACCTCTATCGGTGTCTCCGCTAGCTAATGACAGACTGGTCGCAGACGCAATAAGACGAGCCAGTCTTCATAGACCTTCGATAGTCAAATATCCATCTAATTACTTTAACCCCACTGAAGAACCATCTTCGTCTAGCAGTGAAGAGGAAATTCAAAACAAAAAACTTTTGCAGAAAAGTGTGTAAAATATTTTGTTATTAGCGACATCTGTTGTCGAATAGCAATAAAGGTTTAGTTGTATGTAATGAAGACGGAAAGATTAATGAAAGTTTTTTGAGGTACTTTTTGTGATCAGCAAAAACATATTAATTTAATTAAATATATTAATTGACCATTTTTATGCTGACAATGTGTTTAAGTAGTCGCAATAATATGTATAATATCTGCAACTGATTCCATTTGGTGTTTTATTCTTATTTAGTTGTTTAAATTACATTAGTTAATAAAGACAAGTCATGAAAGTTTCAAACGATGAGTTAGTATTAAATTATGAGACTAATTTAGATTCATTATGAGACACATCTAGACATTTTAAAATTATCATGCCTAGTAGCGTAGCGCCACGCTATAAAAAATACTCCTTATCATATTTTCAAACTTGGCTGGATCCATACGGAAAATATATCAGTTACAGTTAGTCTTTAGATTTACTTTATCAGGTTTCAACAAGATCTTAAAATCAAGCGTATGTAAATGTAAGTGTAATGTAATTTGAGGTATACAGAAAAATATATAGTATACTTATTAGTCAACTATATATAATCCATCCTGAATACTAGAAGCAATTCCTTTAATTCAATGTGATATATGCCAAAGTTTCATTTCTTATGAACAAAACTCACCATTTATCCACCTGTTGTTCAGAGAAACCACTTTTTACTGGATAATGCTTCTACATACATGCATACCTACTATGCATTGTACAGATACTTTGTAATATATAGTAATATGTATGGGTACTTATAAATACACTCTCGTAGCGAAATGTGGGACTATGAACAACATGAGATAAAATTTCGTGTCAAATTCAATATGATAAATTCGTCTTCTCATCGGAGATACACAATGTGTCTGTGATTTAACTCTGACAATGAAAATAATGTATGTTAGATATTAGGGCCAAATAACTTAACTGTACGTTCACGCGGTAAATGCCCGAAGGGATGGCAAAGGTATTCATATTTCTAAACATCACTAAATTTCGGTCACCTGATGTTCATAATATCCACGTATTGGTTACACAGCGACTTGATAGGGGGCAACCTATCTATAGTCTCAATATCAGATAGTAAAATAAAACCACGTTATTATTATTATTATTATTTATTTTCCATATTCTCCAATAGGAAACTCGACATATATAAATCGACGCCAGCGCCGAAGTTTTTAAAACTGCAGACTATATAGGTATAGATATGAAATAACTAATATTGAAACTGAATTACATATAAAATAAATATAAGTACGTATTGTGAATATTTCTAGAGTTCTAACTAATAGTTATACACTTTATATTCATTGTAAAATAATTAAGTAGCCATTAGGAACGATCTTAGAGTATAGATAAACAAGTGATAAGTTATGTGATGTGATATTAACTGATGGTGAATATCACACCTATGATTATAAACGTAGAGAAATATTATTTTGTTTTAACCTTTAAAATTTTGTTGTTGTATCTATTATACCTATACATACCATGGTTATTAATATACTAAGAAAAAAAACATTCACAGAAGTTACCTATAATGTCATGGTTATATTAAGGATATTTTGTCATTTCATATCACAACATATTGTACTTAAGCCGTATATTAAATACAATTTTAAATATTTGTACGAAGCGTTTTTTTTATAAAACCTTATACTAAATACATTCGCAATTACTAAAGTATTCTTAATACATATTTTCAATATCACATTTTTTTCAAGGATGTAAAATTATCCCACATTCAATCTAAACTCAATTGTTACTAATACATCATTTATTATTACAAACTAAAAGCTTTGAACTGATTTAGCGTATCGACTACTGTTTTACAAGCAGAAACTGAAGGAACTGTTGCATCCAAGTATTAAATAAAATGAGAGTTTACTGTACTACGATCGTTTAAATATATTTAATATAATAATAAATATAATTTTAGCCAAATTTGATAGCAATTACAGACGATCTCATTAATGCACATTACAACTTTAAAGTGTCAAAGTAATTTAAAGGTAACGTTTTAGGAAATTTTAAGTATAAAAATTCCAGAGGCAACTTATACAAGTTGAAAAAATGAGAACTAAATATGGAAACTAAAACTTATCACAAATTGCTCTTTCCTCGAAAAAGTCTTTGATTTTAAAAAATTCGTTATTAAAGTAAGACTTACTATAACTACACTCCAATTCACAAATTAATATTAAATTTCAATAAATAAATACAGTATTAACACTATGTCACTATGTATTTAACAAAGACTGAATATTAAACCAAAGTTGCTATTTCGATTCCAATAATAAATACATACATTGATATTACAACTTTAAGTGTGTTTGCATCCATTTTCAGCCAACTAGTAGCCAGCTAAAATTAGATTTATTTTCATACCCAACTTTACTCATAGCAAATACGTTTTATAATACAATGTTTCGTCTCAAATTTCGTTGCCGTATTCTATAAGTATTTTTAATGTTTTGTTTTTATTCATAGTATAACTTTTAGTAAATATTTAGCAAAGTTAAAACCCTGTATATTGAGTCAAGCTAGGTTAACTCATTTGGCATTTCGAGATTGTATAGCAGCAACGGATGATATATAAATTATCGCCATAATAATACATGTCAATGTTGAGATTACGAAACAGTACTCAAAATTTGATGTACATTCTGATATAAAATTTTAATTATTATTAAGAATTTACTGTTTTATACAAGGTTACAAAAAATAAAATGACGAACAAAGCTGCTACCATATCTATGGCTGCTTCTTAAATAAGTCAAAACATAATGAATGAATACCTTGGAAGACTGAAAGTTTGAATATTATCAGTAGTTGGATGTTGTTTTTTTTTCTGTTTTTTCTTTCTATTTTTTAAGGATGCTCGTAATACGTCATTACGGTTATTAAACTATAATTTACGGTAACGGTTCGGTTTCCGCTGATGTCACTAAGATGGCCGGCTTCTTATCTGTTATGTGATTTTCGCTGGGAGATCTGAAAATATATCACTATTAGTCATATTATTTTGCACTATTCTTTAGGTACACAGTAATGGATGTAATATTGACAAAATAAGTCTGGTAGATTCTGGTAGAAATTAGCTGTGTAGTTTCGGCTTAGAATAGCATTACCCCATTTCTTCCGGTGGGTGTACGTAAGAGGCGACCAACGGTATTGGGGCTTTTAAGGTATTTTTAGGCGATGCGGTTGGAGACCTTTACTTACAACCTTTCTCATCACCTAACCTTTAATTCACCATCTTTTCCCCACGCAAATTCCAATAGTGGCTGAGGAATTTCTAATTTCTAATTATATTAATATATAATAATGAACTGCTAGGCAAAGGTGAATATAAATCCTACCAATAATAATTTCATGTAAAACCATCTGGCTCGTACTGTGAAAAAGTTACCAAATCTCATATAGAGCCATGCTTTTAACTCTACAAGGCCTATCTTCACAAACTTTACATCTATGGCCAAATCTTACTACTAATAAGATAAGTTCAAGCTCTTTCAGGGGACATATATGAGCTGTTAGTTTTTTTTAATACTTACTTCTTTATTCTATTCTTATCGTCCACCTTCTCTCCATTAACAACCTGACTGATTCCATTCGGCATCATTATATGCTTCTTCATATTCGCGTGACTGTGACTTCTGTGAATATGGCCCGGAACTTCGGTCATTTGGCTATGATTTTTCGGCAAATTTGGCTCTGTACTTGGAATATTTCTAGATAAATCCACTCCACTATCCACTGCTAAGTGGCTGCTACTTTGATTCCGGTTTTTCTCGTTAATGTGGTGGACGAAGTTGTTTTGGGCCATTAAGCGGTTTTCTCTGGCGCGCGATTCAGGAATCTTGATTTCTATGTGCTCGTCCAGAGACATTGAGTCTACGGAACTGAGGTCTAATGTGTCGTTGGAGAATGTTTTAGGAATCATTCCTAACATTCGATCTGAAAGAAGTAATTGGTTTGTTAGTTTTGTTGTTTATATTACACAAATCTTAACAATCATCAGAACTTTGAAGGACCACAGGATCGTCTACCGCTCAGGACAATCCGAGGTTATTTAACCTCGTAGTAAAGGGGAAATTTTACAGTCTTGAGAGTAATATCACAAAAGTCATGAATTTGAATTGGAGTAGGTTATATTATTTAAAATTAATAGAAAAGGGTAAAAAGTAAATAAGTATGCCCGGAGCGGCGGGTGAACGTGTCATATTCATATTTTAATGTATGCTCATTTTTATAGTTTAAATAAGGGCTAATAACACCGTGTTACTACTACACACGTATCTACTACGTATTAAAAGGTGATAGACTTGCATTTCTTCATTGTGAGTTTACCACCTAGAAAAAACTGGATATTTCGGACAACAGGTAACGGAATATATTATAACGCAAAGACTTTATCCAACAATATTTTCACAACTCAATTTCCAAAAGTGGCTGATTGTAAATACTGAAGCTTTGGCTTGTATGTATGTATGTGTATGCGTAGACTTACTCAAAAGTTGTAATTAATATACGGATCATGAAGTATCAAAGCTATAAAATTGATCACTATTTAGAATTTCGAATTTTGTATTCTGGAAGCTCTGGCTACCCCTTCTAGGGACAATTAGCCGTGAGTATATACATGTATGTAATATTTTTCTCTCTCACATTCTGAAATATTATATAACTAATATATATATATAACTTTTGATATTATTATCATCTGCATGCGCAAGTATTTTACTCTAAAAGTATGTCAGTTCATTGATAAATTTATTGCTTCGCGTTTGGGCAATAAATAACAGTGTGAACGTACTTAAAATATCTGTGTTATTTATTTTTTACTTGGCATAAGTACAGGGTGATGACACCACGAACGATGCAAAGACCGAGTGCCACAAATATAAAATGAGTCGCCAAATTTAAGCGTTTGATATTTACGGATAGTGTCTGATATAACGGTAATAGTTAGCATGTGTAGGTATATACTTTACGTTTGGCTTACTGGGATTGCAGGTCCAAAGGAACGGTAGGAATCTAATCACCTAAGATTTGAATATACTTATTTACAGTATTCATGACTCATGAGTATTCAGGCTGTGTAGTGTCGGCTTAGAATAGCACTACCCCATTTCTTCCAGTGGGTGTACGTAAGAGGCGACTAACGGAATTGGGGCTTTTTAAGGGATTTTTGGGCGATGCGGTTGGAGACCCATCACCAACAACCTTTATTCTACCATCTTTTCCCCACTCAACTTCCAAATGTGGCTGAGGAATTTATAATTTCTCAGCTCTGGCTACCCCTTTTAGGGATTTATAGACGTGAGTATATGTATACCAACCGTGATAGCCCAGTGCGTCGAACACTCAGTTATCGTGCAAACAACTAGTGTTCAAATCCTGGGTCGGGCCTACACCAATTTGTCTTTTCTAAAGACATATGTGTGGTTAATTTATCATGGTTGTTAACGGTGAGGGAAAACATCGTGAGGAAACCCACATGGCTGAGTTGTACTTAGTCATGTGACAGTGTATTCATACAAAACGGCGATAGGCCTGCCCCCTATCACGTGAGTAACAATTTCAACACTTCACTTCACTGTCCATGCAAAACGTGGGTACTTTGAACAACAGGTGACAAAGTCACGTGATGTTCAGAAGTATTAATAACTCTGCCAACCCCTTCGGGGATATTCGGCGTGAACGTATATGTTATGTTATGTTATTATATATGTATGTATGTATGTAGTATTCATGAATGAAAGATTTCAGAACATTGACTAATTTAGCAGAAGTCTCAAAAGTGTAGTCAGTTGCAAATTGACCGAAATTGTGGTTTTGGCCACAATAGTGGCGCTAGTTATAGGTACTGGATACCCGACAATTTGAAAGTATGAAAAGGCGTTACAGGTAAGGTGATGGAAGTATGTGGTGTCAGAATGGTGGAAGCTAATAGGTATGGTGAGGTAAATATATAGTAGCGAAGTTGTAAATATATAGTATCCCTTTATATATTTTTCCATATATTTTCTAATCTTTAGGGTACTAAAATCAGCAGTCCTGGGAACCTACATACTGAGTCAGCACCATTTCAGCATATCTTTAATTATGAAACTTCTACTATATAATTTTAATATTTTTGTTCATGAAAACCTCATGTGGGTATTATTACTATTAAATAAAGGAAAGAAAAATTTCGACACTGGCGGGAATCGAACCCGTGACCTCGGGTATATAATCGCGGGTTCGATTCCCGCCAGTGTCGAAACTTTTCTTTCATCTGTTTATTAGTGAACTTCTACTATGTTTAATTTTATTTATGTTCCAATTAAAATCCCTACCTAATTTCTGCGACGTAGACATGGTGGCTCGCAGCTCGTCCAGCTGCTTGGCGGAGCACAGCGGCGTGTCCACCTCGTACGTGTTGTTGAAACGCATGTAGTCCACCTGCAAATGTACATTATCTCTGTAAGAACGGTGGGTACCTTATTCAGGAGTGATTAAAATATTTACATTTCTTATATATTTGCTGTGTAAACCGACACGGCTTAGAATAGCACTACCCCATTTCTTCCCATGTGTGACGAGGCGACTAAGGGTATTGGGGCTTTTTCAGTGAATTTTGGGCGATGCAGTTGGAGACCCATCACCAGAAATATTTACTTTACAATCTTTTCCCTACTTAACTTCCAAATTGGCTGAAGAATTTTCTTTCTTCAGGTATTTATAGCCTTGAGTATATGTATGTATGTATTTACATACATAATTCACAACTTAAATTAATATCTCTTTATACAAAATCATTCCGTTACTAACTGACTGACAGACAGACATCGCAGAGCTTAAAGGGCTGGATTTAAAGACCTAAAATTTGCCAGGTAGATAGTTTTAGAGCTTTAAATGAACACTAAGAAAAGAATTCCCTAATATTGCTACGGGAACGACAATTACTGTAAATTTAAGTTTATATGAAATTTCTGCAACTTTGACTGTATCATGCTATGCTAAATGTTAATAATGTTTTAAATGTTATTTTTGTTACTAACATAGGTATTTAAGTTTTTGTGATTGTGATTACTAACAACTATATGGATGAATAATCTGAAATAAATGATTTTGATTCAATTATGCTATCATGTTGCAATAAATTGTGCTTCAGATGAGCACTAAGAACTGAACTCACTAAAATTCCGATAACAACGGGAATTCCGGGCGATTGAAGTTTATATTAAAAATCTGCAATTAATATTCCATCATATTATTTTTTTTAACAAAGAGTCCTCTATAGATACAAGGAAACATTACAAAAGAGAGGTTAAAGATTTTATGAAACTTCTATTATTTTTAGTCATCTATTTCATATATATAGTTAATGTCATTGTAATTGATAAGGATTACTCGGATTAAATATAAAGGCCTTAAAATTTTGGTGATGGTGGTAGCTTTCCTGAGATTGTAAACTGTTTCCATGCTGATGAAGTCGTGGGCAAAAGCGTATTTATATATCCGCACTTCGATACTGAGATAAGGTGACTGTTTACTTTTAAGTATTGCGTACACGATATTTTTTATTACACTGTTTTATCTTATTACTGTTTAGCCGAGTTCTTTAACCTTTACAGTCCACGGAACAAGTAAGTTGAGGTGAATTTTATATTTTTTTTCTTTAAATAATAATATCGCTGTGTAGTGTCTTCGAATAGTACTAACCTATTTGTTCACGTGGGTGAGGAGACCAAGGGTATTGTGGCTTTTTAAGTGATTCTTGCACACCACTAATCATAAAACAGCCCTTTTTCAAAATGAATTTCTTAATCTGCCGCTCTGGCTAGGGGTAGCCTTTTGGGATGTATAGTCATGTGTAGGTATATCTATGTAATGCAATTGTTAATGTGAAGCATGGTCGCCGTGCTAAGTAAGTGAAGCGATAAAGAAACTTGTAGGAATATATTTAATAATTCAAAATTCAGACAAAATGGTGGTCTCCTAACGGCCCGTGAAACAAGTTAAAAAACTCTGCAGCATACGAAAAGACTTAACTGAGTTTAAGCGCACAGTTTTATTGATGTATTTTATTTTATTGTAGATATGACTTTAGAAACTGACTAATTTGCAAGTCTGAGTTTTATGTCTTGAACAGCCATTAAAGGCTAGTTTTTGCGGTCAATTTTACCACAGTCACGAGTGCGACTATTATATTAAGACGAATGATTTCACGAACATTCCATTATTCAAACATGATTTATAGATGTTGTTAACCTGACAGCGAAATCTAGCTTCAATGGCTGATTTAGATTGGTCTCCGAGTTTTATTGTGATTATTACTATCGACTCGATTATTTAAAGAAAGAAAAAAAACATATTCATTACAACAATAAAAAAAAGACAGTTACACTCACATATATTTAGAAACAATTAACAATCAACATAAAGAGAGTAAACGTAAATTTCATTAGAAAATAATAATAATAATGCAAAAACAGAAAATCAACAATGGAATACATCACAGTCAACACAGATATACATTGAAAATAAAGATATCCATTAAGAAATTTACTCGTACTAAGTTAAGTATCTAATGCTGCATGCCCAGATTCTCAGGGACACCTATTTTACAGATTGAAACAGCATACAGGGGTTATATATAAGAAATGATTAGAGCAGAGGCTTATCAGAAACAAAGTGGCGATTGAAGATAGTGTCTGCTTACTACAATGGGAATTTATGGCGTAAGTATAAGTTAGTAAGTATAATAGAAATAAAGTATATAACTAATATCGCATATGATAACTTTTACTTCTACCTAGTACTTCTAACAATTACTAAAATGTGAGTTGAGAACGAACAGTACATGATGGTAAGAATATTCAAATATCTGAAAAGTTGTATATTTTTATATGAATATATTTTTAATTAAATGATGATGCGGTTATTTCACACAAGATTGATTTTTGGCATTATGCCAATAGACCGTTGGTTACCGTGATTTGCGTCAAATGAACTAATACATACAATTTAAAAAAGTATATTAAAATTACGATGTGTCGTAAACATTTATAACACCTTATCTAGTTATAGAACGAAAATAGATGGACTAGGAAATCCACTAAAACCACATGTTATCTCGAGGGCACTCAACTCGTGTAGAAAATAACTGATAATTGTTTTAACATAAAGCCTATGTATTCCTCTAAAAAAAACTAGACTAGTGAGTAATAGGAGAAAAAAATATTAAAACGTGAGTGTTTGATTTCAAGTTAATAATGGTTATAACTTCTTTGTATCATTCATGTAAGAATAAGTATATACATGGAATAAGTATTTCAATTCGATGGGCACTGAAATGCTAATGCAGTAAATTGTTTTGAATTATTTAACTAAACGACGCGACGTGTTTTTTTTATAAAATATTCGAAATTAATTCTATTATAGTTTTCATATGAAGTTTTAATAAAAACTGTCATATATTTTTTATTTTATTTACAAGATCTTAGTAATCTTTGGTAATAGTAGCGCTACGTATTACGTATACGTAAAAGTTTATAAATAATATTTAACCAGATTATGTTGTAAAAGTTTTAGATAACCTATGGATCATTGTACCTCACTGTAAACTGTTAGATCATATTATTATTTTTCTAAATTTGTGTTTGATGTTCAATAAAGAGTTATTCTATCATGTTATTCCATGGACGTTATATAGTCAGTTACTTTAGCAATTATCAATGAACGTCAACTCATACTATAATTAATTTATTCATCAGAAGGAAACTAATTAATGGGTGCAATTAGTAATGCGAGTAAACAAACAATATATGGACAAAGGGCAAGTAACTAAATGATTTGATTTAATTTGCTATTCGCATTATGGTGATGCGTCTAATAACTGGATTTAAACGTGTAAAGATTTAAAGTAAATTTTCTATTTAATTGACATTTTATAAAGATAAATATGTACATATGTATAAGTTTAAGTCGGGTGATATTTGACTCATGAACCCACAAAAAATGTGCATTGGCATCGTGAAAGATTACCGTCTGCTGCCAAGGCAGTACAAGGAATTGGAAAGAACTTTGTGGAAACTGACCATTCAGCATATTTACATTTACATACGTAGACTAACGGCTATCGATCCTAAAAAAGGGAAAGGCACTGCTTAAAAATTATAAATTCTTTAGCCACCTTTGGAACAATCCCACACTCAGCTCCAAAAACCCTTAGTCGACCCTCTTACGACTCCCGCAGGAACGAATGGGTTGGTTTAGCACCCGTTCAGTAGTAAGTGGTTATTAGCTGTGATATTCAAAGCCACTACGCTGAACGACCTAAGATATTTATCCCATTTTCAATGTATCATCTTACCTCATATTCTCCAGTATCCTTTCTGAACGTCACCATGGTTTCAAACCGATGACCCCACAGTACTTCCGATGGCAAGAAACTGCTTCTGGCTTGAGTTGTCATACCAGTAGACTCTATTACACCCTCTGGAAAATAATGGTATGAGACGTTAAATAATCTGCGCAGACTAGACAAAATAATAAGGTAATAGACCTTTATGAATAATTGATAAATACATCGATTAGAACACCCGTTATCGTGCAAACGACTAGTGTTTGAATCCTGGGACGGGCCTACACTAATTTGTCTTTTCTAAAGACATATGTGTGGTTTATTTATCACGGTTGTTAACGGTGAGGGAAAACATCGTGAGGAAACCCACATGGCTGAGTTGTACTTAGTCATGTGACAGTGTATTCGTACAAAACGGCGATAGGCCTGCCCCCTATCACGTGAGTACACTGTCCATGCAAAACGTGGTTGACAAAGGTGACAAAGTCCCGTGATGTTCAGAAGTATTAGTACCTCTGCCAACCCCTCCGAGGATATTCGGCGTGAACGTTTATGTTTATTACATAGATTAGATAGTCTGTTATTTATAAGCATATATTTCTGTTTTGTAACCGATGGTTGAATAAAGTAACGGTGTTTATAAAAAGTGATATGTCTTAAGCTGTATAGAATTGTATAAAAAAAACATGATATCGTATTATATTTGAGATATTAATTGAAAACTTAAGTGTCAACTATTATCGGGATATGATTTCTCTAATATCTCAGATCAGTCACATCTGTGATTCAAGTCAGTCACTTAATATTCTTATAATGTAGAGGCATCTTTTTCTTATTCGCTCATAATATAAACGTTCACGCCGTTTACCCCCGAAGGGGTTGGCAGAGGTACCAATACTTCTGAACTCACATGGCAGCGCCATCTAGTGTCCAGAGAAGGTACCCACGTTTTGCTTAGACAGTGTACTCACGTGATAGGGGGCAGGCCTATCGCCGTTTTGTACGAATACACTGTCACATGACTAAGTACAACTCAGCCATGTGGGTTTCCTCACGATGTTTTCCCTCACCGTTAACAACCATGATAAATTAACCACACATATGACTTTAGAAAAGACAAATTGGTGTAGGCCCGACCCAGGATTGGAACTCACGCCCTTCTGTTTTCGGGCGGGTGTTTTACCCACTGGACTATCATGTCGCTCATAATATACTAGGAAAAGGCACTCTATGATCATATAACAGTTTTTTCGACAGATTCTATCGCAGCGTACCAGTAGGTAGTCCAAGAAATCTGCCAATTTTTAACGCCGTCACATATCCAGATGGAATTTGCGATATCAACTGGAATATCACGTTTTAACTAAAAATACTCCAGACATGTCCTCGATCGAAGTAGTCGGCGGCAAACGACCAAAATTATGTCACGGAAGTGCCAACAACATCTGTTCTTTTAGTAACCCGCTACATTCGGAACAAATACGTCATTTCAGATATAATTGACTAAGAAAATATAGACTGTTAGGGCAGAATATCGTTGTTGGCAGAATAAACTATTTCTTGGTTTATCCGGTATAGTACAACGTATATGTACCCAATATATATCATCATAGAGTTTATAGCTCATATATACATAAAGGACATCCTCATAGAAAGAAACTTGTCTACCCTGGGTAAGGTAATTAGGCCATAATTTACTGGCGATGTGGAGAATCATCAGGTACTTCAGCTTGTTATATTTTTATCAGTCTAGACTAAGTGATTGCTTCTTCCCCCGATTGAAACCCAAGAACTGTGTCTATCAGTCTGTAGGACATCGGATGAAATAAAACGTTATGTACGTATAGAAGTTTATTCTAGAATACACATTAAATATACAAATCCTACTCAATGATCTCTACTGTTTCATCTGCCATTCTATACTTTCTAAGATAGTCCAAGTACAAAAATATTAAACATGATAAGAAAAGAACGTTATATACACACGTGTTACTTTATTTAGGTATATAATATTAGATACTAGATAGTGGATGATAGTTGTGCCAAATTTCAAGACAGTTTGAAATATGACTAATTAAATTAATTTGATGTAAGAACTTTATAAATTAAACAGAACTGTCATCGCAATTTTACGAAACACGATAGCTGCTCGTGCGAATATCATTCTGTAGAATAAAGACTCTGTTCATATTCAGTGACTATGATTTGTTTAGTTAAAATTTGAAGCAAAAAGGAAACGTTCTATAAATATGTGCTATATCAACTTCGTGGTTTTGAATATGTTTACGCGATCGGGCTATTTAAGTTTTTTTCGAGAAAGTTAGTTCGTAAATTTTGCATACAATAAATTGTCATCGCTGTAGCAGGACAAATGCATACTCTTTTATCATTATGTTTGCCTCAGATCAGTTTGCTATACGAGTACTTATGAAATCAGAATGGAAAAATGTTTGCAGTTTGAACAAGTTTCATAACCTAAGGACATAATACGTGTAAGTGCCCTTAGTCAGTAAAGATAACGTAAATAAATCAATGAATACACAAAAGAAGAACAATGGCAAGAAAAAGATGGCATGGTACCTAATTAAAAGATAAATACCTAATAGATAATATGATATTTTATTTCAAGCTGGAAAAAAAACTAAATTAACTGTGACTACATGAAAACACAGATTTGACGAACTTTAAAGCTATACCTTAGGATAGACCAAATTACGTAGAGCCATAAATTATTGTATGTGTTTCTTAGGTAGTTTTACTTACTACTATAATAATTATGTTTACTTACCTAACATAACTACAATTTCGAATCTTTCCCTCAGCATGTCAGAAGCAGATAGGTTGTAAAGTGGCGATTTTTCGTTGATCTTATGGACTATGGTCATCGGCCAGATGAACATCAACCGGTCTTCTTCGCCGTCTGCCCCGACCTTCAACTCTTGCTGATAGAAAGGTAGAACTTCTCCTTCTCGTGTTATCTATATTTTAATATTATATTTATTTAGGTTCGGATTTTAGGATTAAAAGTTTGCTTAAAGCTGGGTATTCACTATGTTCGCGAATTTCTATCGAGTTAACGTTTATGTTTGCATTTAATGATTTTGATACGGCTGAAACTTTCGAGGTAACGATTTGAGAAAACTTGCCTGAAGGGGGTCTTCTCTTCAAGACGACAGAGATATTCTCCTCTGTACATTTTCTTATTATTCGTAAAATATATTGGTATCGCACTCGCCACCTCCAGGGTCAAACGAAGGTTATTAAAAATGTTTTATACTTTTTTACAATTTACATTATTATGGTATTTACCAGTCCAAAACAACATTTTCATAGCTTAAACAACAGCAACAAAACCTATTGTTGAATACCATAATCAATTTAGTTGTCTAAATCCGAATCTTCGTTTCAGGAGAGCGCGACAGAAATTCATATAATAGGATTAAGAAGACATGCTAGCAAAATCATCGTTATCGCCTTGAAGATTAGATCTCTTGTACCTCTTTGGCTCAAAATACGTGACAAAAAGAAACGCGACGAGCAAGCTCGTGAAGCTCTGTAACGCGAGAGGTTCGCAAACATTGTGGACCCTATTGGACACCAGACTTAAATTGTTATCAGGAAGCTGCATAGCAATCTAGCAATACAAATTAAACATAGTTTTTATAATAGAACTCAATAAGGTAAATAAAATTTGGCTACACTATACAATAATAGAAACACTAACTACCCGTTACCACAAACTTTTTAGATATTAGTTGGTTCTGTACGTTTTAAGATTAACATAACTGCGGAAAACTTAATCTTGCTCCTCCTAAATCTTAGACCTCATAGCATTGTAAAAACCGCAGTAGCACAAAGTAAAATGTTAAGAATTTCAAATAGGTACGTAGTTTGTTAATAAAGCCTAGACTAGTACAGCAGATGGCTTTTCAAAATACAATTAATTTCGGCACAATAAAGTTAAAAAATAAATTAAAATAAAACAAAATATTTAAGTAAGAGAGAAAGAATACATTTAAAAATAAGCTGTTTTACTGTCCTTTTCGTATCCATTAGAAACTCTACTGCCAGACATAAAGCAATAAAACTTAGCATTGTACTTTTTTGTCTTCAAGTCGATATTAAGCCATAATACGGTATTATTTATTTCCCACTCAATGAGATTTAATATTAATTGCATTACGTTATCTTTATTGAAATTTAAATAATATACGTGTTCTTTTTAATATAAAACAACGAAATATAAGCAGTTTTGACGCGAAAAGCAAAATACAAAGCACTCTATGTTAGAAACTACATGCACCAACGCAAAAAAAACTTGGGAATGGAAGTTAGAATGTGCGAAAAAGCATACACTTTATAGTGATCTCCGTAGATGGGTCTAATACATACAAAATTAAAACATCGAAAATGCAAAGATAAAACAAATATTTATACAAGTAATTTAAAGGGACACGAACAGTACCTTTTTCCGAATTAGTTGACAGCGAACATGCGCTTCTAGTATGTGAGACTTCCGAATGTCACCCACTCTAAACAGGAGGCAAAATTCTCCGTCTCTCAGACATATCACTGCGTTCCTCGAGAATAGAAGAGTTGTGTTACGTTTTTTGGAACGAGCCAGCTTCGCGAATATTAGACCCACCTATGGACAATAGAAATAACCGATCAGATATCGAGTTCAGAATTCCGATTACCATGATCCTCGAGTATTCCGAAGTCGACTCCTAATGGTTTCTAAACGACAAGAAATAGTTTAAAGGCGTGCTGACTGAAATCCCCAATCACTAACCAGTATCCGTTTAGTCGTTTAAGTATACCTTGCGGCGGATAATCTGGGCTCTTATATGTGCTTCCACAATGTGGGACTTTCTCATATCGCCGACTCGGAACATCAAGCATAGTTGACCATCTCGCAGACAAATAACAGCATTTCGGGAGTAAAGAAGGGTTTGGGCTCGCTTTTTTGGTCTAGAGAGTTTTGCGAACACGATACCAACCTAAAATTAGAATAACCTTGTTGTAACTCTACGAATATTCCTGTCCACTTTGTATAGAAGAAACAGCGGTTTCGGTCGTTTGATATTAGCGTTTTTACAGTTTAGGCTGTGATTTATTTTTCAATTAGTAATGTGATTAGTTATATGCTCCCAATGACTGTTATTTTTTGATTTGTACTTACATATTTAGCTGTGTAGTGTTGGGTGGCAGTTTGTAAGAGGCGACTATGGGTATTGGAGTTTTTAAGGGATTTTTATGACCACAAACAATTTTTATTTTGCCATCTTTTCTCCAATCATCTTCAAAAAGTGGCTGAGGGATTTCTTATTCTGAAGCTCTGGCTACTCCTTTTAGGTAATCATAGCCGTGAGTATATGAATGTATGTAAATACCAAACACGAACGCGTTATGTAGAGAATTATGATGAATTTGATGTTTAGAGCAACAATTTACTTATGCAATATAAAAATAATTTCACAGGAGATGGGAATCGGCCATGACAATTCATCAGTATGGGATATTATAAAAGTTATAAGATTGTTGGTGTTCATTGTGAACAGCTCATCCAAGATACAAAAATATATTATACAAGAAGAAGATAAGGTTTACAACAACCTAGAGGTATGATAAGGAGTTAATAGACTGGATTGAGTATCAAGCTTACGACCTTCAGTATTGATGGATATGACTTTATGATAGTATGGCAAGAATCCAATAAACTTTCAAAATTAAATAATAATCGCAAAATTCTATTTCCAATAAGTTGCAATAAATCACTCTTTAAAAATACATTAACGACAACAACAACGACATAAGTTAGAACGTTCTTTTTCTTACCATAAAGGCTTGTATGAAAACTCCAACGATGCTCTGGATACACATCACGAAGATGGCTTCCGGGCATTCTTCATTAGTGGTCCTGGAACCGTATCCGATAGTGTGTTGTGTTTCCACGGAGAAGAGAAAGCATCCGGTGAAAGAGTGGACATTCGTAAGGCAAGGAGTAAATGTGATATTGGAATCAGGATTCGGTGGGTTCAGATCACCGTGAGTGAATATGATTAGCCACCAGACCAACGCGAACATTAGCCAGGAGAGGATGAATGAGAGAGCGAACACCATTAACGTCCAGCGCCATTGAGCGTCCACTAGGGTGGTGAAAATGTCCTGGAGGTATCGGCGCCTGCGTTTCGCCACGTTCCATTGTACTACGTTGCAGTCTCCATGTTTGAAGATTACGCGCTTCCGGACCCGCCGAGCTGCGTAGCGCGCTTGACGATATCTGAAAAATAATTGGTAACTATGAAATTAAAGACGTAGGGAAAATTTTGGGGGTCAAATGACATACTTTGTTATTAACGTCAAATGCATACTTGATGAAAGTGGGAAGGAAAGCGAAAAGATAAAAACCCTTTTAGAAGGCAGAGTCAAACAATGTGTTGCTAGTAACATAATATGTGCTATTGCGTTTTGTCAATAAGTCCTTTATTTAAAGGGCAACATAGGTCCGGTCTGGCTGATGATAGTATATATCTATTTGTCTGTTGTGTCCATTAAAAACGTATAGACTTTGACTGAAAATCGTTTTGTCGCCTGATTGACAGAATTCACACTAATGTGCTGTGCTTTCATTATTAATATAATCGCTTTCACTTACGTCTCAGTTTACCCGACATATGTTAAACATCTACGCATCTAGAGTCTACCATAACCGTTTAAAGACTAAAGTAATTAGTATATCCATTTAAAATCAAACAACAGAACAGAATATGATTCACTTATTCAGATTAACGTATGGCTTTCAGATACATTTAATGGACAGCAATCTGCAACGATAATTACAGAATGACGCATAGCTACATAATGTTTTCCCTGTTTTGTGTTAAAAGGAAACGGATTGAATAATCTTATAAGACCACGGCTATATAATTCTACAATGGAGTAACCAATTACCCCGTTTATTGCTGCCCCTGGGTGCCTTACAAGGCAGGTGGTAAAAGGTATCGGGGGTCTAACTTAACTTATGGTTGCATTTGTTTTGTCCTAAGTTTTTTTGTTAATAAATATATTATGCAGATTTATTCTATTTGATTTGTAGTGTATGTACCTGATGTGGAAAGTGTGATGAAGATATCGAGAGAAGAGTGAAAAAGGGTAATGCGGTAAATGGAGCACTGGATAGTCTAATGTCTAGTCAGTCGGTGTCTGAAAATGATGTGTGCATGATGCTGTCCTTGTTCCTACGCTTATGTATGGCAGTGAATGTTGGTTGTGGCAGAAGAAGCATGAAAGTAGAGTGAATGCAATAGAAATGAGATCCCTCAGAAAAGTGTGTAATGTAAGGTTATGTGATCGTGTGAGGAATGATGTGATTCGTGAAAGGTGTGGTGTAAAAGATGATATTGTAAGAAAGATAGAAAAAGGAATGTTGAGATGGTTTGGGCACATAGAGAGGATGGATGACAGTAAATTGGTGAAAGAGATGTATAGAGCCAATGTGGAAGGTAATGTTAGTAGAGGACGACCTCGGAGGACACATTTGGATCAAATAGAAAATGTGCTCAAAAAGGCAGGTGTCCGCAGTATGAAGAATAAAAGAGCATGTATGAAAAGATTGATGGATGTAAACGAAGCCAGAGAGGTTTGCCAGGATCGTACAAGGTGGCGATCGATAGTCTCTGCCTACCCCAATGGGAACTAACGGCGTGAGAATATGTATGTATGTATGTATGTACCTACAAGTAAGTAAGTAATATAACAGAAGAATTCTCTTCTTTCCTCCATTAGATTTTAAAACATTTACCTATATGTACGATAACGTGAATGTTCCGACTCGACGATAAAACATGTTTAGCATATATAAACAAATGCATTGTGACGTCATAAATTTCGACGCGATACATATGGTTCAGAATAAAAGGATCGATTAAAACAATACAATAAATCATTTCCAATAAAAACATGTCTTTACAAAACTCATTATAAAAGTCTTGTTTCTATATGAAAATAAAAGTGAAACTGTTACTAATTGAAAATCGTGTTGTAATCATGATTTTACTATACAATACATCATGAGTTGGAATGTATTAAGAATCAATACTCAGATTGTGCATTATTTTACTTAACGTTATCGTCAATTTTCAAAATTCCAAAATCTAAAATCACATATATTACAACAGTTTATACTAATGATAATTGATTTCATGTATTTCTAACTATGTATTCTAATGATCGAATATCTTCATAATCACATTACATATTATTAAAAGTTGTATAAGGATTGTACTAATACATGGATGAAAGCAGCACGGGACCGGTCGTTGTGGAGACTTCTGGGAGGCCTATATCCAGCAGTGGACGTCCATTGGCTGATGATGATCTACTGATACTCAAATTTAGCACAAAACGAGGCGAATTCAATTCTTCTATTGAAAAATATAGTAACAATACCCTTTAGTAAAAAAATATGGAATTAAAAACGTATAAGTAGTAAAAATACCTTATTTAATTAATAAAAGATTGAATGGATAACTGTTAAATGTAAGGAAAAAAAGTAAGAGTTATTATGATGAAGACAAATCGGTGGTGGTGGTTGAACTATGATACGGATCAAGATTTTTCTGAGCCAATATGGATCCTAATACTCAACTTAGTGTTTTGCGTCGATACTTAGATCTTTATTTAACTGCAATAAAGTATGTAAATTGGCATGAAAAACATTCTAGGCAATATAATACCATAATTTAATGTTTTTTGACATGAATTCCTCATGTGGGGATTATTACTCATAAATAAAAGATGTTATCAAAGGAAAGAAAAATTTCGACACTGGCGGGGTTCGAACCCTTTATTTATGAATATAATACCATGTTCTTTAATGTTACAAGATCTACACTTGCTTTTGTCTGAAACTATCACAGTTTGTATTTGGATTTTATTTATATATATACATACATACCAGGGTAGCCAGAGCTAGGGAATGAGACATTCCTCAGCCATCTTTGGAAGTTGCGTGGGGAAAAGATGGTGAAATAAAGGTTGTTGGTGATGGGTCTCCAACCGCATCGCCCAAAAATCCCTTAAAAGCCCCAATACCGTTAGTCTCCTCTTACGTACACCCACCGGAAGAAATGGGGTAGTGCTATTCTAAGCCGACACTACACAGCATTTATATGTATATTATGGATATTCCGGAAGGACATGAATATTCTATCCAATATACAATAAAACAATTATTTATATACTCTTTAAGTACCTAATCTAGCCAGCACAATTCTAATAGTTTCCTTACATTGTAGTTTTAATATGTCACCAAGTAGAATTGCTTGTGATAGTATTTATAGGTATTATTTTGTTTGATTCATTAAATGATTTTATTTAAATATTGCACATTTGCTTTATTGAGTCATTGACGTCATCAAAGTACGTCACTCGAGGTTATCCGAAAGTGTCCACTCGAATACACTCCATTTCCCATTATAAGTAGAACTGATTTATCTAACAGTTGTATTGCTGAAAGGGCTCAGTATAAATTGGAAGTATGAAACATGATAAACCTCGGAGTTTACCAACTGCAAATTGTTTAATCTAATCTTAAGTGGTTTGATTCATTAGTATGGAGATGAATGACAAAGTCGCGTTGATCAATATTTGACCATACCAGTCGGCTAAATATAGCCAGCAATTAGCCAACAATTCATTTGATTTTGGTTAGTCATTATGTTATCTTACAAAATGAAGAAATGTTAATTTTGATATAGATTTTAATGGAGAATGTGTCATAAGAGCGACAGTTTAATTCCATTGTTTTTACTGTAGCACATCTGATGCCACATTTTAATACAATTCTATTATATTTTACAGTAATATGCTACACAAAAAATATTTATAATGTAAATAGCGTCATACCAGCAATAGTTTAATTCCATTGTTTTTAATGCAGCACATCTGATGCAACTACATGTTAATACAATTCTTTTATATTTTATAGTAATGCTACACAAAAATTAATGGATGTCGGTGGTAGTCCCTATGGCAACAACGATCACTAAATACAATATACCAAGATTTTACTACTACGTAAGTGTTTCCCATTTGGGGCACCATTTATTCGATTCGCTTTTTAAATTAAATCGACTAAAATATCATCGACTATTTTAGTAATGTGTTGTTATGTAAACGAAATGTCACATCACTTAAGCTGTGTTTTTTAATATAGTGAGATTATGAGATAATTGGGGATAATACTAGGCTTAACTTGGGTTGTAGATGTTTGTTGTAGTAAGATGGTATGTAATGTTATGTAAGTTGTATTATCTTTAAATTAGGCTACAACAAACAATTGTATTGATAAAAGGCCCATATAGACCCAGATCATCCTAAATCATTCTTATATATTAAAAATTTAGCACCCTTAAGCGCCTTCTAATTCACCATGCTATCGACAATAACAAATATTGTAAGTTCTAAACACTTTTTTTCTCGAAATAAACTAGTATAAATTTAATGTCACTTTTCTTAAAAGTACAAAATCTTGCGTTATCTGGTCTAAATTTCATTGAAAATTTACACAATATCATTGTTATTGTACACCACAATTGATTTATTCATCGAGGCAATGAAATGCTGATGAAAAGTAGAAACCTTAGTCATTTCTATTAACTAGTTAATGTGGATGGGATTGTTAGTAGAGGACGGCCTCGTAAAACGTTTCTTGACCAGATAGAAAACGTTCTTATAAAGGCGGGGGTCCGAAGTGAGAAGAATAAAAGAGCACGTTTGAGAAGAATAATGAATGTAAGGGAAGCAAGAGAGGTTTGTCAAGATCGTACTAAGTGGCGATCGATAGTCTCTGCCTACCCCAATGGGAATAATGGGCGTGAGTATAAGTAAGTAAGTAGTTACCTCAAACATGGAAAATTTCTGTCATGTGTCTCTTTTTATCATGTAATTCATATTACATTGACTTTATATTGTCCACATCTTTGGTTATACTTTACTTATCATTTATTCATTAGTTATTTATTTTACTTTGTTATTATACATCTGTTTTATTACTTCAGTTGCTGTTGATGTTCCCAATAAAATAATAAAGTTCTATAATTTTCTTCCTGTGGATTTTGTATTGTAGTGAAATTGAAGGTTATAGGTAAATAAATGACTATGCTTAGTTCACCACCCATCATAATCAATAATTATTTAATGTATCAACTTTCGTACTCTCATGTTTTAAAATTGGGGAATTATTGATTAAAAAATTCTGGTTGCCCCGAAATGGTATAGGTAGATAGGAAATACCAAGATCTTGCGATAAAACGCCGTATAAAAAACAGTTTAAGAACAAGATTGCTGCTAATTACCGTAAGGACTTTATGTGGACACGCTAATCGATTTATGATACTTGTAATTAGCGTAGGGTAATTACCAGCTTTACAATTTGCAATTATTTTCGCGTTTACGCTCTTACAAGTATTTACGCCGCAGTCCCATATTCTATGTAATAATCATTTGCGTATTAAAAACCGCACTAACGTACTTAATCGGAGCATAATGAAACTAGTGGTTTCTAAGCGTCGCTGTGCTAACTCTTAAGCGATTAGTAATGAAATGAAAATGTAGTTTTTTTAACTATATCTTAGGAGTAATTTTATACATAAGTTAAATCTTGATTATCTTTTTATTAAATGTTCGGTGGTAAATTATTTTTTCGTTTTATTACTGGGATCAGAATATCTCAATAGTGTACCTGTTATATGATACGTATAAGAGGTTAAACGTAAAGATATTCATTAGATTTAAGGACAAGAATCTGAATACTTGACAAATTTGCAACTGTATATATATATAACTATATATATATATATATATATATATATATATATATATATATATGTATATATACTGAAGAACTAAAGCATAATGTTTTTGTGCTGTCACTCTTTAAAAATAAAAGTTGAATTAAAAATGTACATTAAATCGTTTTTAAAATTGATCAGTTAGTAACCTCTTGTATTATGGAACATGAATAGCATAAACTATGCAAGAAATCTTATCATGTCAATGCATTTGCTTAAACTTGTCATGAACAGGGAAAACGATCGGGAAAAGATTTCAAGAAACACAAGAATGAGTCAAAGGTATTCCGATATAAAAAAATGTTAATCAATCTTCGCCGCGATCCCATTCTCAGACGAATGAACTGACTTCTCGGAATCGACGAATTTGTTAACGATTTCTCTGCAATCGCTGCCAAATTGCTTTAATATGTGTATATTTTTTAACCAAGAACCGTCGCTCATGTAATGGTAATTTTTAAAGGTTGGTTGATGGAATCATAATTTACAATGCATGACACGAAATTGAAAAGGTAGTGAGCTTTTGTCGTTCAATCCAACTCACTTTTGTAACTCCTCGCTCCAAGCAGATTCTGAAGAATTGATCGGCTTGCCAGTCATCAACATGGAAACTTGACTGATACATCTTTTCAACCCAGACATTGTCATGAGGAAATATAATCGGAAATCCACAATTTTTATTGAAAAATATAAATATTAGAAGATACTAAAACTTCTTAAATTGCTGTAAAAGTTCCTAAAATCTAAATTATATCTAGTATCACAAACGACGCAGAAGCGTATTACTTTATTAAATAATTAATAATGAAATGACTTGCTACTCTCGTAAGCCACAAATAAAAGCACAATACAAATTGAATATTAAACAAGACTCGTGACACATTTCGGACACTCTTTGACGTTTTTTTCACTGAACACTTCCTTGATATCGAAAAGTAGTGGCACTATTTTCCTTAAAGTATACAACATATTTATTTAGGGAATTGCGGATGATTTGATTTTAAAAGTTAAAAATGGCGTCGCACGGTAAAGTAGCGTGACACGTTTCACGGGCGGCGGACTTTCGACTCGCAGCGATTATGTGCGAATTGGTCCAACTGGGAAACGACGAGTGTTTAATAAAACAGATGGGGAGACGTCTACCAACATACATAGAGCTTCTGGATGTTGAGCCAAAGTGATGCCAAAATGGCGGTGATTCGACGGCGGCGGCAACAGCTCAAGAATCACTGCACTGTGTCTATTTTACGACTACTACAAATACACGAAATACTCTAGTGCTCAAGTCTTCCATTACATAATGCTGTATTAAAACAATTTATGGGATCGTTTAAGAAAAATGTTTTGACTTCTTTGTCTGCCGCGGGATTATAAATAATGATAAATTTTATCATAGTCACGTTTTCAAATCTATAAAATTTTAATTGGTCAGTACACGTTTACAGATTCATCTTCCATCATGTTAAAGATAAGATTATGCGGAACACTATTTTCAATATTTTCCTTGAGCCGTTTTTATAAATACTGAATTATTATTATCACTGTTACTTTGCCAACAATGGCTAGGGTGGTAAATGAAAGTGATTATAAACCGAACTAAAAAAAAATAATATCAACACCAATTTCTTCTCTTTCTTTCTTTAGGAATATTTGAACAAGAAGATAAAAAGAATTTAAGATTATTCGTCGGAGGATAATGGTTGCAGGATGTATGATAATGATATCTCAGTAATCCAGGCAAATTAAAACCAGTATAATTTACAACTTATCTCGAAATTACATAGATGAATACACAGATATATAGTGAAGACATAATCTGTAATCGTTGCTGATTAAAGGAATCAGAGTTAGCTCATTGATTCTAGCAAAGTAATAATTGCCAGCTACACAGTGCTTGTTTATAATTAATATTCAAGATAATCCGAGAACCACGTGAGATAGAAACGTGATTGTGAAGATTGTGAAAACGATACCAGATGTAAGGAAGCAGCTCCTGGATATAAAATCTCATCACGTTTCATGACGTCAAACCGCGACAAAACCACTTTACACGCGTCAAATTTTATGCTCGAAGAAGATCTTGGCAATACTAAATGTAACAATAAATAAAAAAGGAGAATGAAACAAACGGACAGGTGTTCTTGTCATCCTTATTTCAACTGATCGGTGGATTATTTTATTACAAATTACACTATTCCATGTTTTTAGGGAATGGCTACTTGTCTTTTTCATATATTATCTGTCGGAGGTTCTATCTGTCTTAAATCTCCTAGAATTATGATTTTAGGTCTTGAATGTCTTAAAATTTTACGTAATTTTCTGTTTATTTAATTTTTTACTTTTTAACAACGTTTCACACAATTAGGTATATTTGGACCATTTCCCATCAATAACTATCAATGTCTATTTCGAACTTTCAAAACTTGGCCAAAGAAGAAGTACCGACTAAAGTTTAGTTTCTTAGAGTATCTGTATCAAAAAAAAATTTGAAAGAGATCCAAGTGTAATACTCTGATTTTCATTATGTAAATCGACGTGAATTTAAACTTAATTTCAAAATAACTTTGTGGAGTTTCTACTGCCAAGCCAAGAGTATCGCGATGACACATTGCACCGAAATTATCTGTCACTTGGCGTCTTTTCAGGGTTACATTTTGTTATGAAATCACATAATTCTGCTATTCGACACAAGATGTCTATGCCTACTATTATTTAGATACAAAAAATGCAAATGCAGAGTGTTTAAAATTCTCGTAGAACAGTGTTAGTGCTTAAATTTGTTTGAGATGGCGGAATATATATTAGATCTGAGAACAAGGCATACACAATTGTTCATACCCCTAATTGATAATGAAGTGATATTCTCCCCCAAAATTTGTGTTATAAAACATATTTGTCTTTTAAAAACGAATATTCACAAACAAAACTGAATCCAAAAAAGGCAGGTGTCCGAAGTATGAAGAATAAAAGTGCATGTAGGAAAATATTGATGGATGTGAATAAAGCCAGAGAGGTTTGCCAGGATCGCACAAAATGGCGATCGATAATCTCTGCCTACCCCTATGCGAACTAACGGCGTGAGTATATGCATGTATGTAAAACTGAATACTGCTTTTGGATTATTCAGCTTCTGATATTTTCCAATGAAAAACTAATAGGAGAAGGATAATACATACGAGTAGTTATAGCCAAAGCTTTGGAACTACCTAATTATAGATTTTAGTCCTCTGTATTTGTATGATATGTTAATACATACATGCGTATACTCACGGCTATAAATCCCTGAAAGGGGTAGCCAGAGTTTTAGAAATTCCTCAGCCTCTTTTGGAAATTGCGTGGGGAAAAGATGTTGAAATAAAGGTTGGTGGTGATGGGTCTCCTACCACATCACCCAAAAATCGCTTAAAAGCCCCAATACCGTTAGTCGCCTCTTACGTACACCCACTGGAAGAAATGGGGTAGTGCTATTCTAAGCTGACACTACACAGCTATTATATATATGTTAATAATTCGCTAGAATCCTTTGTATGTAGCAATTGATGTTGTGATACTGAAGATTTTGCAATTCTAACTAGAGGTATTGAAAAAAATACTATAAAAGCTTGTAAAAAACGGAAATGCACATTAAAAAGCAGTAAAATTGTATACTCTTACAAAGTTACATTATTTTCATTTCCAGCCATGAGTTCATCATTATTTCGAAAATTTTAAATGACTCATTTCATTTGCATGCTCTATTATAATATAATTTGAATACATTATCTATACTTATAATAAATCTGTAGTGAGGTCAATTCTGTACATGAAATATATTTTCAAAATAATCATCAGGTGGTGATTAGGAATCGATACTGATGCCAAAAATGCAATCAGTAAAATTTTTGTCTGTCTGTCTGTCTGTCTGTCTGTCTGTCTGTCTGTCTGTCTGTCTGTCTGTCTGTCGGTTTGTATGTTCCTTATGGAAACAAAAACTACTCGACGGAAGTTACTCCATTTTTTAAGCTTCCGTCGCGTGTGCAGCCTCAATGATTAAATTTACATAGAAATCATGTGTGACGCAAAAAATTTTCATAAAATTATCTAAAAAAAAATCCTCAGCAGTTTATGTCTATCTTTTACGGTTGACTCACAATAACAAGTGTAATTCCTGATAGCTTAGCAGTTCGGAACATTCTGATTATATTTGTTTACTCTTACGTTTGTAAACCTCTCACTCATCCCTAATTTAAAAAAGGTAACATTATTACCTATTCAATAAAAAAAGAATCATAGAAATCGGTAGACAAACACCGAAATTATACATAAAATAAGCCATCGCGCCCGTGATCAAAACCAAATCTTTACTAATTTACATATAACATACTAGATGGCGCCAGTAGTTGCATCCTACATCATGTAATGATTTATTTTTTAGATGTTATAAATACTTCATAGCGTTTTATTCGGAAATACTGAATCGTTCATCAAAGCGCATTTAAAATCATAAAACTACACTGTTTAGGGAGTGCTATAAATTTAATAAATCGAAAACTTTGCGCTGAATTTCACAATGCTTGAACAGTGACTGAAGAAAAAAACCTCAGATATTTAAAAAAACAACGCTACCCGTGCGAAGCTGGGACGATCCACTAGTAAATAATATATTCAAACTTCATCATAACTGTCATGACCAGACAGACTATTCATTGATTGAAATGTATTTATTGACAACCGTAAAAGCTCTGTGGGTAGAACACCGCATATCATGCAAACAGACGTGGGTTCAAATTTCAAATCTAGTATAGTATTATATATCTGTGGTTCAAATGCTGGGTTGGGTCTACACCAATTTGTCTTTTGTAAAAGTCATAGGGGTGTTTAATTTATCATGGTTTTCAATGATAAGGTAAAACTCATCTCATCTCATATACTCACGGCTATAAATCCCTAGATGGGGTAGCCAGAGCTAAGGAATCAGAAATTCCTCAGCCACTTTTGGAAAGTTAAGTGGGGAAAAGGTGGTAAAATAAAGGTTGTTGGTGATGGGTCTCCAACCGCATCGCCCAAAAATCCCTTTAAAGCCCTAATACCGTTAGTCGCCTCTTACGTACACCCGCCGGAAGAATTGGGGTAGTGCTATTCTAAGCCGACACTACACAGCACATAAGGTAAAACATAGTTAGGAAACCCATATGGCTAAGTTGTAAGTAATGTTACAGATTATTTGTACAAAACGGCGATAGGCTATCCTTTATCACGTGAGTACCAATCTAAGCACAACTGTTCAGATTTTGTTAGACTGGTGACTAAGTCACATGATGTTCAGAATCAGAAAGTATTAGTACTTCTGCCAGCCTTTCGGGCATATACGAGCGAGAACGATACGATGTAACGAAGTCGAACTTCAAATAATAAATGGTATTTGTGCGCTTTGTAAATATTTTGCTTGGATGGTGTCAAATTTGGTTTGTCTTCAATATTGATGTACCATATCTATAATACTATCGTATCCTTATTTAGCATATAAAAAACGTATATAAGCTATATTTACATTATCTGAGTCATATACCACAGCAAACCTCATTTTTATTCTGTTTGTGTCTATTTTTGTGAATGAAACTGGTTAATACGAGCGGAACTAAATACAATTTTGGTTGAGTTATCGAAACCGGAATACAAACTGTGTTGCAACGCAGACTATTAAAATAGATTTAAATGGTTAGCGCCACGACGGGCTCTATACAGGGTATTTTAGACATTCATAAATACCATATAAATACCTATAAGGAGTAGCCAGAGCTTCGGAATACGGAAATTCTTCAGCCACTTTTGGAATTTTAGTAAAGAAAATATTATAAAATAAAGGTTCTTGATTATAGTTTTCCAACTGAATCGCCCAAAAATTACTTAAAAAGCCCCAACGACGCCCCTTACTTACACCCACAGACAGAAATGCGGTAATGTTATCCTAATCCGACACTACACAACTATTTATGTCTAGACATTCACCACAATTATAATCTGTATTGCTTAGGAAGGACACGTGTTGATGAGTTTCGTATAGGTACCTCTTACAACAATACACCTTCCGAATCCGAAGTTGAAGTAGGTATACCTCATGCGTTAGAAGTTTGTGACATTTATAAAACAGAGGAGTTCTTATTTTTTCGACCAGCTTCTAAAAAGGAGGTACCTACTCAATTCGATTGAAAGTTTTTTTTGCATATATCTTACACTACTACTCCGTTATTGGGTAATGGATTTTAAGAATTGTTTTCCTGTCGGGTTGCATATACTTCCAAGATGGTCCCATTTTCATTCACCCCCCTGGGATCCCATCTCAAAATTTGGGTTTCCTTCAAATGCAATGTCTTTTCTAAAGCACAATCTAATAAGGTCCTAATATTTTAAAAGATAAGGAATAACAATCACCATAAGTATTTCGAAGTACACTAAGGTTTATAGTCAAAAGATTACGATAGGCCACACGACCCCGTTGCAATATTATTGTGAACACAATATATTAGCGTCTATTAACATGCATTGGTGTAACGGTAAGCATTGACTATTCAAGTATTTGGTGGATATGAGTCCTTGTTTGCTTGTTTTTATACAGTGATAGGTCACTTTTATAAAGTTACATTTCATGACCGTTACTTTTTCTCTTTAGATATATTTTGACCATTTGAATACTATTATACCGCAATAACTCAGTTGTTAGAACTCCGCTTATAGTGCAGACGATGAGGGTCCATATCCCGTGTCAGGCTTACACCAATTTGTCTTTTCTAAAGACATATGTGTGGTTAATTTATCATGGTTGTTAATGGTGAGGGAAAACATCGTGAGGAAACCCACATGGCTGAGTTATACTTAGTCATGTGACAGTGTATTCGTACAAAAAGGCGATAGGCATGCCCCTTATCACGTGAGTATATTGTCCAAGCAGAACGTGGGTACTCTAAACACCAGGGTGACAATGTGATGTTCAGAAGTAATAGTACGGCGTTAACGTTTGAGTTTGAGTGAGTATGAGTTATACCGCGATGAAAAAACAGTGCTTTACCATTTTATACGAATCTAACTTATTCCCTTTTCAATCTGATTCTCTATTTACATCATATCCTTTAATTATCTTGTTTTAATATCACTCCGAATAAATTTATTAGGATTATGCTAAAACTTTAGTGCAAATTCAAATATTTACAAGATACAACAACTGAGTGGAGTAGCACACCTTATCTTAAACACGCAGAAGCCCGACCTCAATACAGTCAAGGCTCGCACAATATTATAACAATATAATTTACAGTCGACGTTTTAATGAATGGAAAATTTAAAACCGTGATAAAGTTGTGAATAATTTTAACCGTCTGTATCTGTGGACGTCTTTTCTACCGAACTTGATAACTTGAATTGTTTTTGTATCTGTTCATTGATGATTTTATTGTAAATATCTATACTTCTTAGTTTCTACCCGCCTGCTCCAGAAGGTGGGTTATGTTTTTAAATAGTTATTATGTGTACACATATGTATTGATGAATAATTTTAGTTTTTAAGCAAATCAGTTTAATTTATTGTTCATCTACCGAACATGTTTTTAATCCACCAAATCTTTCCATTCATGGGTTGTCTGGAAGAGATCGCTCTTAGTGATAAGACCGCCAGTTGTACTTTGGCTTTTGTACCGATCTTTTTTTTGTAATGTGCAATAAAGAGTTTTATCATCATTATTATATATGTAGATAACTAAGTTTTGTGCTACAACCTGGATGACTTGAAGGACAAAACCATTTTTTTTAGTATCGTAATTTTTGTATTAATACCGCGTTAGTAAAAGAGCACGTTCATCAAAATTAATCAAAAACTGAGTAGTGCTGTATTTGTACTTGTTGCTCCTATTTTATCAGTTAGTGGTCCAATTATCTGCTTCCATACATTTTTTATTCTTCATAGTAACTTTTTTATCATACTTTCAATTACTAATAACTTCACTGACCCTTGCGATAAAAAACAGTTAGTTTAGAGATTGTCAGTTCAACACCCGAGCCGGGCCTACACCAATATATCTTGCCTTAAGTCATATGTGTGGTTAATTTATCAAGTTCGTTGTGAGGGAAATAAAGTAAAGAACAAATATAATACTGTCGATGATGTACCCTTACTCGCCTCATACGACACCCACAGCAAGAGATATTCTAAACCGATACTGCACTACAAAATACACCGATATATAACAAGTCAATATGTAATCTAATGTTGTAATCCGCTTGCCAACGGATGTCCGAATACTGGCGATAACATGTTACCTATCCTATCGTATCGATACACTGTCGCTGCCAAACAGTGATTGACCTCGTGGCGGTCTTGAGGTTTCCGTGAGCAGAATGTGAAGTATTGTGAAGACAGTTTTACGATACTTTGAGTTATTTAACCTTTACATCATGGTTTAGTTGGTGCGAGTTTGGGAGGGCGCTTTTATAGGAATCATAGAAGAGACTTGAAAATTTACAAAGGCTGAAGTGACAATGATAAATGTATGAAGAATAACGAATGTGAGAGAAGCAAGATTATTGAGGCAAATTGGCGATCGATAATCCCGGGCTACCCCAATGGGAGTAATGGGCGTGAGTATAAGTAAGTAATTAAATATTTGGATTTCTATGCAATATTAAAATCACTTTGCACTTTCATTAATTTTTTGACCATTTGTAAAAAACGTGCTAATATAATCTGGCTTGGCAGTATATGGACAATCATGTGATTGTAGCCTGCAATATTTTACCACCGCCATCGAACCTGAGGCCACCGGATCGTGTTTGCCGAATACTCGACCGCTTGCATATGGAGGCTGTTATATAATTATATATTACTTACTTTCAATGTACAATTCCGACATTGAATAAATATAAAAAATATATTACCGTACTCAAACATGAATAGAAACATAAGATAGAAGGTTATTTGCATGTTGCCTTTATAAACGAATAAGAAACAAAGTATTTCAATATACCTCATTATTCTAGGAAGGTGAATTTCGCCTAAAGCATAATTGAGTATTGTATTGTTCTACAAAACGAATTGAAGAGAGGACATTTTAAATACGGATTTCCGTTTCCTACAAGACAAAATCTGATAAGTTACTGCTTGTATCAAAGTTACGGTATATATGAAGTGTTTATTTAGTTAAGTTGTGTAGTGTCAGGTTACAACAGCACTAGCCCATTTCATCTTGTGGATGTTTGCAAGAAGTGACTAAAGGTTCACCATCACCGGGAGCATTCGCGTGTAATAGAACGTTACAGATATGAGCATTACATCAGTGAAGGAGGAGAACTGATCATTACAATGCGCACCTTGTAATGACTATATGAATGATTGTATGAATTACATTACAAGCGAGTGCTCGATATTCAGGGAGGTATTATTGTAATGTAATACTCAGACGAATATGTAATGTACAGTACACGTGAATTCTCTCGATATGGGAGCATAACTTTTAGGGCTTATTAAGATATTTTTTGGCGATGCGGTTGGAAGCCCATATTAAACTTAACAACCTTTATTTTACTATAATTTCCCCAATATATTAAGCTCTGGATAACCCTTCTAGGGATTTATAATCGTGAGTATGTATGTATTTTAAATTAATATTTCATTGAATGAGCAAACTATTCGCAACTTTACATTATTTCTTCTCCTTTGTTAATGGGTTGATAAGGAAAATCTGACAAACTTTATTTACCTTCATCGATTTTTGGTACATACATTATTCTTCAACTCTCGGTCACCACCCTCTTTAAACGCTATTTGATATATTACAAAAAATGTTCCATGGTCGTGCCCACTCTCACATCTCTTTTACTACTTTAATGATATCTTATATACATGTCCAAACCATCTTAATATTAACTTTTCATTCTTTATCCCTGTTTAGTTCGGGTTCACGCAATCATAACAACTAGTGATAGATTAATATGCTTAATATAATAACCACAATATAATATTGTTATCCTTCCTCCAAGTGTTAGCTTTTTAGCCAAGCTCTTAAGAGAGCTAAATTGCGTTGGGTATAAGATATGTATATATATACCGATATAATTAGACAGTTTTTGAAATAGAAAAGATATGACTTAACATTTAGTTCCTTTGTCATTGTCAACTTTACAATAATTCATAAAAAAATATGTAGGTAATTCCATCATTCTACTCTAAGCCAACCTTTGGAGGCGAGCAAAGTTTGAAAAAATAGTCACAGGATAGTTTGTAGACTTTCGAGAGTAGACGTTCGGGACAAAATTACAATTGATATCAGTAGCTTTGACTTACTGTACACAACTAATGGTATGAGTTAGTATATGTATGAAAAGGAATATTAACACTAGGCGCCACACACTGCATTAACGGTTGCAGCAACGTGTTTTAATGGAGGTTACCAATGGATTAATTTATAGTTCTTATTATAGCCGAAGTTTACAATTGATATACAACTCACGAGCCAGTCACATTTGATCGAAAGACGTAAGCAATGGCTTCCAAAATGGAAGCAAATAACATGAAAACTAACCGCACAAGGAATTGATTGATTCAGATCAGAAGAAGACACGTAGAGGCTTCATAATACATACACATATACATATACTCGCGGCTGTAAATTCCTGGAAGGGGTAGCAAGAGCTTCGGAATAAAAAAATCCTCAGTTACTTTTGGAAGTTGAGGGGGAAAAAGATAGGAAAAATAAGGTTGTCCAGGAAGCCCCAATACCCTTAGTCGCCTCTTACGATCACCCATGGGACGAAATGGGGCACAGCAATACATACTAATGAATGAGCTAATCTCCATAATTGAATGGTTAAGTATGACTTCATAGAAAAGTAATAAAGCAGATGCGACCTCAATGAAGCCTTTCGCGCAGAATTGCTCTTGACCTCCCTGCACTGTCGCGACGAGAAGCTTTTCCAATAAGAATTCCTATTAAATAGATTGGCATTCGACATCCAAGAAACTAATTACTTTTAGAAATTCACAGAATCATCATGGCGATTATTCTGGTTATAATTTAGTATGTGATGCATACATGCTTCTGTTATTGCAGCAAGAAAATCCTAGAATTTTGTTTCGTATTAAAGGGCATATTGACATACATACATACATACGTATACTTACGGCCATAAATCCCAAAAAGGGGTAGCCAGAGCTTCAGAGCCAGACACTCCTCAGCCACATTTTGAAGTTGATAGGGACAAGATGGTAGAAATAAAGTATCGTTGGTGATGGGTCTCCAACCGCATCGCTCAAAAACTACTTAAAAAGCCCCATACCTTTGGTACTGTGCTGTGTAGTGTCGGCTTAGAATAGCACTACCCCATTTCTTCCGGTGGGTGTACGTAAGAGGCGACTAACGGTATTGGGGCTTTTAAGGGATTTCTGGGCGATGCGGTTGGAGAGACCCATCACCAACAACCTTTATTTTACCATCTTTTCCCCACTCAACTTTCCAAACGTGGCTGTGGAATTTCTAATTCCTTAGCTCTGGCTACCCCTTCTAGGGATTTATAGCCGTGAGTATATGTATGTATGTATGTACCTTTAACACCTATAACCCTCAATTTATTAAAGTGTTATCAAAATCATGAAAAATTAGCTAGCTAATTTGATTTAACGTTCAACTTAATCAATAATAACAGTGTTAACTGTATTACATGTGACATTCAAAAATCGAAGTTTTATTGTTATAATTTATCACAAAAGTTTTTTAAACGTAACATAAATTATAAGCTTGTCTGTTCATATGTCTATGTCATATTGTTGTAAAAATTATATCCCTTACGTGTATATGACTGGCAGAGGTTTGTCTGCTTGATCACAGGGTTTGCGCATTACTTAATTGGACCAAAGTGACAGCTAAACTATAAAACCTCTTAGCTTTTTTATACTTGGATAAACTTACCTAAGGAATAAATTGAGAGAACTATCGTTTCTAGTAGTAGGCACATCTTTGACACTTGAAGGTTCGCTCCTGACTCCCCGGAGCGACAGGCGCAGCTGCTTCGGAATGGTGCTGAGCAGACCGCTGCTGTTTCTACGCTGATTTAGACTCTTAGACCGCTTCAACTTATTCTCTTCTAAATCTATCGCCTGTGGATGTAAAGACACTTCTTCGCCGCTCCCAGTCGTACTAGATGGATTCGTTTTAATAATAGTAGGTACAGTCGGTTGCGCGTCTCCAAGTAGCTTCTCCCATGGTGACTCGAGATCTTCTTCTGAAATCGTCTCAAAACTCCTCGGCCCCACAGACGACGAAGTCTTGTCCGACATCTTTAGCAGCATTGGATGCAAGTATGAAATTCGGAACGCAGTCTGCAGACACCTACAGGACACTTAGTCACTTCGGATTCTTAGTTTCTTGGCAACACTTCACTCGTATCATAATATCCATTTGTAAATCATAATATTTGGGATAGAAATGTTGACACTGTAACAAAGGAGAGAAGACTAACGTTAATTCGGCACAAAAATGAATACGAGATGTGTGAAAAGAAAGTTGGTAAGTGGGAGATTGGGAATTATAAAACCAATCTATTGTCGACCGCTGATGGAATATAAGAACATGAAATCTTTTGAAAGCGAAGAAGTGAATGCATACTTTTTACGGCTTGCTACTTCCAGCAATAGACACTGAAGACATTTCACCCGAGTAACGGTTACCGTATATGCTCAAATTTGGGTCGGCGTAAGTTTTCAAATAGCTATTTAATGTTAAAGCTACTTTTATTAAAGGCTTTTGAAAGTATGAAACTAGCCACCATTTTAATTTAGCTTTGGAGAAAGGCAACTACTATTGTTACAACTTCTTTCAATATTATATTCCAAAAGTGCAAATATAGTGGTTATAGCTTCAAATATATCAGTGGTGGTGTATGAGTAGGTTAAGCCTTGAACTCCTTCAGACATCTTATTGTTTTCCTATAAATTTATAACGGTATTCATCTTTCGATAGTGATTTTAGAACTTTTCCTGCGGTTTTCGTAAGAAGCAACTTGGGATTTTGGGGCTTTTAGGTGATTTTTGTTTACAGTTGCCGTGTAGTGCCGGCTTAGAATGTTGCTATCCCTTTCTATCCACGGGTGTCGTAAGAGGCGATTAAGGGTATTGGGGCTTTTTATTGGATTTTTGGGCGATGTGGTTGGAGACCCATCACCAAAAACCTTTATTTTACCACCTTTTCCCCACTCAACTTCCAAAAGTGGCTGAGGAAATTATAATTCCTTGGCTCTGGCTACCCCTTCTAGGGAATTATAGCCGTGAGTATGTATGTATGTTGTTTACAGTTGCTATAGGAGCATCACCAACTATCCTTTATTTTACTGCCCTTTTCCCCGTAAACTTCCAAAAGTAGACGAGAAGTTGCAAACTCTGAAGCTCTAGCAACCCTTTTTTGAGATTAATAGCCGTGAGCACATATATGAATATAGGTTAACCGTAGAACTAAAGATAAGTTATGCCACGTTTTTGCTTTAATACACTGAACAGTCGTACATATAATAAATATTATGTCTTTTAACAAAATGTATGAAACCATTTTCTAAACCGTATGGTTATAAAAGAGAGAATAAAAAACGAAAAATATTACTCAGACTTGCATAAGGTAATTGATCATAAAATTGCTTTCAAGAAACATTTTATATGGTTTTTATGCAATCAACAGATAACCACTAGCAATTCAGGACTAGTGAAAGTTGTAAATGTGATTTTAATTATAAGTATTGCCTTCGTTAACAATTTGCTGAGAAATCGGGAGAATATGCAGTATTATTCAAACTGTTATTTAAGGCTTATTTAATTAATATAAGATGTCCTACTAAATTGTGGAATAGTGTTATCTCAAAATGGTATGGCAACTCCTCCGGTGTGTTTAGTACAAGGTGATATAGGCCCTCTTATTGCATATCTTTTACAATATACGTTACAATCAAGGGGTAAAATTATTTGTAAGTACGGGAGGGTGTTTTTGGTTAGTTCACCAAGGCAAGTTCCTTCATTTTTATAAGTCTTTTAAATAGTCATATCACGGCACGATGATTAATTTTGTGTCATCCTCAGACCTCACTCTCAGCATATTTTCTTTATTCCAATCCAAACCTACATAGCTAGCACGAGCGATCTTTTAACTAGATATCGCGTGGTATAAAGAGACATCTCTTTCGCACTTACATCCGTATACTTTTATCTCATTCTAACCGACAGAGTATTGCAAAATAACGCTGGTGCTAGGCCTCCTGGAGGCGAATACCCATTACTAATACCTCTATCAAATTATAGTTGGATATGGTGAAGAAAAGAAAACAATCGTATTCAACATAAGAATATGTTACCTTTATGTTTGCAAGTACAGGTAAGGCCAATTTAAATCTTTACTTGTTTTCTGATTGCCAGACTATAACGTGACTCATTTTTACATTACACCGATGAGTAAGAACAAAACCTATAAAAATGGCAATGGTATGGAATGCTTTTTATTAAGTACATAAGAAATAAATCACTAAAACACACATATGAGTAACCTATGGCGGTTACAGAATTCAGAATTGACTCAATATCTCATTACATTTTAAAGTAGAATTTCGTTTGTCCTTTTTATTAGTACTTTATTACTTTGCCCAAAATTAAGAACTTGTGTATCTGAATCATTACTCAAAATTACAGTAATTATTATTATTATTATTAATACGTGTGGTTGATTTATTAAAGTTGTTAACGGTAGGAAAACATCGGGACTGCCCACGTGTGTAACTTGTACTTAGTCATATGGCAGTTTATTCCTACAAAACAGCGAAAGGCCTGCCCCCTGAACATTGCGTGAACAATGTGCTGAGTTAAATTGGTGCTGTCATTCCCTGCACTGTATCGTTCAACTTACATCGTCTTTGCCAAGGCGTTGGTCTACAATAAGAGAAGAATAATTTCCCTAAAAAAGTTTCTACGCTTTAACGGCTATAGACTTTTCCACGTTATATGAAATGATGAACGGCGATAGGCCTGCCCCCTATCACGTGAGTACACTGTCTAAGCAAAACGTGGGTACCTTCTCTGGAAACTAGATGGCGCTTGCCATGTGAGTTCAGGAGTATTGGTACCTCTGCCAACCCCTTCGGGGATAAAACGGCGTGAACGTTTATGTTACGTTTATATGTTTATGAAATGATGGTAAAGTTTGTAAGTATTTTTAAATGTCATAATATCTATTTATAAATCATGAATCAGGATATCATCAGACTATATAATATATTCATAAAGTGTAGGTGGCAAAAAAAAGTTAAATGCAGAGAAACTCTACACCACCAGCAGACGACCACGTGGCACCGTGTTTCGTTTCCCACTCGACCGTCACGTTTTAGAACTACCGAACTAAATTGCAACTTATTTTAGGAAACGACTCTTTTCCTATTGATATTAAATCTAAATTCGCTGGCATAAGTATATGATATTTAACATTGGGCGGCCGGCTGCCAAATGGCTCATACTGAAAATGTGGGTCAATGCTCCAGAGAGCAGAGAACTTTTCAATACAAAAAATCAAATCATATTTTAAATGTGATATGTAAAAAGATATGCTCATAATTAAAAGAAAGAGTACAAATGGTCATGGACCTTTGAGACTCGGATATTAGGGCGTTTATTATTGGACGTCTGAGAAACATCTTCCGGTGTATTAAATCAGACATTTCTTCCAAGAAATATAGCTTAAATTTCAGTAAAAAATGTGACTATAGTAATGTGCTTTATAATTTCTCTATATAATATATTATGAACTTTGAGTAGTCAATGTGTTGTCAACGTATCTTACTTTGACAATGCATCTACTCCTACAAGAAAATGTTGCATTACCCAAACAAAACATTACTTTTTTTCTAACTGGTTATTCACCTAAATAAAAAAAGATGTTATTAAAGGAAAGAAAAATTTCGACACTGGCGGGGTTCGAACCCGCGACCTTCGGGTATACGCCCCCGTCGCTCTGCCAACTGAGCTACAGTGTCAGTTGACATCCAGCGCGAAATTTCTCTATCCTTTGTTTCTTTTTAACCGACTTCAAAAAAGGAGGTTCTCAGTTCGATTGTTTGTATGTATGTATGTTTGTATGTATGTATGTATAATTGTCCGCGATTATCTCGAGTTTGGCTTAAGCTATTTGGATGCGGTTTTCAGGACAGTATTCGTTACATTTAGGAGAAGGTTTTAGTGCCTTAACCGACCAAAAAAAGAAAGGAGGTTCTGTGTTTGACCTGTATGTATGTCTGTTGGTCCGCGATTATCTCACGTTTGGCTTAAGCTATTTGGATGCGGTTTTCAGAAAAGTGTTCGTTACATTTAGGAGAAGGTTTTAGTGCCTTGACCGACCAAAAAAAGAAAGGAGGTTCTGTGTTTGACCTGTATGTATGTGTGTTGGTCCGCGATTATCTCACGTTTGGCTTAAGCTATTTGGATGCGGTTTTCAGAAAAGTATTCGTTACATTTAGAAGATGGGTTAAAAGTTCTTTAACCGACTCGAAAAAAAGGAGGTTTCTTAGTTTGAAATATAAGTATGTATGTAAAGTTATCAATACTAGACAGAAATTTATCAATATATGTTAATAAAGTTTTTTTATTAGTAATAAACAGAGTTACTAAATTATTGCACAAAAAAGTATATAAAAACATGAATAAATTACTCTTAATCATATTAAAGAAAAAAATATATATTGCAACATCATGTTTCTCATTCTGGTCATTTCAATCAAGGCGCTTTCGTCATGGGGAATTTCGCGCTTTCGGAATGGTCTTAACCATTTAAGTAATTTCTTTGAATCTATATCACTTAAAGCCATCTCATCAAAGGATTTTACTCGACTCAACGCTACATATATATAAGAGTGTTTCTTCGCATTTGTGATAGGTGAACTTCTCTTTGCTCATCTGTTTCGGCAGCAAGAGCAGCACGCTGACGATCTCTCTCATTCTGAAGGGCAAGCACGAGTTATCGACACGATAACGGTTAGAGTGAGATGGCTGTATACGATACTAAGTAAGTGCGTAAAAGATGGCTGCTTTGACGCGATAACTAGTTTAAATACGGCTCGTGCTTGCCCTGCTGAAGTCTTTGTTTTTTTTCGATGGGTGTTTCGTTCTCCCTTACGCGACTTTTCCTTAAAGCATCCTTTGCTTTTCTATCTAGGCCCGCAGGTAAACAAAATAGTAACAAGTAAGCTAAAGTCATAATAACAAATATTATAACTACCTGTTAAAAAAACTATAAAATAAACGGACAGTAAAACTTATCTCTCAAAAACTATCACTAATTCACTAAAAAAACTCAGAGTGATTTAAGAACTTATCACTAAAAAGTATAAAATAAAAAAGAAAAACAAAAACTTCAAATTAAAAACTAAACAGAAAAATTAAATATTATTATTTTTTATTTAATAAGAACCGCCTTCAAAAATCCAACTGAAAAGTATAAAATAATTTTTATTTATTTTATTATGTACAACTCTATTCAACTTCTTCTTTTTGAAGTCGGTGCCAAACAGACAAATCCAAAATGAAACATGCTACATAAAGAAAACCATACGAGGGCTGCTATTTATGTATCCGGAACTGGCCACTTACAGAACAATAATTTAAAAAGTAATTACATCATTTAAAAATAGAACTCTTTAGCTTTAGAATACATTTATTTTTATGTGACTGTCAATTGTTTTCACATCGTAGCGTCATTTTGAAAATTGCGTGTCTTCACCACCATGGATTTAACTCGTGAACATTTTCGTGCCATGATTTTTTACGATTTTCGGCGTGGTCTAACTCAAAAACAGTGCATCGATCAGCTTACTTCAACTTTTGGGGATGAAGCACCCTCAAAGACCACTGTGTATCACTGGTTTAGCGAGTTTAATCGTGGACGATCTAAGCTTACTGATGAAATTAAAGAAGGTCGCCCTAAAACGGTCGTTGTACCTCAAAACATCGATGCTGTCCGGGAACTAATAACTCAAGATCGTCATGTTACATATCGTGAGATAGAGGCATCTCTGGGCATTAGTATGACGAGCATACATAAGATACTTCATGAACATTTAGCTGTAAAAAAAATTTGCTCCCGTTGGATTCCGCACAACTTGAGTATTGATCAAAAACAGGCTCGTGTCGATTGGTGCAAAGAAATGTTAAAAAAATACAACCGTGGTGCGTCAAAAGCTGTTTATAATATCTACACAGGTGACGAATCTTGGATCTACGCTTACGACCCCGAAACTAAGCAGCAGTCCACGGTGTGGGTGTTCCAAGATGAGCCGAACCCAACAAAAGTTATTCGTGCAAAAAGCACATTGAAGCAAATGGTCGCTTGTTTTTTTGGTATAAATGGCCATGTAGCTACAGTGCCTTTAGAGAATCGTAAAACTGTTAATTCGGAGTGGTATACGACCATTTGTTTGCCGGAAGTCTTTGAACAAATAAGAAAGACTAACCGACAACGTAGAATCATTCTGCATCACGACAATGCTAGCTGTCACAGGTCGGCCGTCACAACTCAGTTTTTAGAAGCTCAAAAGATCGAATTGACAGGTCATCCGCCGTACAGCCCTGATTTGGCACCCAATGATTTTTATTTATTTCCAAATGTGAAGAAAAAATTACGTGGTCAACGTTTTTCGAGCCGCGAAGAGGCAGTCGATGCGTTCAAAATGCACGTTTTGGAGATACCTCAGTCTGAGTGGAAAAAGTGCTATGAAA